>ML782297.1:66061-187018 GCA_009831015.1 Picea engelmannii
ACACACACTGTGCAATCCAATTCAAATTGTTAGGCCATTAAACTTCATGAATATCCCACACTATTCATAATTAATACGAACAAGAATGAAAGTTATTTCGGCTTCACAAGTTTTCTGAGTTCTGTATGGCTCTGTGGTTTTTTGGGTGTCCGAACTTTAATTCATTTATTTCGGAACTTCCAGTTTTGGAGTTTTGCAACTCCTGACGTCGAGGTTTACTATCCTCTCGGATTCCCGATCTCTGATATGCCTTAGCCCTTCAAGCTAATCCCTAGCCGATGTGACCGTTGTCTCGCGACCCAGGCCTTATCCCTTATCAGGGTTCGGGGTTTCACAAATATGAATGCGCCAAAACGCTTGACAGCGGAATCCCTGATTTCCCGAGTTTTGATGGACTTTGTCCGTGCTAGCCCTCCGGGCTAGATCCTCACCATACAACCACACTATATGACTTTAAACGAACCACTCATCGGGGTTTCGGCGATTTCAACGTCATGCTCATACGCTCCTGGGATCTCCGATGGGTCCCAGTCGTTGACTTGTCAATGATCCTTTCTCCTGTTGCTATGAATCTGCCACCTGTCCTCCTGACAGTCGGTGTGGCCCCCATGCACCTAAGCCTTATCGGGAATTCGCGTATCGTGATTTTCCCGTGCTCGAAACCTTTGCCTTCGAATTCTCCGATATCCCGATGCCCGATATCCGATGCGCCTTTAGCTTTAACACATAGCGGTCAAGTTAGGTCCATGTGACCTCTACTCCGTGACCGTACTCAAAGCTCTCGTCGGGGTTTCGGGGTTCGGAGTTTCAAAGTGTATGAATCACTTGTCACCGGGGTTCCCGATTTCCCGATGAACTTCCAACGCCGATGGACTCACTCCTGGTCGAGACTTTCCCCGATGGTGCGGATCTCCACCACGTGTCCACTAAATGAACAGTCCAGATCTTGTCGCGAATTCGCGGATCGCGATTTCGTGTGACAAGATTTCTACGTGCTCGAGAACTCCGATTCTCCGAGTTCCGACTCTGCGGAATCTCCTGACACATGCCCACCTTGGAATTCTATGGCTATGATCTATCCTCGGGATTTCGAGAATCACAGGGTCTCGATTCTCCTGAGTTCGAATATCCCGACGCTTCTTCTAGACTTCTCCTCTACCCATGAGGACTTAAGTCCCACGCGACTTTCGTCAACTCGGACGGTTGGCGGTTAATCCCATAGGTATCTGACGACTCACGCTCCTACCGAGTTTAAACTCCTGTGCAATATCCAAAGGCCTTAAACCTTACGCGCGTTCTCTAGATCTGGCGGTTGCAAGGGTTTGTCTTCCCTCCCGAGCAGATCCGATGGTTCTCACACCATCAGTGTAGAAACCTGTTTGCCTGTGGTCGTAGACCATACCAGTTGCAATTTCACAGCATCGCTAAACCTCCCGAGATTACAAACGTGGTCAAGCAACTACTTGACAGACTGGAACAACTAACATCCGAAATTGGCCATTCCAGGCCCAATTTCTCCTCACATTTTCGGTCCAAAGACCTCTCCACTAGCCCATCTAGGCTCAGTGTCGAAACCTTGGCTCTGATACCAATTTGTAGTGTACCAATTGCTCTGATACCAATTTGTAGTGTACCAATTGCTCTGATACCAATTTGTAGTGTACCAATTGCTCTGATACCAATTTGGAGTGTACCAATTGCTCTGATACCAATTTGTAGTGTACCTTTTCACTACCGAGGTTTACAAACCTCTCAGTTACCATTCTATACATGGAATTTTTCATAATTTGTAAAATCATTATAAGCACATGAATTTAATCATTAAACACACGTAAATTACAGAGTAAAGCATATCTTGTTACTACTATAATTAAACATTCCATAGTATTCAACAACACTTCATTTACACACAGCAGAAAACATGATAATATATATACAACACAGCCAAAACATGTTCAAAACATAATTCAGAATACTTATCTTTTAAAAGCTGTAGAAATCACCAACTGAGTGCAGGCCTTCCACAAACCTCCCAGCCTTAGACCACACTGTTCATCAGCTCAACAGTGGGTCACCCCCGAGCTGGGACCGAGCTCCACCCCAAGGCAAGGAATCTAGACTCAGGCTGAGGTTACAGGGCAGACAACACAGAAATATCTGGAAGGATTCTTCCCAAAGACGCCATCTTACACCCACTACTACTAGACCCTCATTCCCCACATGCCTGTTCCGCCCGAGAGTATACACCTTCACACGCACAGTCCATCGGTGCTAACCTCCCCTTCTGGGTCTCGGCAACAGGCCGGATCAGGAAGTCTCAGAGCCCGTAGCTAGTACTGGACACTCTCTAGAAGAAAACACTTCCCAGCAAACTCTTTCACCTGGAAAGAGTTGCTTGCAGGCCTGACAACCTGCCTCTTCAAACCACAGTCACCTCCCTCTCCTGGAGAGAGGTTACGCACAGGCTAAACACAAATTCACACTGGCCAGTAAGCCACGCGCAGTCCAGCTCTGCGTGGCCACAACATCCCACTGGGAAACAGACACGGGCTTCTAGTACAGGCTCAAGAATGGCGCATGGTCTCACAGTGTTGAATTCTGGGAAACGCGCGACAGTAAATCGCGCCAGGAACCACACAGACTCGAACCTCTCAGACAGGAATTGTATCAGGGTATTTCAGAAAATTCACACAGGCTTTTCGACTTTTTCGGGGATGAATAGAAGGTGCGCGCTATCTCAGCACGACACAGGCCTTTTCTGGTTCGGAGGATGAAAACCGGGTAATCCTGCTGAGGTCGTACGGGTTCACCCTCAGAGGTTCCGGTCGAATGGCCAAGATTCCCCCACACATGGTTCCTCTCATCTCTTATGTTTGCATGCACCAGGGTTGACACTTGTCACCCTGGGAACTGCATGCGTACCATAGCATGCATCCCTTTGCACGTTCCCTCCCTTGCCAGGAACTTAGGATAAACATAAATGCACATGTCTCTTTTTGAAATAATATTAAAATATTATTCCAGGCCTAAGCCCACTAGGCTTAGCCCCTAGGTTCAACACTCAGCCCTTTTCCCACCTTCCAACCCCTAGTTCCTTGCCCATTCTGTGGACGCTCAGTCCCCCATCACTCTTTCATCGTGGTCGGTCTACACCGGCGGTATTTATATTTTATTAATTGACCTGCATACATACAAGTATATCACAGGCTCCTGGCCTTCAACACTTAGGCTCCCTGGCCTAACAAAACTCATAAGCCTACAACTTATACAAAAGTTGTCTCACCAGCCTATAGAACATATTTACAATCTCTTTTAGAGCATGGTTTACATCGGGGCTTAGCCTTGGGGACACTACACTTATCAACAAATTCTCCTGCTATAGTTTCTACATCACTGTAGCCAAATGCTTCATATGCTCTACCACTGTTTTACTGTAAACTAGTATGTCGTCTAGATACACAATGGAAAATTTCCCGATGAACTCCCTCAGGACTTCGTTCATCAACCTCATGAAGGTACTTGGCACATTTGTTAATCCAAATGGCATAACAAGCCATTCATACAACCCTTCATTTGTTTTGAATGTTGTCTTCCACTCATCACCTTCTCTCATGTGAATCTGGTGATAACCTCTTTTCAAATCAATCTTTGAAAAGTATTTTACTCCACCTAAGCAATCCATCAGATCATCCATCCTTGGCAATGGAAATCTGTACCTGATGGTTATCTTATTAATCACCCTTGAGTCAGTGCACATCCTCCAGCCTCCGTCTTTCTTCGGACTGAGTACTGTTGGAACAGCACACAGACTCAAGCTTTCCCTGACCAAACCTTTGTCCAACAAATCCTGGACTTTCCTCTTAACCTCTTCATTCTCTTGCGGTGTCAATTTGTATGCGGCTTTGTTTGTAAAACTATCTCCTGGTATGAGATCAATATGATGATTCACACTCCTGATCGGTGGCAACGAACGAGGTAATTCGTCCACTATTATGTCAGTGAACTCTCCCAACAGTTCCTGAATTTCTTCTGGTAGATCATCCACTCTCGTGCTATTCAGAACAATCTTCGGCTTCCTGACCACAATGAACTATGGATCCTCCTTCTTCTTAACCTCTGTCAGAAGTTCCTTCCCACTCATGAGAAGTATTGTGTTGCTTACTTCTAGCTTCACCTCCTTATCCTTAATTGGAAGTAACATGTGTGTCCTCCCATTCTTCTCCAGGGTGTATGTGTTCATTCGTCCATCATGAATCACATTCCTATCATATTTCCATGGTCTACCCAACAATAGATGACAAACATCCATACGAATGCCATCAAACAATATTTTATCATTATATCCCCCTATCTTGAATTAAACCAAGCATTGTTTAGTGACAGTTACTTGGTGTCCTTTATGTAGCCACGAAACTTTATATGGGCTTGGATGATCAGTCGTCTCTAGCTCCAACTTCTCTACCATCTCTGTATATATGAGGTTATCCATGCTACCACTGTCTATGATGAACTTGCATACCCTATCCTTGGTCTTGCAAGTAGTCCTGAAAAGTATGGTCCTTTGGACTGAACTTTCCACCTCCTTCTCGGGTGTCAAAAGGACTTTTCGCATCATGAGAGATCTTCTGCCTTCAGCGTCTTCTGCCTCAACATCCCGCCTCTGTGCCTCGATGATGTGAGATTCTCCAATGTCCTTATTTTTCTCTGGACACTCGTAAGACTTGTGCCCATTCTTTCCACATGTGAAGCATGTAATGACTCCACCTCTTCCTCTTCCTCTACCTCTAGTACGAGGAAAAGTGTTATTGTCAGCATAATCTCCTTTCTACTCAGTATGCTGCCCTCTCTGTGAACTTCCACCTCTCTCTGTTTGATTCATAGGTTTCTTCCAGTCTTCCTTGGGCTTCTAGTATTTATCCTGGGAAACTGATTTGCCTCTGGGATGACTTCTGCCTCGACCCCTCTGACTTTGCTTTCGACTCAGCTTCTCTTCTTCTTTCAGAGCCATATGATAAGCATCTTCCACCATTCGGATGGTTACCATGCTCATCTCATCCTGGATATCATATCTTAGGCCATTCATATACCTGGAAACTTTTTCATCATCGCTCTCCTGATGACCTACCCTGATGTTCAGTTTATATAATTCCTCAGTGTATTCTTTTACTTTCATCAGCTTCTGTCTCAGGTTCTGCATTCTCCTGAACAGAGTAATTTGATAATCCCTCGGGATGAATTTCTCCTTCATCTTCATGATCATTCGATCCCAGCTCTTGATCTTCTGCTTGCCCTTCCAGCTTCTGTCAGCTTGTAGTTCATCCCACCACAATGCTACATGTCCTTTCAATCTCGTGACAACATGCTTGATTTTTTTATCCTCTTTGACATCTTCATAGTCGAAGTATGTATCCAGAGCTCTAATCCAGTCTAGAAGCTCCTCTGCATCCAAGTTTCCCTTGTAAACTGGAATTTCCATCTTCACTCTTGCATGCATCCTGGAAATAGCTCTGATCAAACACTCGTTTGATGCATCTTCAGCTGTAACTTCTTATTCACGTTCAGCCTCAATCTTGTTCTCGGAATCACTGAGATCCCCCGCACTGACTGTGCATATTTTCATTGTCTCCATGTCTTCGAGTCTAGCTCAGAGATCATGCATCTGTCTCTCCATGACTGGGTCTATCACTTGCCTACCCCTTCTTCTATCCATTTCCCTATCCTCTGGATCGGGCGATTGTCTCTCTCTCCTTGGTGGCATGGTGAATTCTCTTCTCTACTACAGAAAGCAAAGAACCTTTCTGTGCTCTGATACAAAAACTGACGCAATACGCGCTCCCAAGCACATCTACTCATAGGATCTTCTCTTTTCTACTGGCCCGAAGAACTCTAAGAATCTTTTATTTCCCTATCGGGAAATCTGCACCCACAGAACTCTTCACACGATCCCCTCTCTGCACTCTGAGGATCGGACTTCACGACTTCGCGAGGTCAATGGTCGAGCATTGTACCTTCAAGTCCCTGAGACCCGACAACAGTCAATGCTGACCTTTCCTTCTATTTCATAACTTCCTTATCACGATTTCACCACTCATGATATCAAACAATTCACTTTACCGGCTCTCGACTCCCGATATGCTGAAACTATGACACACGCGTGAGTTTGACCTTTCAACGCCTTCACTCCATCAACAATTCAGACTTCGCGGTATCGCGAATCCTAATGTAATTGTTTCGGGAATTCTCACAGTGAAACCCCGATAATGTGTGCCACCTGTCCACTTGCTAACCCTTGTGGCCCCACACTGTTCCTGTAGCCTGTCGGGATATCACGTATCGGAATATCGCGATGCCTGATGCTATGTTTAGGGAGTTTCAACCCACAAACCCCGATGCACGATTTCACATGTAAATCCGATGGCTCTGGTGACTCAGATCGACGGTCCTGCCCCTCTTGATCTTTGAACCCTTCGACACTTCCACTATAACTTCCTTGCACCTCCACAAGATCTAACGGCTCACAGAGGTTCACGGATTCTCCTCGGAGAATACCGATCGTCCGTCCTTCCCTGGTGATTCCTGCGAATAACCAAGCATTCCTTCGTGGAACTCGTTCACCTGCTCATGAACTTGTGGCGCCTTCTTGAATCTTCCAGTCGTAGCTTCCTTGCGCTGTCCTTCAACAAATTCTAAGGCCTTATCCCTCCTAGGTTTTCTTGTAACTCTAAACTTTAGAAAAGACTCCTTGCACACACTTCTTGTGGAAACCTTCAGATACTTCCAAGTGTTGAATTCCCTTCAACCCTACACACACCTGCAACAACAGTCCTTCAATGTTTCACTCAGGTCCACAACCCTAAGACTTCACTCGGCCTGCGCACCCTTTGCGCGACTCCTGTGCCCAACTACACTTTGGGTGAATGAGTACAAAAGTTTAACTATCTGAGCTTCAGAGACACAACTCTGAATTCTTGTCGACGCACTCCTTGCAGACACTTCAACTGCACTCCTTGTAGGAATTCTTACTCAGATAGGGAAATAATTGAAACTCATTTCTTCTTCCTCTCAGACTTCAAAATCAAACATGAAATCATATACACAACATATAAAAGAAAATGTATAACTGGAAGAAAACATTCATGGGCATATCATTCAACATACATGCACAGAGAACAAACACGACACCATGAATTTGAATCAAAGATTTCTTCTATTAATCCAAATATCTGTACATGGGTGTTCTTACACAACTCTCTGTTGGCTCCTTCTCAAATGCTTCATTATGTTACAATGCACAATGAGGGTGTCTATATCCCATTTCCGTCTTGCGCTCTACAACTGTCTAATCTAGAATTAAATTCTATCTACTTTACATTAACTACTTTAAATGCCTTCTATCTACTAAGGACGAGAGCAATCCTCTCAAGGTCCATTTACATTATACAAGTGCACTTCATTAAATTGCCACATTTATGTTCGCGCATCAAATCCAAGGTAATTTCAAAATTTGTGTTGGCTTGTCCAACTGTCTCTTGCCTTCCGCGCTGGCTCGCTTGATGTGTTGGCGATGCTCCTGCATCATATAGAAAGATTCCATGGAAGAGGAATACCATTCCATTATGCAGAATGATCTCTCAGGTGTGCTTCCCATACCAAAGGAAAAATATTTGGTGAGTTTGAAATGGATCTACAAGACGAAACATGCAGTCGATGGTAGTATTGAAAAATACAAGGTAATATTTGTGGCCCGAGGTTTCTCTTAGAAGGAAGGGATTGACTATGAAGAAAATGTTTCTCCCGTAGAAAGATATACTTCAATCAAAACTATACTTTCATTGGCCGCTATGATGAAATGGAAGGTGCACCAGATGAATGTAAATACAACCTTCTTGAATGGTGAAATAAAAGAGGAAATTTATGTGGAGAAACAACTTGGATTCAAGACACATGACAGGGTGACTCATGTGTACAGATTAAATAAGGCTTTATATGGAATATTGAAGTAGGCACATAGAGCATGGTATGGTAGGATTGGAAATTTTTTGATGAGTTTGGGTTTTACAAAGAGTAGTGCAGATCCTAACCTTTACTTTAAGGTTGAGGATGGTGAACCGATGATTCTACTACTGTATGTAGATGACCTGTTTCTAACAGGTGAGAAAAATCTCGTCACTGAATGTAAGATAAAATTGGTTGTAGAATTTGAGATGAAATATTTAGGAATGATGCACTACTTCATGGGACTAGAAGTTTGGCAGAGATCATATGGGATTTTCCTAAATCAAGAAAAGTATGCTATTGAAATATTGAAGATGCTCGAGATGTTGGACTATAAGGCCATGGTTACCCCAATGGTATCAAATCTTAAGTTGTTGCAAAATACAACTTTAGAGATTTTGGATTCTACCTTATACAGGTAGATAGTGGGCTCATTGATGTATTTGATGAACACAAGAACAGATATATGTTTTGTTGTGAACACCCTGAGTCAGCATTTGGAGCAGCCTAGACATATTCATTTGGTTGCAACAAAACATGTGTTGCGGTACCTTAAGGGTAATCTAGATCATGGAATCTAGTATATATTTGACTATGAGTATGGATTGTATGGATACTCATATTCATATTGGACCAGTAGTATTCCTGACTGGAAGAGAACTTCCAAATATTGTTTCAGTCTTGGCTCTAGTATGGTGTCATGGAGCAACATAAATAAGTCATGTGTGGCACTTAGTACAACTGAAGCTGAGTGTGTGGTAGCATGTGAAGCAAGCAGAGAAGAATTATGGCTTCAGAAGTTGTTGTCTACGTTATTTTGTCTCAGATTGGAGGTGACCTGCATTTGGTGTGAAAACCAGAGTTGCATGAAGTTGTTAGAGAACCCAGTGTTCCATGACATGTCAAAGAATATTGAGATCGGATACTACTATATCATGGATATGGTATAGAGGGGAGTAGTGAGGCTCCAGTTCGTGACTACCGAGGATCAGGTTGCAGATGTGTTCACCAAGATGTTTTCTAGGATGAAGTTTGAGTACTTCAGGGCCAAGCTTGGTGTGGTCCCTCTTCAAAGTGAGTGACAGGTGGAACTCATCTAGCATGAAAAAGGTTTGGCACTGAGTATGGAAAAATATCATCCAACATGAAAAAGGGTTGGCACTGAGTTTGGTGGGTCTCATTCAAGATGAAAAAGGGTTGGCACTCAAACAAGAGTGTACATGACAGGTATTGATGCATCACAGGGAGTGGATGTCCCGGGGACATGTTTTAGCTATTGAGAGCTACCCACAGACCTTGGTTGCATGGGGTGAAGTCATGTTGCATTATGGATATCCAAGGATGTATAGATTCACATGTTCAACAGTCAATGGATGTGATCTTATGTGCTATCATATTTGGAGTCTGTGTCTCGAAAGAATACATTCCTAGTTAAGAGGGAGTGTTAATATTTTTGGTGTAACTACAAAAGATATTATTTTATATTTGTTTTAGTCAAACCTTTAAAATATTATTATTATTATATTGTACAACTCCTCAACATAAATTATTATATTATTGGTATTTTACTTATTATGAGTTAGTTAGGTAAAGATTCATGTCTCTTCATAAGACATTGTTGTGTATAAATAGAGGATAGGTTCCTCTCATTTGGAGACACACTCACATACTTCTCTTGTTCATTCTGGAGCACATAAGAAGGTCTAGCGCACAAGTCTTGGAGACTATTTCTTTTGGTGTTTTGGTCTTGGTCTTTCTTGGAGAGCTATAACACATCATTGTACTGGTTGAAGGAATCTATATTGAGGATTTTTCTTGCTGGGTTTTGTCCCCCATGAGGGTTTTCTAGGATAATATTTGTGTTCTATTGTATTTGTGATTCTTTATATTTCAATGATCCTACTACAATTTCTATTGGATTAAGTAATTGTAACTGTGTAACTAGAAAATTTAAAATTTCAGCACACCCTTCCCTACCTTATGTAGCAGATCATGATTCAAACACAAGCCTAGATGGGTTGGAGAATAGTCATAATACTAGTTTACCAAGGCTAATATGAGCCTATTGAGAATATTATTGTTGTATGGAAGTTATCTGCATAATTTCCTTGAGGAGAAGGATGCAGATTGAAATTCAGCTGGGATTTTACCCAACAAGATTGAATCATGCTACATTGTGGCAGAATAAGCCTATCATTTATTTTGGGAAATGATAACCAGTCCTAAAAAAGTGGGATTATGTCGAGAGAAATTAATAATAAAACTTGGATGAAAATGGAATAAACCTATTTTAAGGAATACTTGAGTCCAGAGGGAAAATGGATTGAATAGGTGGCAAGAATTGCCTAAAAATTGAGCTTAATGAAGCCTCTGTTAATTAAAAGTGTTGATTAAATGAAGGATATGGAATTGGGAGTACAATCCTCCATATATATAGGACTTATGGAAGTAAGTGATATTATCCTACTTGACCTATCATAACTGGAAAAAAAAATCCTACTAGGGTAAAGCCCCTGGTAAAATAAAAGAAGTCATGGAAGAAGTAGAATGACATGAGAAAATTCAAACGCTCATGGTTGTGATAAAGAAGTGTAAATCCCCATTAACTAAGGGTGGGTCTATGCATGAAAATGCAAGAGGTAAGTAAGTGGAACTCGTTTTCACTATAGACATGGGTATAATGCTTGGTGCATGAAGATATGCTGCAATGCATATCGCAAGGATAGAGCATGCATATGACATGCATACATACTATTATAGTCTATCATTGAATGAAAAATATGGTGATGTCATAGATCATATGGTTAGTGATGATCTGACTATGGAAGAATAAGTAAGAGGTTGATGATGTTGATTTCATAGTGCCTTATGAGGATAAGGTGGGAGGATTAATGAAATGATGATCCTGAATGCGGTAGAGAAAGTGTTGGGGAACTTCTATATGGCCAATGGGTTAGGTTGAAATCTAGAGGTGGATGGTAGCCATATGGATATGGCCTGGTACACTCAGATAGCTATAAGAAGGGGTTTAGGAAAAGATTCCCTTATAGAAATATGATGATCAAGAGTGAACTGAGGCACGAATAAGAGACTATAAATGGTTATCTTACTGCCTTGAGTGATACAATAACTACTCATCCAAATTCAGAATTATGGAAGGCTTTTACAATAGAAAGGGAAAAAGTTACCCTTGTTGGTTATTTCCATGTAGAGAGGGAAACATCAATATGAATTATGACTGTGAGACTAGTCATATGAGTGAGTGTAATCTCTTACTAAAGAACACTAATATTAAAACTAAATTATCAATGTGAATGGATGAGGTAAAAAGGTGCAAGAGATGCACCTACATATATACAATATGTGTATACATGCTTAAAGGAATAATATGACTGCAAGCTCTCTACTGAGAGGGACACTCAATGTTGAGTGTCTCTACGAGACTTGTCATAAGAATGATTAGAAGATCCATGGGAGGAGGATATGGAAGTTTGATATTTCCATGTGTATGAATGACTTGGTAAAGGTACAATAAATGAGCTTGCATGATGAATGTTTGGCTATTCTTGTATATGCCTAAGTGCATGGATTTAATGTGTCATAAGGTTGCTTGGTATAAGGAATGATACTAACACCGAGTAGGTATGAATGAGTGATGTTAAACATGAAAATGATGCAAATGTATAATGTATGAGTGGAAGACTAACAAGTTAACATTGACCATTTTGATAACCGAATGGTAATGTGCAAAATCCACATGTTCATGATTCATCATGAATAGAAGGTTTGTTGTTATATCATGTTGATTTACCAACAAGGTTGAGGTGAACCTAACCAAGATTACTCAAGGAAAAGAGCATGGAGATCACAATAAGAAGTAGATTGCATAAGCAAAGAAGGAGGAACACTTTTTTTTCTTTAACATAGTTGTAAACCTTAGAAGAGAAGCTATGGGAACAATTATAACTGGAAAAAGGGAGAATGAATAAATAAGCATATTTAAATGACTAGGCTTGGTTAAGTCGGAATAAGTAAAGGCAGTGAGACCTTGGAAAATAAATCAGTTGGACTGAAAGTCCACAGTGGTGTAGAAGGATGATGATGATTGTATGATCATGGAATACAACTAAAAATTTGATTGGGATTGCACTAGCTAACACATTAAGGAGTAATGTGGTAGAGTGCATAGATATATGTTGGGGAATATCTAAAAATGTTTTATTGATTTGAATACTATGATACATGAATCTTTATTTTACATGACAACTAATATATTTGTGATGTATGTCACGTGTAAAAAAAACAAAATTGGAGTTGTTGAGAAAGACAGTTGCCAATGATGGACAAGCTCAAGCAGAGGATGACTATGAGAAGGTTTTTGTTAAAAGATTGTTTAGGGGAATGAAAAAGTCCCCATAAAGCACCATTGATGAGGTAATATCAGAGAGGGTGCTAGCAACCAGACGAGGTATAAAAATGTTCATACCTATGTGGAATAAGGTATGAAGGAATTTGGTAAGAATCCCTTCTGAAAATATTTCATTATCTTAAAGATATGTAAATAATTTTTGAGTGGCTGATTGTATGCCATTGCTACCCAAGTAGGGTAAGATTCAGGAAATAAGAATCTGAACAATAGAGAGAGGATGTCTATTCTAGTCAAGGATGAGTTATAATCCCTACAAGAAAATGCATGAGTAAGGAGTACCATGGGTACAATGACCAATCTAGGGAGGTGGGGAATAAAGGTGCTCATAGTTAGCACATTGCATGGAATGCGTTGAGGAAATGCATGTTTTCATAAGAGGGTAAACAATGGATTTCCCATTAAGGAAGGAGGACCTTCCAATACTCTACTTGCATTGTAGAGGTGTTAAATAAAATATAATTTTGGGAGGCCATGAATGTTGACACCTTGGTTACTAATGAGGGAAGAATGGTTGGGTGTATTCAAGAGAAACTTTTAGTTTCATATGTACTGATTTAGGATCGTGACCAGCTTGTAGCAGGTAGCATGTCATGTTGCAAGAGTGAATGAGAATGATTAAACCCTATGGTGAAGAGGTTGGTTGAGCTCCACCACAGCATGACAAGGTGCTTGCCATAAATGTGGAAAAATTAAACCTAATGTAAGGGAACCTTGGGTATGAATGTAGCCATGAATATTGGCACATGGATTAAATTCGTTTCATAATTAAAATTGCATTGGGAAAACATTATTGTGTTGAAAGGATGCATACATAAAAAATGATATATCCTTTTTCCTTGTACCCTTGAATAGATGAAAATGATTTGGAGTATTAGTAGGGATAGTTTTGAAAATATAATGTGCATGAAAAATAACAAGTTGTTTGGCTGAGGAATGCTGAAATTGCACGAAGAAAAGGGTCTTGGATATGGAAATTTTGTAAGCCCATAAGGATGACCAATTTCCTACTGAGCTAAATTGATATGGGGAGGAAAGTCCCATACTTGTGAATCTATTTCCTATGCAGAACATATCTGAAAATAAATGTGGAATTTGGAAATATGTGGGTGACATATTTTCTAGAAAATTATGAATTTGAAATTGATGATAATATGTCATGATTTGTGTATACCTTTGATACAGTTGAAATGAAAAATATATTTCTAGGGAGGATAGGTGAAGAATTTTAGTTGGAAAGCATGAAAAATGATATTGATTGGGACAAGAGAACCCAGTGGTAAGCCATGATCACCCTAAAATATGTTGTGTTGTGGCAACACAAGTCGGAGGGATGCCTCGATAGAGAAAGTCTGAGGGACACCTCTACTGTAAGGCTCAATGAAGTCTCTAGAACTCTTATTCTATGAGAAATTCTTGGAAAGACAAGATGGATCACTCGAGGAATTGTATATTAGAGAATGGGATGCATGAGCCTGGGCCTAGAGGGTGAGTGACCACAAGGAAGAGGAGACTTTGATAATACTTATTGTGCCCTTCATTTTTGGGATAAGGAATTGAGCAAGTTTTTACTCAACACGACTTGTGCAAGCTTCAGAAGAAGATGAACAACATAGTAAGGAATAGCAATAGAAAGTAGTTGTGAAAGACAGGGCAACGCTAGCTAAGAAACAAACAGTTGCAACAGAACAAGGAAGCGTGCAAGTCAAGATGGAAGACACAACCTAGATATATATAGGGATGAACATAATTGTAAAAGGGTTAGTTGGTTTTTATTTTAGTGGTTGGGTTGTGTGTAGCTTGATTGGTTAGCTAGTGATTTAGCTGAATTGTGATCAAGCTTAGTCCAATCTTTCCCTCCTAAGGAGGTTGTTGTAAGTTGAGTCAAGAAAAGTCCTGAGTCTATAATGTAATCAACCTATTTTTCTAAGAATTGGAACTCTGCGACATGAGTCCAATGTCAAGCATCTGTATACAGCTCTATTGAGTATTTTTGAGTCTGTAACTAAAGAAAGATTATGAAGGTAATATGAAGAAGGACCAGAATTTTCAAAATGATGTGTCTTTGTGTGTTTTACTTATGCATTACAATACTTCTTTATGGTTTATAAATTCTTCTTTATGGTTATGTGTTTAAAGGCTTGTTCATACCGTAAGTAGGTTCAATTCTTGCATACTTAATATTCAGATTTGTTCATGTCTCCCGTGCATGGTTAAGATGAGTCCTGAAGGTTCTGTGGATCCTCCTAAGTCTTTTCCTTACCCTTACCTATCTATTTGACTCAACAATGCTTTAGGTGAGGCTTCTTCTCTTTGGAGGAGATGAAAATGCTATCACTCTAGACTACTCTGTACGTTTTCTTGGTAACCTGAGAAGGACCCTGGTCTGATCAAACTTGCGTCAACAAAATGGTTTCGTTGTCGGGACATGCGTTAAAAGGGAACTTGTAGGGAGAATGCTTCCACAAATCCATAGATATGGTATTTATTAATGGTGGGAAAGAAACCGTGATGCCTTCATATGGAAAGAAGTGGAACTGAGTGGAAAATTGGTGGAAGACACTCGTGAAGCAGTCATTTACTCAAAAAGATCGAGTGACCAGTATGAGACTTTCTGGGTTAAGTTTTCGGAAGAATTTTTCCATTGGCTAAAGAGGCTCCAAGAATATCTAGGGTTCCAAGGACGAGTCAAGAGGATATCTTCTTGGGACACCGAAAATCTAGCAACACCTCAGAGGCTGGATTGTCCAGTCACGTGGGTGATTGATTTCTGGGTCAGTACCACATTAGAAGGATATATCATTGAATTTGCAGCTGAGAACCACCAATCATTTTCGTGAGCAGAGGCGATTTTCAAGAAATATGCAAGGGGAAGACTGTTGAGAGAAATCCCCCTATGGATTAAGGTTTTATTGATGGAAGAGGGGATGTTGACGATGTCCCCGACTGAGATGGCAGCGTAAACACCCTCGCTTGGGGTAGGATGAGGCGGGGTTAGAGTCATGGCATGAGAGAGGGGAAGGGCTCTTTGAAAAATGGGGGAGAAACATCAAGAAATGAACTTGAGAGATGAGCAAGCCTTGAAGAGATCCACCGTAGTTGAGAAGTGGTGGCGTGGAAAGATCAAGAAAGAATCAAGACAATCCAAGAAGTTGAGGAAAGAAGGTGGATCGGGAGAAGAAGAGGAAAGATAGGTGGAAGAGTTGCAGAAGATGAGAAGACAAGAAAGAATGGTCAGTCAAAGATTAAATGAGAGAGAAGCATGGAGAGAAAGAAGTCCCCAAGAGGTTGGACAAGAAGGAGGAGGTGTAGATGTAAGAGAGGAAGAAGTTGGCATGAATCTTGAAGAAGAAAGAGAAGATTCAGTCCAAATAACAGGAGATATAGGGAATCCGGCCGAAGAGATCATCCTAGTGGAAGCAAATGAGACCCCCCAGATCAAATAAAACCACCCCGAAGCTAGTGGAGCCAACCCCAAATTACCCATAACCCAAGTGTCTTCTATAGAAGTGGTAAGTTCAATACTACCCTCTCATGCTAGTTCTATTCCAGTACAATTAGTTAGTCAGTCACAACCAGGAAGTGTGAGTACAGGGAGGATATTGGGATCCCTTGGTAGATCACAAGAAGTAACATTAGGGTTTAAATTGATAAGAACAACAAGATCAACAATGGCTAGCCATGCAGGAGGTTCGATTGCACGATACCCAGAATTTTGGGGTAAGGGAGATGAAGACGTTGAAAAACATTGGTTCTTGTGTGAAGCAATCTGGAGATCCAGAGGGACTCTGAATGCGAATAAGTTGCTTGAGTTCCAGAATACCTTGAGGGGTCGTGCTCTCAAGTGGTACATGAAGATCATTGAGCCAAGAGTGCTAGGAATGCAAGGTCAAGCATCCACTTTTGACTAGGTATGGACAAGATTCATAGTAGAGTTCAAACTACCCCATTCAAAACGACAGGCTCTGTTTGAGTTACACGAGATCCAACAACGAGAAGGAGAATCAACATGAGAATACAACCATAAATTCAAAGATGCTATAGGGATGTTGGAACATTCAATCCATGAAGAACATCAAAGGGAGTGGTACATTCAAGGGTTGTTTCCTTTGACTCGGATTCTGCTAATGCAACAACGAATAACCACTTTAACAGACGCCTTGGAAAAATCGATGAGGATTGAAGCCATGGAGGGATACCCTGGGAGCATGAGAGTGAAAAGAACCCCATCATATGTGATTATGGTGCAACTAAAAGGGAATATATCGATGCTTACAAAAAATATTCAGGAGTTGACAATACCCATACCAGGACAAACACATGTTTGTTGCACTGGATGTTATACAAAAGGACATCTAGTGAATGAATGTCAGAAAATAATGGGAATTGTACCTCCTCATAATCCGATGGTACCCCCACTAGGACCCATGGGAGGAGTTGTGCAAGTGTCTACAAACTTACCATTCCATAACCCCACCCCGTATCATGCTTTCCCAGGAGGCCAAGCAACACCAACAGTTGAGTATTGTGAAATTTGTCGAATCCATGGGCATGGGCCAATACAATGCCCCATTATGAAAAAATATTCAACGGTACTAGGTATAGTACACTGTGAATTATGCGCATCTACCATGCGCACTACCAATCAATGTAGAGCATTGGATGAAATTGTAGACAGGTTATACCGAACAAAATTCACGGTCAATGAAAACCATCAGGGACTAGGACAAGGTCAAGGAGGTGGAGCTGGAGGAGAATTTATAGGAGGAAGAACCATGGGAAGAGGGCCAATAAGATGTTATAACTGTGATGAGAAAGGTCACCTGGCTAGAGACTATCCTCATCTAAGGTGACCATGGTGCTCGCATTGTAGAACCAACGGGCACGCAATTGAAGACTGCCCATAATTAATTGCAAAATGGGAAGATAGAGTATGACAATGAGGAACTAACCTCATCAACTCATAAATCAATAGTGTTAGTAAGGGACACCTGCCTAACCTTAATATTATTACTCAAGGAGGAGCGAAGACAAGAGTTGATGTTGATACTCTACCTCAAATGTAGAAAGAAGAACCTAAAGAAGTCATGTACGACCCTCTAAAACAAAAGTTGTTCTTTAAAGATTCCATAGAAGTATTTTAGAATATTCCTAGCCTTGAGATGCAAGAGAGACCCCCACAACCTATTGTTTATCCTAACATGGCACAAGTCCCTGCTTCACCCCATGCACTCAGAAACCCTATAATCATACCAAGACAACCTGAAAAACCTCAAATTGTAGTTGACCTTTGGTTTCAATTATTCTCTGACATTCTGGGGAATGATCAACTAACAGAAAAGTTGTGCAATGCGCTATACCTATTTTTAGGGAAGGAAGAACCCCTAGAAGCAAGAATGAGGTCTAATCTTCCTGAGAAGAGTACTTAGAGAATGCAACGAAGAAAAGTATGAATAAAAAAAAAATTCAAACTAGTAGCCCATTTAGATGAATTTGAGATTAAGGACATCATGTTGGATCTAGGAACCGATGTGAAAATTATGCCTAAAAATACTTGGGAAGCCTTGGGAAAATGTAGGATGACATATTCCCCAATTCAGTTAAGAATGGAAAACCAATATTTTATCTTCCCGATTGGAATATTAGAGAATGTGGTAATAGATGTTGCAGGAGTAAAGGCAATGGTTGGCTTTGAGTTCATTAAGATCATGGGAGATAAGGACCCTTACCCTGCACTACTTGGCATTGATTGGGCCTATGACAATTATACAATCATCGAATTAAAGAAAGACACCATGACCTTTGAGGCTGATGGAATCAATGTAGTTCAAACTTTGGATCCATATGTAGGACCCAGGTATACAGAGCCAATAGGAAATGATATGGAGGGAGAAGGCTTGGACCAACTGTACACCATAATAGCAGGAACGAGAGATGATTATATAAATCCTATTGTTGATGGATCAATAAGTTGGAGAAGCATACAATCAGTAGACAAAGATTCAGAACTGGCTTTTGACAGTTGGCAGCAAGGTTTGTATGAGAGATTCTCATGAAGATGTGCAACTGTCAGAGTAACCAGATGGGTTGGGACCGAAGTCAGAGAACACCCAGTATATGATGGCACCTCAGAACTAGATAGTTTTATTCTTAGCATGGAGGAAAAGGTAGTAGAATATCAAAGAATCTCGGTACTATATTTAGCTTTGGATAACACCCCTGCCAGATGGTGGGCTAATCATAAATCCTTACTCAGAACTTGGGACGAGGTGAAGAAAGATATCAATTATAGGTTTCGGAATAAAGAGTAACTGGAATCAGAGATGTATATGGATGTCCAAGTTGCACAACTGTTCAACAGAGAATCGGATCCTAGAATGCATATTGAATAGTGTGTGACATAGTGGCAAGCTTTGGGAATACCCTCTCACTTATGGGTTCAAGTATTTCCCCACTCCCTAGGTCCAATCTTGAAATATTGGTTTATACATGAGGAAACCAGAAGACAGACCAGCTACTGGCAAGCACTGGCAGCTCATTTTTGCAATGACTTCTCATTTACAGGTAAGTACCCTAATCTTGAAGAAGTCCTGCAAAATATTAAAAAACTTCTTTTTACAAATAATAGTAATCAGAAACCAAACTTAATGGTATGTGCCAAACATAGCCAAGAAATTCAGACTAAACTTCACCTAGACTCAACTGAGAAACCTATAAAATGTTATTAGATTAGTAGAGATTCAAAAAGCCTAGATGACTTAGAGGAATTGAGAAACCTAGCCATCAAAGAGATAGAAGGGAGAAGATAAATCCAAAACACCATACCTAGCCAGATCGATAGCTCCTACAATCACCCATTAAAACTGGGAAAAATCAATATAGGGACCATAGAGCAACCCAAGATAGATATGGTGGGAGACTACTGGGATGAGAAAACCAATCATGAAATACAGAGTTTTCTACGAGAATATGAGGATTTGTTCGCAAAGACTTTTTCATATCTAAAGGGAATCAAAGGAGGTATGGGAGAAATGAAAATTGAATTGAAACCATGAGCCAAACTTGTGAGACATAGACCATAATGTCTTAACACTATAGTAAAAGAGAAGGTTAAGAAGGAGATAGATAAGATGTTGGAAGCAAGACTCATATTTGTGGTATAAGAAGCAGAATGGGTCAGCTCAATAGTTATTCAAAGCAAGAAAGGCACCGAGGATATTAGAGTCTGTGTAGACTACAGAAGCCTTAATTATGCATGTGTTCATGACCCCTTCCCAACACCCTTTATTGATCAGGTGCTAGAAAAGGTTGCGGGGATGGAAGCATACTCATTCACGGATAGATTTCCAGGATATCACCAAGTTAGAATCGTCGAAGAGGACAAAAAGAAGACCACTTTCATAACAGAATGGGGATATTTCGCATACAATGTGATGCCATTTGGCTTAAAAATCACCCCTACAGTTTTTTCTAGGATTGTAATAGAAACGTTTAGAGATTTCATTCAAAAATTTATAGAAGTCTATATGGATGATTGGAAAATATATAGCTTGCTCAAGGAACATGTAGCACTACTATGGCTAATGTTTGACAAATGTAGAGAATTGCAGATCTCATTGAATCTGAGAAAGTGCATCTTCTGTGTACCACATGGGAATTTGTTGGGCCACATAGTCTGTCGAGAAGGATTATTGGTAGACCCATCCAAAGTTGTATTCATCACAAATATGCCACCACCTACGAGTACTAAACAGTTGCTCTCCACGCTGGGACACACAGGTTATTATCACAGGTTCATCCGAAGATATGCCAACATTATTGCACCTTTGGAAAACCTACTGAAAAAGGATGAACTGTTCCAATGGACTCCAGAATGTGATAAATCATTTTAGACACTCAAGGAGAAGCTCATCAGAACATCGATTCTGATATTCCCAAAGCAGGAGAATGAATTTCATGTTCATGTAGATTCTTTAGGAATTTCCTTAGGAGCTATCTTAACGCAACCTAGAGATGGAGCTATGGATCATCCTATTTATTTTGTGAGTCAGAAGTTGTCGCAAGTAGAGTGAAACTACACAACGATGGAAAGGGAGGGATTACTTATGATTTATGCTTTGCATAAATTTAGACATTATTTGTTAGGTTCTAATTTTAAGTTCTTTACTGATCACTTTGCATTGAAATATCTAGTTAACAAACCTGTGTTGGAAGGGAGAATCTATAGATGGTTGCTGTTATTTCAGGAATTTTCCTTTGAATTTATCATTAAGCTGGGGATATGCAATGTAGGACCTGATCACCTATCCAGATTAGAGTCAGGGGAAAGTGGCGGAGAAGTAGACGAACATCTCCCATATGGACTTGTTCCGGGTTGAAGCCATACCAGAATATCTGGAGGACATAGCAGTCTTCTTAAGTACAGGGGCTTGCCCAGAAACATATTCCGCAACCCAGAAGCACTACATGGTTGTTAGAGCAGCAGACTACCAGCTGATCATTAGAGATTTGTATAAACTAGGACTAGACAGTATCCTCAGACGATGTGTCTTGGATCATGAAAGATAGGATATACTCTAGGAATGCCACAGTGGAGTTGCAGGAGGTCACGTAGGAGGAAAGGCCACTGCACAGAAATTTATCTAGGCAGGACTTTGGTGGGAAACAATCTTCAAGGATGCAAAAGTATAGGCTATATCATTTGATGTTAGTCAACAAGTGGGTAAGCCCTCACGACGATATGAACTACCACTGCAACCAGTTAGAGCTCTACAAGCATTCGAGAAATGGGCAGTTGACTTCATTGGACCAATCAACCCCACATCCTATAAATACTAACCTTGTACAATGTCTACTATAAACAGATATTCAAAAAATAATAGAAAAGATACAATGAAAAATACAAACATTACACAGATATTTTTCCCTTGGAAACCCAAACTGGGAAAACCAACATATATTATATTCATTCATTGTGTTACATTGTTTACAATACAATATACATATAGGAGCCAGCGGCATCCAAAACCCTAACCCAATGACTTGGATTAGTCCCAAACCCTAATTCCTTAACCGAAAATAGAAAACCATCGAAAAAAACCATGTGCCGAAAAAACCACCTAAATACATGACACATTTCTCGAGGTAGGTGTCACATTTCCTGAGGATTTTTTTTTTTTGCGGGGGGCTCCTTCCCCATGCGCACTTGGCGCATACGCTCAGACACTACTACTCGTGCAAAGAATATAACACATACCCAACATTCTCCCACTTGTTGTTTTCTTTGCATAAAGGGGGTTACAGGGTTACATAGTCAAAAATCTAGGGCAACAATGCCCATGGATCCTCTACACCAAGAGAACTTCTCAGTGCTCATAGATTTTTTTAATGAGTCTGCAACATTCTTCAAAGTGTCCACCTTTATCAGTGATAATTTATTTTCTTCAATCATGTCTCTCACAAAGTGATATTGAACATCAATGTGCTTTGTCTTTGAATGATAATCAGGGTTCTTCACCAAAAAAATTGCACTTTAACTGTCACACTCTATCCTTACAGCTTGTTCTACCAACCCAATACTTGAACACAATATTTGTAACCATACTACTTCCTTACTTGCATGAGTGGCTGCCATGTGTTCAAATTCTGTAGTTGAAAGTGCCACTATAGCCTGTCTTTTGCTCATCCAAACAAGTTAAACACATACCCGCTTGTAGATCTCCTACGATCCAAATCTCCATCGTAGTCTGCATCAACAAAGCCATGTATATAAACCACTTTGTCCAATCATGGTCTTCCTTCGTAGCACAATCCATAGCTATCAGTTCCACGCAAATACCTGAAAACCCTTTTTACTGCTATCCAATGCTCCTTCTCTAGTTTTGACATATACCTGCTCAAAACTCCCACTGCATGTGAAATGTCTGGTCTAGTATAGACCATTGCATACATAAAATTTCCAACTGCACTCGCATATGGAACATGAGACATGTCCTCCTCTTCTTCATGTGTCTTGGACACTAATCTGCAGATAACTTTACACCAACATGAATAGGAACCTTGACCGGTTTACATTCCTGCATATTAAACCTCTGCAATATTGTCTCGACATATTTTCTTTGATTTAACCAAAGTTTCCTCTTTTTTCGATCTCTTTTATTTTCCATGCCCAAAATGAAATTTGAAGAACCAATATCCTTCATGTCGAATTTAGAGGACAACTGAGTTTTCACATCCTGGATAATCTCCTTGTTGTTTCCTATCAACAACATGTCATCCACATACAAGACCAAGTAAATCAAATGATCACCAATTAATTTAGAATACACACAGTGATCCTCTTTGCTTCTTGTGAAGCCAAGTCCCAGCATATAAGTATCAAATTTTTGATACCACATCCTTGGTGATTGTTTTAAACCATACAGGGACTTTTTCATCTTGCATACCAGCTCCTTCTTTCCTTTCACAACATAACCTTCTGGTTGCTTCATAAATATTTCTTCTTCTAGATCCCCATCCAGGAATGTTGTCTTCACATCCATATGTTCTACTTCAAAGTCAAATGCAACAGCAACAGATAAAAAAAATATTATAGAGGTTAACTTGGCAACAGGAGAAAAAATCTCACCAAAATCAATTCCCTCAACCTGGGAATAACCCTTTTCTACTAACTGGCTTTGTATTTCTCCACTTTTCCTTCTGCATTCAGCTTCTTTTTAAATACCCATTTGCTGCCAATGGGCTTTCTTCCAGTTGGAAACTCCACTAGGTCCCAAGCCTCATTCTTATCCAAAGATGCCATTTCTTCTTCCATGGCCCTTTTCAAGAGATTTCCATCCTCTGAATCCACTGCCTCCCTAATAGTTCTAGGATCATCATCAGTAATAGACAAAGAAAAATTTGAAAGAAAATTAGATGTACTATACCTTTTCAGTAGCCTTCTTTCCCGTTCCGATCTCCTCAATACTGGAGTATGAAGATCTTTTTTTTCTTATTCATCTTCTTCCATAGAGTCTGCTTCATCATCCTTTAAATCAAACTCTATATTCCCTGGTTCTTCCTTACTTGGTAGGACTTCATGTTTAACAACATCCTTCATTTCTCTAAATACCACATCTGGGCTATACACTACCTTCTTAGTTTCTGGGTTCCAAAGATTATAACCTTTGAGACCATATTTATATCCAATAAAGATACATTTTTCATCCTTCTTATCCAGGTTACTCCTGTTTTCCTTTGGAACATGAACATATGCATCGCAACCAAATACCTTAAGATGTGTGAGAGAAGGTGTCTTACTAGTCCATACCTCTTCTAGAGTCTTTTCACCCAACACTGATGAGGTTGATCTGTTGACCAAATAACATGCATTACCCACTGCCTCTGCCCATAATTCTTTCCCTAACCCGACACCACTGAGCATGCACCTTTCTGTTTCCATCAACGTCCTGTTCATCCTTTCTGTAACTCCATTCTGCTGAGGTGTATATGGAGTAGTATTTTTCCTTACTATACTGCACTTATTACAAAATTATTCAAATTCATTCTCGCATAACTCTCCGCCATTATCTGTTCTCAACACCTTAATTCTTTTCTCTGTTTGATTCTCAACAAGAGCCTTAAACTCTTTAAACCTGTCAAAGACTTCAGATTTCTTCCTGAGGAAATATATCCAAGTTTTCCTTGAGAAGTCATCTATAAATGAGACATAGTACACACATTTTCCCAATGATGGGAACGACACAAGTCCAAAAACATCACTGTGAACTAGTTGTAAAATTCCTTCTGCCCTCGTTGCACCAGAGGGGAATCTTACCCGATTTTGCTTCCCATATAGACAATGTTCACAGAAATCAAAATCAATAGAGCAGTTAGACATACCTTTTGTTAGTCTCTAATTTTGTCTTGGTTTAGTGAGAAAATATTATTCTAAACCCTTCTTACCTACACTTCAATTTATGTTTCTAGTTGATTTCGATCTTTGTTTTTAGTGTCTTATGGTTTACATTTCAGTTTTTGAATAGTTTATTCAAGTTTGAAATTGAAAGACATGGTTTTAAACGAGGTGTCACCTTATATGCCTTTTTGAACTTCATAAACTCAATTTTTTCTAAGTCATTAATAGTGCTACGGGAATAAGGATATTCCCATAGCGCCAAAATTATCATGCCTTGATACACGTCTGTCATCTAGATTTCGTTATGATGACATGAATCATGGTCTGAGAGTTTTCATGTGTCCACAATAGCTTGGAATCATTTACTGAATCAAACCATTTCATAATCCGATTACTTTGTACCCACAAAGGTCTCATTTTAAAATCACCCAATTCTCAATGATCATTATATTATACTTGTCTAATTTTGTTGAATTTAGGCACAAGTATTTTCTCAGAGGAACGTTATACACTAACAGATTGCAGGTGGAAAATTCGGAACTCGAGGGTGCTAGTTACAGAATCCTTGGAGCTGGCTCATGCATTCTTCAAACCCTAACACACAGTCAAGCCAAAGACTAACACCACACCAAGCCACAACAAGGAGGAGTTATCCTGGTTGAAGACAATTTGTCTTATCAACAGAAACCACTACCATCTGTTCTCGAAGAATTAGTTTTCACAAACAGAAGTCATTGCCATCTACTCTGATAATTGGCATTCATCATGAAGGTGAAAGACTGCCTATGGTTGAAACTTGTCCACAATACCATCAACAACAGCGTGTAAGCCCATTCAAGTCATCATGAGAAATCAAACACACAGAACGCCCAATTGAACGCCCAATTTCATGGAGAATACAGAGTGAACATTTGGGCATTGTGGTTATTGACAACATGGGAACACAGTACAAAGGGTTTCCATTACCTAGTGCTCAAGATCAAAATCCAAATCATTGTCGGTTCCCGGTTCCGCGAGTGTTTAAATGGGTCTGACATCATGGAAAACCCCTGCAGTAATTCCCCACTGCATAGCACATTGTATGAGACGGCCAATAGATGAACAATAAAAATTGCCAAGCAGAATCGTGAGTAGACTTTTGCATCTCCTATATCATCTTCTCAACAATCGGAGCATGAAGAATCATGTCATATGATTGTTTCATACTTGAAGCTACAACCTGCAAATCGTAAGAGGGGGAAAGAATCATGGTTTGTCATAAAGAATCGATGAAGCAAAGCATCCAGAATCCACCAACGATAACATTTGATGGGAAAATATGAAGTTTTCTTACCTGCCTCTAGATGATGCCATGATATATTAAATGTCAAGAGGTTGTTAGGGTTTTAGAAAATTTGAAAAAATGGAAACATGATGAGAAAACCCTTGTGGAATAGAGATACTACCCCCTGGCATCATTATCTCAAGGATAGATTTGTATCTTCGCAGATTGTGGGGTTTTGTCTTCCATGACTCCAGAAAGGTGCATGATGCATTATGATGGACCCAAATCATATTCATTTGGTCTTCTTTTAGTTGCACAGGTATACTATAAATCAAAAGTGGTCATACAAGCAAAATTTGTTGAAGTTATCAGTGAGAGATTTGTGAGAAATGATGGGATAGCTTATGAAATATTGTAGCTGTCATGCAATTTCATGAGTGGAAAGATTGGAAAAGAGAAAGAGTTTCTTGTTCTTCAAGAAAGTCTTGTAAGTAGGGAATGTCAAGATATCCAAATTCTCACTGGTGAACACAAGGCTACACTTAAAGCATCCTACAACAGCTCGGTTTTACATCTAGCCTATACTTTGTTTTCTTGCTTGGAAGATGAACAACATAGACATCAAGACATGGGTAGAAGACCCTCATTACAAATCATATGATGTTGAGTATTTTCATAGTTATAGAATACCATTCTGAATATGCAAAATCAGATATCAAATCAAATAAAAGAATGTCCCCAGTACATAAAGAATCATTAAAAGAAGAACCAGAAAGCTACAGGAAATACTTTGTTTTTTACCTGTTATAGTCTTTATCTTCAAGAGAGGTTATAGAACAACTGGAGAGGGATTTGATGAAACCAAAAGAGGTTTTTGTTGAGAACATGCCCCTTCACAAAAAACTCTCTTAGTTTTTATACAACTATCACCATTTAAGAGATTCAAATTGATCTTTGAGGGCTAATGTTCTGATAAAGCTACAGGAAATACTCTGTTATTTTTACCTGTTTTAGTCTTCTTCTTCAAGAGAGGTTGAAGAATATATGGAGATGGATTTGATGAAACCAAAAGAGTTTTTTGTTGGGAACATTTCCCTTCAAAAAAACATCTCTCGGGTTTTACACATCTATCACCATTTAAGAGATTCAAATTGATCTTTGAGGGCTAATTTTTTGATAAAGTTACAGGAAATACTCTGTTATTTTTACCTGTTTTAATCTTCTTCAAGAGAGAGGTTGCAGAACAGTTGGAGATGAATTTGATGAAACCAAAAGATTTTTTTTTTGGGAACATTCCCCTTCACAAAAACCTCTCTCAGTTTTTACACAATTATCACCATTTAAGAGATTTGAATTGATTGTTGGACCCTATTTTTTAGGAATTTACCAAATTTGTTTTCCTAAAAAATCTCATGGACAATAGTTGACAAGCCACCTCATCAATTCAAATTGGAGATCAGATTGGATCTTCTCCTTGATTATTTGAAACAAGAAACTAAACATAGATGAGGAGGTTTTCAGATCCATTTCTTTTGGATCTTGATTATTATGTATTGTTTCTATATAAACTCTGTAGAATGAGAGGCAATAGAGGGAAAAAATTGGAGATCCAAGGGACCTTTTTGTGAATCTCACTGTAAAAGGAATTTATGTTCAATTTGACACTTAATAGAAAAGGCATATGGATGGTTAGAAACTCTTTTTCTACTCTGTTATTTCTTTCTTCATGCTTGAATTCATTATTCAGATTGCAATGCTTTTTGATTCTTGACTGTTAATTTATACAGTGAAAATTTTACTGTAGAGATAATTTTTCAAGTTTTGATATCAAGATGATAGTCTTGTTTCTTTATGATATTATGAGACAAGAATTCTTGTGAAGTTGACAAATTGAAGGCTTCACCTTCCTTTTTCTTAATTGGTTTAATCCATCTTTATGTCCACCTTTTATTCAATCAATGGGATATACTTTGTTCTGATCTTGATTTTCATGTTATGTTGTTACCTTGAAACCAGTTTCCAACCACCTTACTCAAAAAACCAAATCATAAAACCCTCAAAACAATTTTTCAATAAATCAATGATGCCCTAGCTTGCCCTTAGTAGTCGATTGAAACTTTAGGGACTAACACCTTCAACCATACCTTTACCGTGTAGTAGTCAAAGACCCTTTTCTCCGATATGCCCCAATCTTTGATGCCACAACATAACCTTTTCTCTAGAGACTATAGGAGTTCTTTCTTATTCAACTCCAATATCAGGAACAATGGATCTATTACACCCATCACTAATAGTGCTTCCTAGCATCTTATACAGAGTTCCAAACCGAACTCCCTTCATCAACACCATTGCTCCTTGAAACATCCTACAAGTTCCCTTTTCAAAAATTGTTTTTACCCATGCATCTTCCATTTTGCTTATAAAAATCAAATTTATAGCCATACCTGGGATGTGTAGAAAACCAGGCAGTGTTCTAATCCTTCCATCTATGAGTGTCAACTTGACCCTTCCTCTTCCTGTGATTCTGGTTGTCGAATCATTACCTAAGAAAACATTACCTCCATCATACTTTTCATATTCGTAGAACCACTCCCTGTGGGGAGTCATATGAAAGGATGCACCAAAGTCAATCATCCATGCCTCATGATCTGCATGTGTTCTTGAAGAGGCCAAGTACACATCCCCTCCTTCTTCCTTGGAGGTCTTTTCTTTTGTATAAGGAGATTCTTCAGATCCCTTATTTTTCTCAACTTTGGATCTACACTGCTTCTTATAGTGCCCTTCTTTTCCACACCTCCAACATACCCTTACAAACTTTCCAGGAGATTTAGATCTACCCTTAGACTTAGATCTCCCACTTGAGAAATTAGATCTATTTATTTCCTAGGAACGTCCTCTTGCAAATAATGCACCTGTGTTATGTCCTTCCATGTTCTTTAATCTCATCTCCTCCGACAACAAGGATGAGACCACTTCTTCAAACTTCAAAGAAGTTGTATTACTACATATGGCCATAACCAGACTATCCCACGAGTCTGGTAAAGAAGACAAAAAACTGATACATTTATCTTCATCTGAAATTTTAATCTCAATAGATACTAACTAAATTACCACAGTATTGAAGGCGTTCAAATGCTCTACCACTGAGTCTCCATCTCTCATCCTCAAGTTATACAGCTTCTTTCTCAGGAATAGTTTATTTACCAGGGACGTAGACTGATACAACTTCCCCAAATTTTCCCATAAATCCTTGGTTGTAGCTTCCTCTGACACATTCAATAATACTAAATCAGAGAGACACATTCAGATTGTTCTCTTTGCCTTCCTATCCATATTTTTCCAATCATCTACAAAGGTTTCTGTAGGTGTAGTACCTGGATCTACTGCGATCCACTGATATCTATCCACCAAAAGATTTTCCATCTTGAGCTTCCACAACTCAAATCTTTTCCCACTAAACTTCTTGATCTCCATCTTCGAATTGCTTGCCATTTCTTTTCACCTGAAAAAAAATATCGTAGATCTCCCACTGTAACAAGGCTTATCACAGTCCCGAGCCAAACCCTTGACCACAAAGGCGTCCCCCTGAAGCCAATAAATCTCTGATACCAAATGTAAAATTCTAACCTTGTTCAATCTCTATTGTAAACATATATTCAGAAAAGAATAGAAAAGATACAATTCAAAATACAAACATTACATAGAGATTTTTCCCCTGGAAACCCAAACCGGGAAAACCAACATATATTATATTCATTCATTGTGTTACATTGTTTATAATACAATATACATATAGAAGCCAATGGCATCCAAAAACCTAACCCAATGACATGGTTTGGTCCAAAACCCTAATTCCTTAATCAGAAATAGAAAACCATCGACAAAAACCATGTGCCAAAAAAACCACCTAAATACATGACACATTTCCCGAGGTAGATGTCACGTTTCTCGAGGTAGAATTTTTTTTTCCGGGGTCACTACCCCGAGACCCCCACGTGGGGGGCTCCACCCCCCTCTAACCCTCCTATGCACACAACACATATTCTCAGACACTTCTACTCGTGCAAAGAATATAACACATACCCAACACATTGGTGAGGTTGCGGTGCACAAAAATTCTAATAAGTAGGGTACACGACAGAAGTCTCTAGTTGGATAAAAGATATTCAATCCACGCTGGAGATATCCATCAGTTTACTAGACTATCCTTCAAAGGAGAACATGTGTCGAAAGGATTCCAGGGTCCTGGTAAGAACGAAAAAAAGAAAGGAAAGATCATCCTGTATGAAAAATTCAACACGAAGAGGGGGGGAACACAACACTAACCGACCCCATATTACCAGAGACAATCCTGACAAGATGTTACATCATAGCCAGCAAGGTTATGAGATTGTTGGTGCAATTATTTTCATAATATATTACCAAACATAAATTATCAAAAAGGATTCGTAATCAGTAGAGTTGATGCATTATATGTGTTGATAACAGATAGGTTCCTATGTATAATGAGTATATCTCAATCAAGAAACAATCAATAACAAGATGCTTTGTTTTCACACTTTTTCAAATAACATTCCCCACTCATTTCAAAATTCAGAAAGAAAAACTTGCAAACAAAATCTTAACAATCATGCATTTAAAATATCTTGCTCAGATAATGACTTGTCCATTTACAAACTCATGAAGTGGAAAGATGGACTTTGACTTAGTTATGTGTAGCTAATGTCCTTAACAACAACTAACAAGCAAATCTGGGCACACTTCAACAATAACAAAAGATAAAGCTCAGAGTAAAACGCTCAAGAAAACACTCAATTGAAAAGGCTCTTGCTCACATAACATATCTTTTCATTATGGGCTCATGAAAATAAGATATGAAATCAGATATTGTTCCCTGTAGCAATTGAAAATGATAATCAACAATTAACTCTTAAACAAAAAGCAATCATAACTCTATTCACTCAAACCCGTGTAGTACATAAAATTGTCAATATAATTGAGAGGATTCATTCTATGGTGCATGAAGGTGAGAGATGAACTCTGATCTCATTTCCTGTAACAACTCACTTCAAACTTGCAAGAAATTCTTATCTAATTCTGCACACTCTTCAAAATCAACACAAACAGAAATTTAATACAATCTTACAATCTTGCAATTCTAGAAAATTACTTCATTCCTACACAAGAAACATAAGTCTTAATGAGATGTTCCATTTGATGGCTTATGTAATGTGAATGATGGAATCCCAACTACTCATGTTCTTCCACACTTTGCAATCAATTCTAATAGTGAAATTAGAAATGAAATCAAAACAACAAGTACAGAAAAATAGAAATCTATACTAATAATTTACAATGAGCTTACCAAGTTGGATCGGTGGGCCCTTGCCGATGCCAACATGGAAGATTTTAGATCATCAGATGCTAAATACTAAGATACACACAGGATCCTTGAATTCAAACTTCCATTGATCTTCAACAAATGAATTTACAAAAGGAGTTGGTTCATAAATCCAATTTCCAGCATGCTAATTTCTCTAATTTCTCTCCTTTGGCTTAGAGTCATCACTCAATTTATATGATTTTTACATTACAAATTTGGATCTAGACAATCCATACAAATCAAAACCATTTTCCATCAATGGAGGTCGAGTATAACCAATTATCTAGTCAAGGAAATGTATTTCCCACGAATCTGAGCATGATCCTGGAATTTCTGGAAAATTGGCAAAGATTTAGGATGGATTGTTCCCTCTGATATGGAGCTCCACAAGTGTGCGATATGGATATTTTGGCTCATGCTTCTGCATGAAAAAACATTTCTGGACAAAACCCATGTCCCCGAATTTTGATATTCATCGTCATCTACCCGAAAATCAAGGTGAAAATCTAGTACCGGAATGTTGGTACCAGAATCCTATAGGTAGTTGTTTAGTACCGGAATACACACAGTCATAGCCATGAGTACTATATTAGCACAAAACATGTGTTGGTACTAGAATATCGTAGAGTGTGAAGTACCGGAATAGGTGGATCTTTGGGTACCAGATCAAAATTGGTTTGGACTCAAACGATTAGGATCACACAAAATCAAACATTTAATCAAATTAACTAAAGAAAATTAAACAAAACATGCCTTAACCATAAGTTACCTCTCTATGCACATGAACAAGGTTATTAAGTGTATCTATGGAGGTAACGATCAATTTTATACTCATAACATAGGTCAGATAGGCTTGGATAGGGGGTAATAGAGGGTATTAGAAATGTCAAAATGGAGACTCAACATTGCCCCATGCTTAATTCATTGCATGTCCTCATGCAACAATGATCTTCAAAATTTCACAATTGATGACACTCTTCACTCGATCAATAAATCCTTGAAGTTAAGTCTTATCCAATCTATTTTCAATCAAAGTTAGGAGAAAGGGTTGATTGTGACTCTAATATGATTATAGGAAAGTGGCCAAGAGTTTTCAAAATGAATTTGACTAATAGGCCTCCCTGGATAGATTACCTTTTAAAGTAAAAGTGATATAGAATAGTTTTACATCTCATTTGAAGAGAGGAACACATAAGAGAATACATCCCAAGATGATTAACTCGTTTCTTATCCAAGTTTTTAGATATGAAGCTCTTCTTGTTTAGGTAAGGTGAATTACACATACTAAGGGTCCTACTTCTCGTGCAAACCTATTTTTTAAAGATAGAACTCTAAAGTGGATACTTGAAGGTTCTTAAGAACATCATCTGAGAGATATAAAGGTCATCTCCTATCCTTGATTTGATAATGCTTCAGAATGAGACCCAAGGGTTTTTGTTCAGTTTTAAGTTATTAGGCACATAATTAATTGTTTACAATTATCCCAAGGCTGTCATCATCCACATTCAACTTAAATCTCAACTATTCAATGTATAATGGAATATCTTGGATAACGACTAAGAGGTCCCTCTAGTTAATCCTATTAGGGTTCTCATACAAGTTCATTGAGGTTTTGCAAGGGCAATCCACCACATGAGGTTTTCATCAATAGCTCCAAGAGGAACTTGTAAAGATAAACTTGGATAAGAACTTGTTGAATCAACTAGGTTAGTATTATACATAATGATGTCACCACTTTTCAATGGATATTTCAATTAGCAATCACTTTTTCAAAATGATGAGGTAATAAGACAAGTGCACCCATTATCATATAGATATAAATGTGAAAATATCTTCTTAAAGGATAGCAAGGATGATTAATTTAGGGTTGACTGTATAAATGTAGGAGGAAGATGCACATGAGAGTAAAAACAATTCAATGCCAGACTTACATGGTCCTTGATAGAAAGAGCAAGAAGAGATTAGCTCATACCTCCAATTACCTGAAGTGAAAACAATGTTAAGCACAGGACAAGGCAGAAACATAGTGACAGGATGAATGATTTCTATACGAGGAGATGTATACGAGGGCTTGCAGAAATTCATGGGAGGGAGCATGCAATGATTGAGAGTAACCATATGTTTACTGCATAATTAGTTTAATTTCTTTAATAAAATGAAAAATGTTGAATTTATATGTCGTAGTACTTAAATCGAGCAACAAAACTTGAATATATGATTAGAGCTACCAACACCTTATTACCAATATCGGATCACCTAAGTACCGGATGAGAACAGGGTTCTGGTTCAGTACCAGAATAGCGTAGACCTCCTCCATAGTATCGAATGAACATAGAGGCAAACATTGTTTGTAGTAACAGATGAACGTAATTCTGCAGTACTGGAATAGAATGGTACCAGAATTCTAGAAATGACTATCAAATCCCAGCACTGAACATGTTGATTTGGCCTCACCGACGGAAGTTGCAAAAGAATATGAAGGTTTCAGCAACCACTCCCCCATGCCTAAGGTTTTTCATGGAATCATGCAAACAATGTGAGATGATAAAAAAAAAAGGCTTCTCAGAAGGTTGCAGACATCTGCTAAAAACAAATCAATAGAACTAATTAAAACTAGATTTTTATTCATGCTTACAAACAAAAAATTTAGGGAAAATGTCAAAAGTTGAATTATTAGCTATGAATAAAATAGTTTGGAATTAACATTCAGTTTCAACTACTATTAAAAAGATCACTTAATTGATCATCCTTGTTAAATGGTGGTCTTAAAATAGATAGGTAATGATAAAGCACGAATGCATCATTTTTAACAACTTAATTTGAAGAAATAGGTCATGAAGCACTCCCTTAAGTGTTATCTTTCATTGACAAGGATTCCTTCTTCGCTTTTGAAACCCTTCTAGTATTATGTGTGCATTCGGAGGATGAAGAGATTCCCTTCTCATAAGATTCCAAACAAAATTATCATAACTTTTTAGAAAAAAATCTACTATAGGAACAAAAGATCTTAAACTGATTTCTTTGTTAGCTTTTGACATTCCCATCTATGAAAAATATGAAAGATACATTGCATTGTACTTATGTGCAACATTTATTTATTTATTTACCTTCCTACTCTAATTGAACTAAAGAAAATGTCCTTCAAGTATAAGAATACTTCTAGTGAAGCCATGTGCGTAACATGGTTAGAAATATATCCATACTCGGGTTTAAAATATAACTTTTAATGCATACGAGAGTATGAAGGACTAGTTGCTTCGATGATGAGATCAAGAAATAATGAAAAATAAAAGAGTGGTGTGACCAAATAACTAATTGAAACCATCTTTCAATAGGATCAAGATATTCTCATTTCTCTTCATTGTTTACGTCACACAACATGTCCTCCTTTTCCATGCTACGCAAATTTTCTTCTTCAAGATGATTGGTCTTTGGAGTACATACAGGGTCTACTGAGAGACATGCTAAGAAATCCTCAATCTCGGGTTCCAATGGTTTATCTCCATTGAATACTATCCATGATTCTTTAGTCTCCTCAACAAATTTACACGAGGAATCCGACGAGACTTCTAAATCTTCTTCTGGAGAGACAACTAAATTCTTGACTGCTATAAAGATATGCTCTTCCTGAGAGGTGGATATCCCAACTACTGCTAGAATGTGGGAAATTTCTTGGAGGAACATTCTTCAATCTCTTGATCATGCTTGAATTAATCTAGCTGGTTGATGATCCCTGTCTCACAACACAACGTAGTACTCGAGGGTTCTTACATCACCCCAAACATGATTTATCATAAAAGACTTGAATCTTAAAACTAATAAATTAAAAATATTTGCAATAAAACACACCAAACTTGAAATCTTGCGTTACTGGGATCCTGCTGTCACCAGGTTATCTGTTTTCACAAGTTAGCCCATCATGAAAACACAATTTTTCATAAAGTAAGGAAAAACACACTTGCATTAAAAGAAGAGAGGACAACCTAACTTTGGAGCAACCCCACCAAAGTGGATGTGTGGGCTTTTCCCGCACGTCTTATTATCTGCTCTCTACCCTTAGGTCATCCATAAAACCAATCCAAAACCATTAAATCAATCTAATCCAAATACTACCTATTACCGTTTACAACTCCCCGACAATGGTGCCAAAACGTTGGTGCAATTATTTGCATAATATATTACCAAACATAAATTATCAACCGAGATTCATAATCAGTAGAGTTGATGCACTATATGTGCCGATAATAGATAGGTTCCTATGTCGGATGAGTATATCTCAATCAAGAAACAATCAAGAACAAGATGTTATGTTTTCACACTTTTTCAAATAACATTCTCCACTCATTTCAAAATTCATAAAGAAAAACTTGCAAACAAAATCTTAACAATCATGCATTCAAAATATCTTGCTCAGATAATGACTTGTCCATTTACAATATCATGAAGTGGAAATATGGACTTTGACTTAGTTATCTGTAGCTAATGTCCTTAACAACAACTAACAAGCAAATCTAGGCACACTTCAACAATAACAAAAGATAAAGCTCATAGTAAAATGCTCAAGCAAACACTCAATTGAAAAGGATATTGATCACATAACATATCTGTTCATTATAGGCTCATGAAAAGAAGATATGAAATCAGATCTTGTTCCCTGTAGCAATTGAAAATGATAATCAACAATTCACTCTTAAACAAAAAGAAATCATAACTCTATTCACTCAAACCCATGTAGTATAAAAAATTGTCAATATAATTGAGAGGCTTCATTCTATGGTGCATGAAGGTGAGAGATGAAGTCTGATCTCATTTCCTGTAACAACTCACTTCAAACTTGCAATAAATTCTTATCTAATTCTGCACACTCTTCAAAATCAACACAAACAGAAATTTAATACAATCTTATAATCTTGGAATTCTAGAAAATTACTTCATTCCTACACAAGAAACATAAGTCTTAATGAGATGTTCCATTTGATGGATTATGTAATGCGGATGATGGACTCCCAGCTGCTCCTGTGCTACCACACTTTGCAATCAATTCTAATAGTGAAATCAGAAATGAAATCAAAACAACAAGAACAGAAAAATAGAAATCTATACTAATAATTTACAATGAGCTTACCAAATTGGATCAGTGGGCCCTTGCCAATGCCAACATGGAAGATTTTAGATCAGTAGATGATAAATACTAAGAGACACATAAGATCCTTAAATTCAAACTTCCATTGATCTAGAACAAATGAATTTACAAAAGGAGTTGGTTCAGAAATCCATTTTCCAACATACTAATTTCTCTCCTTTGGCTTAGAGCCATCACTCAATTTATATGATTTTTACATTACAAATTTGGATCTATACAATCCATACAAATAAAAACCATTTTTCATCAATGGAGGTCGAGTATAACCAATTAGATAATCAAGGAAATGTATTTCACACGAATCTGGGCATGATCCTGGAATTTTTGGAAAATTGGCAAAGATTTAGGATGGATTGTTCCCCCTGAGTCGTAGCTCCACATGTGTATGATCTAGGGATTCTGGCACACATTTCTACATGAAAACACATTTCTGGGAAAAACCCATGTCCCCAAATTTTGATATTCATCGTCATCTGCCTGGAAATCGACGTGAAAATCTAGTACCAAAATGTTGGTACCAAAATCCTATAGGTAGTTGTTTAGTACCGGAACACACACAGTCATAGCCATGAGTACCAGATTAGCAAAAAACATGTGTTGGTACTGAAATAGCTCAGAGTTTGTAGTACCAGAATATGTGGATCTTTGGGTACCGGATCAAAACTACTTAGGATTCAAACATTTAGGATCACACAAAATCAAACATTTAATCGAATTAACTAAAGAAAATTAAACAAAACATGCCTTAACCATAAGTTACCTCTCTATGCACATGAACAAGGCTATTAAGTGTATCTATGGAGGTAACGATCAAGTTTATACTCATAACATAGGTCAAATAGGCTTGGATAGGGGGTAATAGAGGGTATTAAAAGTGTCAAAATGGAGACTCAATAGAGATCATACTACAAGGGAGAATGCACGCTAGACACATTATCAGTAGCAGACTTTTGCGCCAACGACATTGTGTTCAATTGGTGTCGTTACTTGTTGGAGGAACTAACGAGAAGGGAGGAACCTTCACTTATGGATATCTTCTCATGGAATTCACAATGTTCAAATGGAAGAAACCTATCGGAAGGTTGTCGACACAAACAGATAAGGGTCGCATGGTGAAGATGTTTTAGCCATGGAAGTCAAGGCCGGATTCAAAGAATACAACCTTCAACATCGCAACATTTTCTAAGTGGTACAACGACCTGATAGATGCAACATAGAGGTTGTGTATCCTGGAGGATCTCCTCAACTGCAATACGTGAAACATTGCCTTCAGAATGAACCAACACCATATATTTGTTTGTCTGAGACATGTTAGTAGGGAATATTTCTACACAAGGATGTTGTCGTTCTATCTGGATGAGGAGGCCTTCAACAAGGAAGTAATGTCATGGCTAAGAGTCAAACGCAACCTGCACAAGTCGAGAATGCATTATATTCTACCTGTGGAACTACTGAAGAAGACAAACAAAGAAGCAGGAGTTGGACCGAGCTTAGGTCCAGAGTCACAGAAGCCAGAAGCTCTAGCACAATCAGACTCTGAGGAGGAAGAAGATATGTAGCCATTGGAGTGAAAGAAAACACCAACCCTATGTCGACTACCATATAATGTCGTCTTGTTAGGTGAGGATGTTAACCAAATCTTGAGCATTTTGTTTGTTACCAAACCATTGGTGAAGAGGCCTAGAATCAGGTTTTCACTGAATAAACCTTTGAACCCCCAACCCCTTGCATCAGTCATCCCCCGCACCCACTCAATGGTTAAATCAACCCCCATCATCCACATTCAACACGACCCTAAGCCTGAGACATTTTCATCCACATTCATCACTGAGCACCCTCCTCCATCACCACAACCCCAGTCATCAACCTCATAAACCACCAGTCCACCCTAGACCACAAACCCAGAGCCGATGCAACTCAATCAACTAGAGAAAGTAGAGCGATAACTCTTAGGAATAACCCAAGAGTTGTCTAAGCTGAGATCAGAAGATTCTGGTCCAAACCCCAAAGTACCAGAGCAGAGCATGAAGTTGACTGGTCTGAACCCAGATATCCAAGAACAACATACTGAGCCCTCAGTGCAAGAAAAAGACACCCAAACTATGGAGGATCTGCAAGCCTACAACAACCAACAAATCACCTCACTGGCCAAGGGTGAGGGTGCCCAATAAATCACAATGCATGAAGCAGACACAAAAAAATAGCATGAGATACTAGAAGCTCAAAAGGAACCAGAATAAACAATCGAGCAAAGAGCGACATCCGAGCGCAAATAAATGGAGTGGGTTCTCCAAAACCCTCAGCAATGCACAAAACTGATGCAACAATGCATAGACCGAATCGAGGTTTTGACTCTCTTTTCCTCAGTGCTAACATTGAGGATCACGCTAGGACTATCAAAAGAGGAGGAGGTAGAGACCTGCTCGGAGCACTCAATGGCTAGTGAAATTCCACTATAGACACGAGCACCTAGAGATGTAGCCCCTTCATCCGCTGACCTTGTACAGTGATAAGAAACACACTTATTTGGACTGATCAGAGCATCAACTGATCAATTAGAGAAAAGGCTCCAGGATACCGAGAGGTATGCTGAAATCGCAAGGAAGGAAGAGTTCGTCGCACAACCATGTAGGACACAGGAATATCACAACAAAATCCAGGTTCAGCACAAACTGGAAAGAGTGCAGAAAAGACTTATCGAAGCCTAGCTAAAGATTAAGAAGGTTTCACCCGAACTACCGGAAGCTGGTGATGCAGGCGATCCAAAGAACCAAATTTAGCTCCTACAAGGAGCATGGACACAACTCGCCACTCGCACTGAGCATATGGAAGAATAGTTATGACAGACTCAACAAGAAGTAGAGCAACAACCTCAGAAGTTGCAAGAGTAGATGCAGAAGACTGTACTACAAGGAAATAATGCCTGAGCAACACTACACAAGTACACAATGGAATGAAAAAATATATTTTGAGAAGTCAACGATTGGATGGGCATCATCGCTCGACACAACCAAGTCTTGGAGGATGTGTGCACAAAGATCCGGGTACTGAATGGAGAAGTTAAGGCCACAATGGATCCAATGGAGCAACAACAGAAGTTTGACCAAATCCAACAGGCAGACAATGAATTGAATGCCCTCTTTGAAGGACAGTCCGTAGCTAAGAAAGAGTTGTGTGAATTATGACCTGTCATTCAAACAACATACATGGAGATGCATCAAATTGATGCAACAGTGATGCAATCACACCCGCAGGCATGCCCGCTTCATAGGATCTTCTCTTTCCTCAGCCCGAAGAACACTAACTGGTCCTTCTATTTCCCTATCGTAAAATCTGCCCCACAGATCTCTTCACGCGATTCCCCCTTTCTTATTTATCGGGAAATCGGAACTCGCGACTTTGCAGGTTCAAGGGTTGATCACTGGGTTCTCGAATCCCCGAGACCCGATGGCCAGTCAACGCTGACTTCCTCCTTTATCTTGTCGGGACTTTCCTTATCGGGATTTCGGCACTCGCAGTGTCGAGCAACTCAATTCTCCGACTCCCGATACCCGATATGCCAAAACTCCGATGAGCTCGCGGCTTTGACTTTTCAATGGATCCATCACCTCATTGGGATTTCAGAATTCGCGGGATCACGAATCTTGATGTCCTATGTTCGGGACTCTACTTTTCCCGAACTCCGATATGGTGTGCCACCTGTCCTCCACTAACTCTACTATGGCCCCACTCAACTCTCCTATTGGGATATCGCGTTTCGCGATTCCAAGCTACAAGAGTATCCTGCCTCCGAGATCTCCGATGCTCCAAACCCTGACTATTCTTGGATCTTTGACGCGTGTCTGTCTTGAGATCCACGACTAGGATTTCCTCTTGGGATATTGAGATTTGAAAGGTCTCGAGTCTCTTGACTTCTAAAACCCCGATACCTTCAATATACCGATGATACTCCAGAATCTTCCTCTGCTCTCATTCATCCTCTTGTGCGCAACCCTGCAACACAGGGTTTAGATGCTCCACAGAACGAACTCCTCATGCAATCCTTCCTTAGATTCTGAAGGTTTTATCCATCTTTATCTTTCCCAAGACTTCAAGTCCTTAGAAAGAAACCACTTGCTCGCACTCCTTGCGACAAATCTTCAACCTCTTCTAAGTGTTGAAGCCTTTCGACTCTGGGCACACCTGCGGCAGCAGTCTTCCACTTTCTCTCTCAGGTTTGCAACCCTGAACTTTCCTCAGCCTGCACATTCCTTGCATGGCTCCTGTGCCCAACTGCACCTTTTAGGATGGATGAAAACAAAAGCTCTCTCTACCTGAACCCTCTGTCAACGCACTCCTTGCGGACGATTCGACTGCACTCCTTGCAGAAATTCTCTGGCTCAAGTAGAGGAACAATTGAAACTCATTCCTTCACCCCCTCAGACTTCAATTCATACATTAATACACATCATATAGAATCAAATGTATAACAGGAAGCAAGCATTCATGAGCATATCAACATCAATACACAAAGAACAACACAAACCATGAATTTGAATCAAAGCTTCCTTCTATTAATTCAAATTGTCTGTACATGGGTGTTCTTCATACAATTCTCTACTTCTCCTATGCTCTTCCTGTGATGATGTTATAATTCATAATGAGGGTGTCTATATCCTATTTCCCTCTTGTTCTCTAAAGCTATCAAATCTAGAATTAAATTTCTATCTACCTGCATTAACTACCTTAAATGTCGTCTATCTACTAAGGACGAGAGCTATCTGCTCAAGGACCATCTACAATATACAAGTGCACCTCATCTTAATGTATCATTTAAGATTTGCGCAACAATCCCATAGTGTTTTCAAAACTTGTGTTGGCTTGTCCAACTATCCTCCACTTCCGCGCTGTCTCGTTTGATGTGTTAGTGATGCTCCTGCATCATACTCCCTCGCTTGAAAAATTTCATGGGCTCCTGTCCATGAGCTCCTTCATGGTCTGTCCATGCTTCTGTATCTCCACTTCCATCTCCCAGCTGGCATCTTCAACTAGATGGTTCTTCCACCTGACCAGATACTCGAAGTATTGCTTTCGCCTGGTCCTTTTTCTCACTCTCTTGTCCAGTATGCACTTCATCTGCGACTTCTCTGCAACTGGCATATTCTTTGTCCACTGGATCACTGGCTGCTCATTTCCAGTCTCTACTTCTCTAGCTTTGTATGGGTACAAATCTGCGATATTGAATATCGAAGATATTCCGATCCCATCTGGTAACTCGATCTCATAAGAATTTTCCCCGAATTTTCTCAAGACCTTACACGGCCCGATTTTATTCATCTTTAACTTATTGTATGTTCCTCTCGGGAACCTCTCTTTCCTCAAATGTGCCAGAACCAGATCACCAACCTCGAACTGAAGTTGTCTCCGATGTTGTTCTGCTCTGCGCTTGTACTCCTGGCTTGATTTCAACAATCGCTCCTTCACCCTGTTGTGAAGTTCTGTCATCGCTTCAACGAATTCTTCTACACTCGCGCTACTGGTATCAGTCGATTATGAATCCCTCAGTTCAGAAACTCCTCTCGGCTGCATTCCATATACAATCTAAAATGGACTCTGCCCTGTTCTTCGATTCACTGAATCATTGTATGCAAACTCTGCCTGTGGTAATATATGGTCCCACTGGCTATGGTGCTCTGTCACCAAGCTTCTCAGCAAGTCTCCCAGAATCCTGTTGACCACTTCTATTTGTCCATCCATCTGTGGATGATACGCTAGACTAAATGACAAGTTAGTTCCCAGCTTCTTCCATAAGGTCCTCCAAAAATGCCCTATGAATTTAGTGTCCCTGTCCGAAACTATGCTTTTCGGCAACCCATGAAGTCGGACGACCTCTTTAAAAAAAAGATTTGCGATGTGAGTCGCATCACTGGTTTTCTGGCATGGGATGAAGTGTGCCATCTTAGAAACCTATCCACTACCACAAAGATTGAATCAACACCTCTTTGTGTCTTTGGCAACCCCAATACAAAATCCATGCTTATCGCCTCCCACGACCTCTCTGGTATGGGCAATGGCTGATAAAACCCTGCATTCTGCTTTCTTCCCTTCGAATGCTGGCAAATTTTGCATCTGTCTACAAATATTTTGACATATTCTCACATTCCTGGCCAAAAATATGACTCATTCAATTTTGCGAATGTTTTTCATGGCCAAAGTGTCCTGCCAAACCTCCACTGTGTTTCTCTTTTAACAGATTCTCCCTCATGGAGCATTTCAGAATACACAGTTGATTGCCTCTGAATAGAAATCCTTCTTGGATCATGTAGTCTTTCCAAGGGATTTTGTCTCTGAGAACTGGATTCTTAGCTGCTTCATACGCTTCTTCAAAATCTGGATCACCTGCATACATATCCTTGAGATCCTCAAAACCCAATGTTTTGACTCGAAACTCCTGCAACAACAAACACTTCCTGCTCAAAGCATCAGCAACTTTGTTAGCAGTACCAGAAATATGCTTGATCACAAAAGTGAAATTCTGCATATACTCAACCCATTTGGCATGTTTCTGATTCAACTTCTCCTGTTGAGTCACAAACTGTAGTGCATGATTGTCACTGTATAATACAAACTCTTTCGGGATCAAGTAATGCCTCTATTTCTTCAATGCCTATATGATAGCATAGAATTCCTTATGATACGTGGAGTATTTCAACTTTGCCTCATTCAACTTCTCACTGAAATATGTTATCGGCCTATCTTCTTGACTTAAGACTGCCCCGATTGCAAATCTTCTTGCATCGCATTTCACCTGAAATGTCTTCAGGAAATCTGGAAACACCAACACTGGTTGTTTCGTAATCTTCCGTTTCAACATATTGAAACTCTTCTCAGCCTCGACTATCCATTGAAAAGATTTATTTCACTTCTTCACTGTATCCATCATCGCTGCACTAATTCCAATGAAATTCCTGATGAATTTTCGGTAGAAACTAGCCAAACCATGAAAACTTCTCACCTTGAATACATTCCTCGGTGATGGCCAATTCTTGATCACTTCCACCTTATCCGGATCCATCCTCAACTCATTTTCCGAAATAACAATTCCCAAGTAAATGAGCTCTGTCTTCATGAATGAGGACTTCTTCATATTTATCAACAACTTCTCCTGTTGTAGTCTCTGCATCACTATAGCCAAATGTTGCAAGTGTTCTGCCACTGATTCACTATAAACTAGTATGTCATCCAAATACACAATGACGAACTTCCTGATGAAATCCTTCAGGACTTCGTTCATCAACCTCATAAAGGTACTCAGTGCATTTGTTAAGCCAAACGACATAACAAGCCATTCATACAAACCCTCGTTTGTCTTGAATGCTGTCTTCCATTCATCACCTTCTCTCATGCGAATCTGATGATATCCGCTTTTCAAATTAATTTTTGAAAAATACTTTTCCCCACTCAGGCAATCCATCAGATCATCCATTCTCGGCAATGGAAACCTGTACTTGATGGTTATCTTATTGATCACTCTCGAGTCATTACACATCCTCCAGCCTCCGTCTTTGTTTGGACTGAGTACTGTTGGAACAACACATGGACTCAAGATTTCCCTGACCAAACCTTTGTCCAACAACTCCTGGAATTGTCTTTTGACCTCTTTGTTTTCTTGCGGCGTCAACTTGTATGCAGATTTATTTGGTAAACTAGCTCCTGGTATGAGATCTATGTGATGACTCACACTCTTGACCAGTGGCAACGAACGAGGTAATTCATCCACTATAATGTCAGCGAACCCTTCCAGTAGTTCATGAACTTCATCTGGTAAATCATCCACTTTTGTACTAGTCAGGACAATCCTCGGTTTCCTGACCACAAAGAATTGTGGATCTTCCTTCTTCTTCACCTCTGTAAGAAGTTCCTTCCCACTCATGAGAAGTACTGTGTTGTTTACTTCCAGCTTCACCGCCTTATCCTTTATCGGAAGCAATATGTGTGTCCTCCCATTCTTCTCCAGGGTGTATGTGTTCATTCACCCATCATGAATCACATTTCTGTCATATTGCCATGGTCTACCCAGCAATAGATGACAAACATCCATGGGAATAACATCACAGATGATCTTATCATTATATCCACCTATCTTAAACTCAACCAAGCATTGTTTAGTAACAGTTACTTGGTGTCTTTTTTGTAGCCACAAAACTCTGTATGGGCTTGGATGATCAGTCGTCTCCAGCTCCATCTTCTCTACCATCTCTGTAGATACAAGATTATCCGTGCTACCACTATCTACAATGACCTTGCATACCCTTTCCTTGGTCTTGCAAGTAGTCCTGAAAAGTCTGGTCCTTTGGACTGAACTTTCCACCTCCTTCTCAGGTGTCTAAAGGACTTTTCGCATCATGAGCGATCGTTTGCCTTCAATGTATTTTTCCTCAACATCCCACCTCTACACCTCGGTGATGTGAGCTTCTCCAATGTTCTTCTTTTTCTCTGGACACTCATAAGACTTGTGCCCATTATTTCCACATGTGAAGCAAGTGATCACTCCACCTCTTCCTCTACCTTGACCTCTAGTATGAGGAAAAGTATTTCCATCAGCATAATCTCCTCTCTGCTCATTATGTTGTCCTCTTTGCTCAGCATATTTCTTCCCTCGCTGTGAGGTTCCACCTCTCTCTATGCGAGTCTGAGGTTTCTTCCATCCCTCCTTGGGCTTCTGGTATTTCTCCTGGTCAACTGCTTTTCCTCTTGGTTTACTTCTGCCTCACCCTCGCTGTCCTTGCTTATGGCTCAGCTTCTCTTCAGCCTTCAATGCCATTTGATACACATCCTCCACTGTTCGGATGGTTTTCATACTCATCTCGTCCTAGATATCATATCTCAGGCCATTCATATACCTGGCAACTTTTTCATCATCTCTCTCCCGATGACCTACTTTGATGTTCAGTCGATAGAATTCCTCAGTGTATTCTTTCACTGTCATCAGCTTCTATCTCAGGTTCTGCATTCACCTGAACAGAGTAATTTGATAATCTCTCGGGATGAACTTCGCCTTCATCTTCGTGATCATTCGATCCCAGCTCTTGATCTTATGCTTGCCCTTGCAGCGTCTATTAGCTTTTAACTCATCCCACCACAATGTTGCATGTCCTTTCATGTGCATAACAGCATGCTTGACTTTCTTGTGTTCTTCCACATCTTCATAATCGAAGTATGTGTCAAGATCTCTAATCCAATCTAGAAGCTCCTCTGCATCCAAGTTTCCCTCATAAAATGGAATGTCCATTTTTTCTCTTCCACCCATCCTGGCAATAGGTTTGATCAAACGCTTTGATGCATCTTCAACTACAACTTCTTCTTCACGTTCAACCTCTATCTCGGTTTCGGAATCACTCAAATCCCCTACACTGGCTGTGCATCTTTACATTGTTTCCATGTCTTCAAGTCTTGCTCGCAGATCACGCATTTGTCTCTCCATTTCTGGATTTGTTACTTGTCTGCCTCTTCTTCGCACCTCCCTATCCTCTAGATCAGGTGACTGTCTTTCTCTCCTCACCGACATGGTGAATTCTTCTTCTTTTCTACAGAAAGCAAAGAGTCTTTCTGTGCTCTGATACCAAACCTAACGCAGTCGCACCCGTAGGCACGCCCGCTTCACAATATCTTCTCTTTCCTCGGCCCAAAGAACACTAACTGGTCCTTCTATTTCCCTATCGAAAAATCTGTCGCACAGATCTCTTCACGCGATCCCCCTTTCTTATTTATCGGGAAATCAGAACTCGCGACTTCGCAAGTTCAAGGGTTGATCACTGGGTTCTCGAATCCCTGAGACCCGATGGCCAGTCAATGCTGACTTCCTCCTTTATCTTGTCGGGACTTTCCTTATCGAGATTTCGGCACTCGTAGTGTTGAGAAGCTCAATTATCTGACTCCAGATACCTGATACGCCGAAACTCCGATGAGCTCGTGGCTTTGACTTTTCAATGGTCCCGTCACCTCGTCTCTCTACTTGAATCCTCTGTCAACGCACTCCTTGCAGACGATTCGACTACACTCCTTGCAGGAATTATCTGGCTCAAGTAGAGGAACAATTGAAACTCATTCCTTCACCCTCTTAGACTTCAATTCATACATGAATTCATATACACAGCATACAGAAGAAAATGTATAACAGGAAACAAGCATTCATGAGAATATCAACATCAATACACAGAGAACAACACAAACCATGAATTTGAATCAAAGCTTCCTTCTATTAATTCAAATTATCTGTACATGGGTGTTCTTCATACATTTCTCTACTTCTCCTATGCTCTTCCTGTGATGATGTTACAATGCACAATGAGGGTGTCTATATCCCATTTCCCTCTTGCACTCTAAAGCTATCAAATCTAGAATTAAATTTCTATCTACCTTCATTAACTACCTTAAATGTTGTCTATCTACTAAGGACGAGATCTATCCGCTCAAGGCCCATTTACAATATACAAGTGCGCCTCATCTTAATGGCTCATTTAATATTTGCGCAACAATCCCAAAGTGTTTTCAAAACTTGTGTTGGCTTGTCCAGCTGTCCTCCGCTTCCGCGCTAGCTCACTTGATGTGTTGGCAATGCTCCTTCATCAAACAACAGATTTCTAGTGGAACTTGTTGGTCGTGTCCAAGACAAAGCGGTATAGTAAAGAAGAGACCCACCAGTTTGTTGCGGAGGCATCACTTCTTTCTAGGAAGTGGCAGGATAAAGTTGGAAACTTTCAAGGAGTAAAGGAGCGAGCCTTACAATTGGTCCTAGAGTTGGGACCTTCATTTGAAGAGGTAAAAGAAGAGAAATCACAAACAAAAGAGCCGAAGGAAGAAGAAAAGGAGGACAAAGGAAAACAACAAATGCTCCTGGAATATGCAAAATAACCAATCACTTAACTTGAGGGCGAGTCAAGGATTTTGGTCGGAGCTTGTTGGGCCCTTCGTTTTTGGGATAAGGAATTAAGAAAGTTTTGACTTAACATGAGTTGTGAAAGATTCAGAAGAATCTAGACAACTGAGTAAGGAAGAGAAACAGAAAGCAGTTGTGAAAGACAGTACAATGCCAACTAAGAAAAAAACGGTTGCAACAGAACAAGGAAGCGTGCAAGTCAATATGGAAGACATAACCTAGCTATATATATGGCTAAGCATAATTGTAAAAGGGTTATTCGATTGTTCTTTTAGTGTTTGGTTTGTGTGTAGATTGATTGGTTAGCTAGTGATTCAGTTGAATTGTGATCAAGCTTAGTTCGATCTTTCCCTCTTGAGGAGGTTGTTGTAAGTCGAGTCAAGAAAAGTCTTGATTCTATAATGTAATCGACCTATTTGTCTAAGAATTGGAACTCTACAACATGAGTCCAGAGTCAAGCGTCTATACAAAGCACTACTAATTATTTTTGAATCTGTAACTAAAGAAAGATTATGAAGCTAATATGAAGAAGGACCAGAATTTTCAAAATGATGTGTCTCTGTGTGTTTTACTTATGCATTACAGTACTTATTTATGGTTTATAATTTCTTCTTGATTGTTCTGTTTTTAAAGGCTATTCATACAGTAAGTAGGTTCAATTATTCCATACTTAAGATTCAGATATGTTCATGTCTCCCGTGCAAGGTCAAGATGAGTCTCGAAGGTTCTGTGGATCCTCATAAGTCTTTTCCTTACCCTTTCCTATCTATTTGTCTCAGCAGTGCTTTAGGTGAGACTTCTTCTCTTCAGAGGAGATGAAAATGCCAGCTCTCTAGACTACTTGGTACCTTTTGTTGTTAACCTGAGAAGGACCCTGGTCTGATCAAACTTGTGCCAACAATACTCATACACTATTGATTGGGATCATGCACATAATGGGTATGTCCAGGAAAAAAAGTGAGCCAAGATAGCAAGACAACCATGTGGATGCAAATCCACGAACTGCACATATAACTATTGTGCTAAATGATGAAATTTTCCTCTTGAATTTTGAACAATAGTAACATGTTTTCACATGAAATTGTGATTAAGATGATTTTTGTCCAAGATTATTGAAGGAAGGTGACGAAGGCAAAGAGTTTGTATAGGACCTAAATAAGAAAGAAGATCAATATTTATAAAGCAGATGAATGACAAAGGAATGATAGGTGTTACTGAGAACCAACACTAAGGACAATGTTTATTTTTAAGGGGGAGGGGATTGCAACACCATTGTTTCCCCTAGCTTGTAATTAATCATTAATTATGACTACCATGGTATGGCATGTGTACAATGTAAATTTATTGTTGTTTAGATTTCCAATGACTGACTGTGGAGGTGAAGCCTTGAAGTACTGACCATGATATCACTAGAGGAAAGAGTGGGGAAACTGTAGAGAGGGTTCATTATGTCAAACGACCCAAATTATACTTGTTTAAATAATAAGCCTCATCTGGATTCCAAGGGAGAATTATTTAATGAAAGAAGGACCAGTGTTTGAATAATCAACTACCCCCATAAATGGAAGCATGGAGGGTTTGGCTTAGGAGATAGAAAAAAAAATGTCATCCCGAAGTACAACAAAGTGTAGTTTTCCTCCAAGTCTAGTCTGACCCGAGTTTCTTATGACAGAAGGAAAATGATAGGCCAAAAACATTCCTAAGGAGGAAAAAGGCATGCAAGAATACACATGAAGGCAGAAAAGAAAGAGACCAATCCCACAGGGGGTGTACGACCAGGATATGTATAGAGAAAGGGGAGGAGCATGAGAGGCTCTCCAAGCGAGAAGAAGAACAAAAGGATTTAAGTCGTTTTGGTTAAAGGGAAAGAAAAAAAGAAAGGATATTCGAGAAATTGCAAAGAATAGGACATGAGCAGAAGGTCTCAAGCTCGATGTTGAGGGAGCATCTGATAAACCTCGCAAAGGCCGTGATAAAGAAAGAACATTTGAGAAACTACAAAAGTTCCCTAGTGATATCATGGATTGGAACAGGGGTGGATAGAGTGCAAAGAATGAATTCCTCTGAGCCTATGGTTGGGTGTACAGGAGAACACCCACAGTGAATTGGTCGGTGATCCACTGTAATAGATAATTATTTTGTTTACCCTATGCAATTAAATTGGAATATATGATTTGAATGTTTGTGATTGTGATACATTGTTCCTCGCGTGAAATTAATGGTAATAAGGGTTAATGTTCTTCTGTAAACTATTGAATTAGAATGGTTGTAAGGTGATAATTTTGGCCTCTTGACTGGTTGGAAAAACTTCAAGGTATTTTCCCAAGGAACAACCCCACATTTCTAGATTCGGTGTAGACTCTACGGGACTACTACAACCTCGTTAACCCTTCATAAATAATTTTCACCGATTTAGAACTTAAAATTTGTGAATGGAATGTGCTTCCTTCACACTATTCATCCAAGAGACCATGAAATCATCCCATAGCCCTAACCAAATCATGGCTAAGAATCATGAGTGTAGAATTTGGATCTTGACAAAGTTACATAGGACCAGGTCATTGGAACCCTTTGCTAAAATCAAAACAGGAACTAAGCTATTCGGGACTCTAGGAGTCTAGAGCTCCAGGGTGAATGAATGTTGCAATTTCTAAATTACGTCGAATATGACCTTTCAAGTCAGTATCTTGACAACAGACCGACAGTTGGTGGTCATTTACCTGTTACCGTGAGATTCATCCCCACATCAAATCTAGATCCACTTATCAGTTGCGAAGTAATGGGAGCTGTAGATCTGAGGGTATTCAGAACCTCCCTTGAAGGTAGGATCTACGCCATGGTCACTCCAGCATTGATCAATTCAAGAGAAAAGAGGTGTTATTCCACCAAAACCCTCGAATATCAAAGTTGTGAATTAACGTGGACTTTGGATATAAGGATACTTCGAGATCCTTCTTGATAGTTAGATCAAGTGTTAGTGGAAGGATAGAGTAAGGGAAGGGATGGAAAACAACAAGAGGTCATTTTTCCTTATGACCCTCCCATACAGTTACCTCCAAGACTACAGGCTTAGGATTTCATGAATCATGAGAGTGCAGAGCCACGAATACCCAACAACTATTGGATTCAACCAAGGAGGATTAAGGGTCATTCGATCATTATTCTTCTCTCTGGCTAAACCCCACTTTGGGTTGTTCAAGATGTAAGGTGTGGAGTGTCCCTAAAGGATGAGGGTTGGAGTGACATCAGTAAATGACGTGGCCAAAATACATGGTGGAGTCTAACCGTATGACATAGTAGATGTGTGTCATCCCATGGCTATGCCATGTGTCATGTTGACTCGTTAGATATGGTATAAGGTCATAGAGATGGGTTCCACATGTCAATGTGGTGTCATCACCGTGTATCTAGTAGGTGGCAGATGGTGGTAGGGACATTCATGCATAATTCCACATGCACAAGAGGGACCCACTCCAAGAGTTTGGGATTTCATAACTTCAGGGGTAAAAAAGGAAACTACATTTCCAAACACCCGAACATCAAAGTGGCGAAGTAACGGAGGCCGTAGATCTATGGATCCATGTGGACTCATCTCGACCATGAGATATAATGGGTTTTGGAAGGATGGCATACTAGAGTGATGTGGAACGCTGACATCACCTAGGGTGACATGGACCCACGTTCGATGTGCCATGTGTCACCATGATTCATACTTTTCACAGAACCTATGAGCCCATTGGAATGTGACACATGTCACCCATTGATACGGCCATGTGTCATCTCTGTCCTTTATCACGTGTCAACCCCTGGTGGTGTGTAGTTTCTTGACTTAATAGTTTTTTTACCTCAGGAGTTTAGGGTTTCGAAACTCTGAGAGACATGGGATGTTAGAACGTATGCTCCCAAAAGGGCCGAAGGCTAGAGCCATGTGGCAGTACCTCGGGAGTTATGGAGTTTGAAACTGCGGGAGGTTTTTGGTGTTAGGATGCATGCTCCAAAGGGGCCGAAGGCCGAAGCCATGTGGTAGGACTCTGGGACTTTGGAACTCCGAGACTTCAGAACTCCAGGAATGATTCAGACATAGATAGGAAGGACGAAGGGCCGGTGAATGTGAAGGGGTGAGGAAACATCCCTTGTAACTGTCTCTTCAATGGACATATCATCACTAAGGGATAATGACTATGGTTAAGTCCATGCCAGGCAGAATGGTACAAATGAGGTGAATCCACATGGATGCCACGTGGCCTTTGACCAATGATGCTTGGAGAACTTTGAAAGGGTATAACTTCCAATCCAGAGCTCAGATTTGAGCATGGTAATGATGGATGGAAATATCTTGATGAGAAGAAGGTGATGGAGATCTCGATAAGAGGATTCAAGATGATGGAGGAAAGCAAATTTTTGATGCCCCGTCCCTTAAAAATGTACTTAAGGGGTTGGGTGTGTTACACATTATCTTTCCTTTCTTGTAAATTATCTCATAATCATATCCAAAGAGCTTAGTCACCCATTTTTGTTGCTTCGGGGAGGAATGGAATTGTTCCAAAAAATACTTGAGGATTTGATAATCTGTCTTAATTTGGAAGTGTTTCCCCAATAGATAAGGGTGCCAAAGATCCACTACATGCAGAATAGCCAACATTTCCTTCTCATAGATTGATTTTCCCAAATTTCTCTCTGACAATTGTTTGTTGGTAAAGGCCAAAGGCCGACCATATTGCATAAGAAATTTTCTAATTCCTTTCCCAAAAGAATCACATTCTAGGAAAAAGGTATTTTTGAAACTAGGAAGGGATAGGACTAGAGTGGTGCACATTGTTTCCTTTAAGGTTTGAAAGTCCTGATCAGCTGCGGGAGTCCAAGTGAAATAATTATTTTTAAGGAGAGCGGTGAGAGGAGTCACAATATTTCCATAATGCTTAACAAACTTGCGATAATAGTTTGTTAAACCCAGAAATCCACACAAGATTTTGAGATTCTTTGGGCGAGGCCAATCCTGCATAGCTTCAATATTTTTAAGATCCACCCTGACACCTTCCTTGCCAGCAATATGACCCAAGTACTCGACTTCTGAGGCTCCAAAAACATATTTAGATTTTTTGAGGAAAAGTTGGTGCTGAGAGAGTAGATGTAGAACTCGATCCATATGAGCAAGATGGGTTGTCCATGGTTTACTATAGATGAGGATATCATCAATGAAAACTAAGACAAAATGACAAAGAAAAGGATGGAAGACATGATTCATGAGGCTTTGGAAAGTGGAGGGAGCATTACACAAGCCAAAGGGCATGACCAAAAACTCATAGTGGACCTCATGAGTTAGAAATGTAGTCTTAGGAATGTCTACCTCATTCATACATGTATGGTGGTATCCAGAACGAAGATCAAGTTTAGTAAAAGCTAGGCACCACTCAATTCATCCAAGAGGTCATCAATGACAGGAATAGGAAATTTTTCTTTGATGGTGAGTTTGTTGAGGGTGCGGAAGTCAGGACACATCCACCAAGACCCTCCTTTCTTAAGGACCATGACCAGATGAGAAGAGTAGGGCCTCGTACTAGGACAAATTACACCTGCGGTGAGCAATTCTTGAACAATTTTCTCAATTTCATTTTTCTGGGAAAAGGGATGACAATAGGGATGAACATTGGGAGGAAGGCTTCCAGAGATAAGGGGAATAGAATTATCATGAACACCATGGGAAGGAGGAAGTCCCTGGGGAGTGGAAAAAGCAACTTGATGTTTGGAGAGGATGGATTGGAGGTCCTGCGACACTGAGAGTGTCTCAATGGCTTGAATGTCATGGAGTTCTGCAATAATGTGAAAATGACCTTTCTTTAGGATATTTTCCATGCGACGAGGACTAATGATCTCTGGGGAACCGACGATGATACCTTGGAACTTATATTTTCAGCCCTCCTAGTTGAATTGCATGTTTAATTCCTTAAAATCCATGAGAATGGGACCCAGAGTTCTTAGCCATTTTGTACCCAACACAATGTCACAACCACCCAGGTCGATAACAAACATATGGGATTTCATGTGTTACTGACCAATTTGGAGACGCATGTTACACATGATTTTGGTCATCTTGGTGATGTATTAACAATGGTGTATTTAGGCTCCCAACAAGGACTTTTTACTTGAGAAAAGTGGATCTTGTCACCTTCGAAGAACATATTTTCAAAGTGAGTTTGTAGGCTGCATATGACCTAGGGTGTGATAATCCCTCATTCTCACAGGCCACCTACACCTAGGGTGTGAACTTCTCGCAGTTTGCTCCATACATAGGGTGCGAACCTGTTTTCAATCTTGGGAAAGAGAAGAGGTCTCGAGGGTTCTAGAAGGGAATATTCTAGAAAATGAGTTGGCATTCGTATGGTTTTCATTTTATTGACTTCTCCGATTTTATGGGATCATCCTCATCCATGTAGCCATCTCTCCTTCTCCTATATATTGAAAGGTTTCTCATGGAAAAGGTTAAGCAAGATTGAATGAAGAATTGGTGAAATAATTGTGTGAAGAACCCTTCTTGGATAGAGGCTTGAAGGCTCTAGTTGGTCTATGAAGAGAAATTGGATCTTCTTCATGCAAGTACAAAGCAAGTGTGTGTGTTGGAACCAAGGGTCACTGAAAGGAAGCTTGTGACATCAAGACAATCAGGTTGTATCTTCTACTTTCAATTAATATGATACAGCGGTATGTCCCTTTCCCATAAAGTCACGTTCACTTTATTGTGTAATTCCTTGATCATATGCATAAGTTGATGTTGAATATATTTTGATATCTTCACTTTGGTTGGTTTGTGTTGTCTTGGATTTGACCTCATGAGAGAACCAGAGCGAAGTCGGAGCAACAAAGACTTAAGGAAGCGATATAAAGGTATGTCACTTATTCCTCCCTATTAACAAATTCAATGATCACAACTTAGGGAAAGAGTCATGTCTTGTCCTGTTTTGTTCTAGATCCAGGTGGATCTAGGGAGATCTGTTAGTGTCCTCACCTACCGATTAGTCCGATAACAAAATTGGCGACTCTACTGGGAATGCAACCCATTTTTTAGTGGTTTTTGGTGTTTTCCTTGGCCATTTGCTCTTACCTTACCATTTTTAATCTCTATCAATCTATGAGTCTTCAGGAGACCCTGACAAACTCTCTGGGTCCAGAGGTTCCTTCAAAATTTTGTCTTTTTGCCACATTTTTACCTAGTTTCAGTCATTCTCGCACTGAACTATTCTCTTGCCTATGAGACCTACTAGAGTTCACACCCTACTATGTAATCCAGTGCAAACCTCTCTCACTCTTCTTGTGGATAGCCTACAAGAATGCTCCATTCTCGCACTGTACGCCACTACTTGCCTACGATCCCAGTTTGAAAAATTTTGGGATTAAGGTTTTTTGTATGCTCAGATGCCCAGACTTGTATGTGTGTCTGAAGAGAACTTCTTGGGCCACTAATTGATTGTTTCTTGACTTCAGATTTTGTGAATGATTAGTCTTCAGAAATCGAAATCACTTCTTGTTCGTTTTTCTCAACTCTTGTCTCTCGACCTTTTCTTAACAAGGGTATAATATCGGGTCCTAAAATCTGAGTGTTTGTTTTATTGGGAGCCGGTGATCAGTTTAAAAGTTGGGATTATTGGTCTTTCTCAATTTCTCATTACTTGGAAAGTTGTTGCCCTCATGCATTTTAAAAGACTAGTCTTGTTTGCTTGTTATGCTTGTCTTCATTGAAAGATTGGTTTGGGTTTTTTGTATATTTCTTTTCATTAAGTTTCTTGTTTTTCTTAGTTCCACCACTGTTGTGTGGTTTCTATTGAAAATTAAAAAACATTTTTCTTTTTTAAAGCAAGTTTTTATTTCGAAAATATTGGCAATCGATTATTGAAATAGAATGAATAGAGAATTGGCATTGGTCGTGATTTGTTGATATTGCATTTTCAAAGAAGATTATATATCGTAGTTCAAATATTGCTTCAGAAAACTCCTTTTTCCCTCCCATAAATAGGATTCATCGAATGAAAATTGATATTTTTTCATTCCTATCTATGCATTGTTGGGTCAGAGTCTCACACAACATCGGTTTCATTTCCGTCTACTTTGAGTAACAACAACCTTTAATAATATCACACGAATTTTAAAATTTAACTAGTAACTCTTTTCTAGGACTCTATTACACCAACATTAGCTAGGCTAGAGCTTTGGAATAGGCAGAGAGACACACTCTCCAAAGCACAAAACACACAATAGCATCTTGTGGTAAGGAGTGTCAAATTCCATTTGCAACATTTTGTCCTAGGAAGCCCTTCTCACACAAGGGTCAAACCCGAGGTCGCATTGATATTGACAGGGTTACTCACCCTGCTTTGTTGATATCAGTGTAGAGATTGCATGTATTACGGGGGTCACTTGAAGGTATACCCACAAGGATGAGTGGAAGCCTCTCACGTTGATTTCGGGCTAGATACCCTGCTCTTGCGTGTGGATTGGACTGTCGACTGTCCCCCCGGGATTTATTGTTGTTGGTGGTAACCTTAGTGGCCTATCTTCTTAGGGTCTTACACAAGGTGACTATGAAGGGGAAAGTCCTCACGGTACCTAGAATCGACATTGACCAAACTCACTCGGGCTCCTTGGAGGGTATACCCACGATTATGTTTGGGAGCTTGCACCAGGGCGTAAGTCCGTTAAGCAGGTCGTCAATGTAAATTTTCCACCCTAGCCCAACCCCTTCTTGTCTCATTGTTGCGACGTTGGATTTCATCACCAACTAGTGACTTCAGAATTAGAAGGTATTGTTTGCTTGGTATTGCTTCCTATATTTTTTACTAGCGCATGTTGTTTGTTTACCCAATTTAACCGTAGAATTGTGTTTGTAAGTTTTTAACTCGTTCACAATTGATCCTCCACGTCGTTCACCTAGAATGCAAGGCTTACCCCCAGAAAATCTGGAAGGTTCTCAACCCTTTCCTACCAACTCATCGGAGGACTCTCGTCAACAGAGTGAAGTCCAGGACGTCACCACTCCACAAGTGGAAAGAACTGACTCTCTAGAATGATTTCGAATTTCCAATTCTTGAGATGACTTTTGACTTCATACCAACTCTGAGAGACATATTATGCAAGTAAATTCTTTCAGAGACTTGGTTGTTTTGTCTTCTGGATCACTGACTAGACCTTTTCTAGGACCTGAGGGTCAAGATCCATTTTGGGATACTGGCATTTTTAGATGGGATCTCTTTGGCTCAGGAGCATGCGTTGATATCACCATCTCCCCTGCGCTACCTGAAACAGTCGATCCAGATGCAGTACCTTTTACTACTGCTTGTTATTTTCCTGGTACAGAAGCTCCACGAGCTGATCACATGTTGACTCTCCCTCTAAAAATGGTCCATTACACAAATACTATGAGTCTTCACACCGGGATTACCACGGCTAGCCAAGACCCTATTGGCACACCGCTTTCACCCAGAATCACCCTGACACTTCCACCTGGATACCGCATGTTGAATGCCTCTATTCCCATTCCTATGCAAATCACATCTGGAACTCCTGGTGTTCCCACTTATTTTGGACACTCTCCTCCTGGTTTCATTATGACACTTCCTCCGCCCCCTTTCAGAGGACCTTTTCCATCCTCTATCAGCAGCACTGATCCTAGTGGCACCATGTCGTCATTCACACCAAATTACCAGATTCCTGTTGGTGGACAATTTCACCAAGGAGGCCCAACTCAACCCCCCCTTGCAGGGAAAATCCAAATTGGAACACAACCCCTGATCGGAACAAAACCCCCACTGACCCCACCCTATGGATAGAACATACCTGCATACTTGGCCCAATAATGGAGCCATCTGATACAACATAATCCTCAATCGACTGGGGGGAAACAACCTCCATCTACATTCGTTATACCCCCTAGTACAGTCCAACCATATCCAAGTACGTCCAATCCTATTTGGGGCTCAAATGCTCAACCCTACGCCCCTGTTCAAGGATATAATCTCATGAGTTACTTTCCTCCACAAAACCACCAAATATGCCTAGGTCTTCACATTATATGCAGACTGCTTATGGTCCCACTGGTTTGTCGATGGGACTCCCTCCCCAAATCCACCAGTACCCACATGCGAATAGACAGTTACATTTCTTAGCCACTTTGGACCTCCCGGATCTGTCAAGGATTTTAAATGATCCAATCCATCACTCTCCCCAATGGCCCGCCATACCATCCAAACTACCACCCGACATCCCTAAATTCGATGGCAAAGCGGGAGAGAACCCGAACAATCACGTAATGACTTTTCACCTTTGGTGCTCATCTAACTCCTTGATGGATGACTCTATTCGTTTACGCCTTTTTCAACAAACTCTCACGGGTTCTTCCACAAAGTGGTATATAGAATTACTATGAGGTTTCTTCACCGAATTCAACACCCTCGCTATGGATTTCCTCACCCACTACCAGTTACCGATCTGCTATGGAACAAGGACCAAGATTTTGATCTCTTTTAAGAAAACCAAAGCCACTCATAACTCTGATCACATCCATGAGTGGAAACAAATATGACGTCTCATCAAACTTGAACTTCCCAATCAGTTGCTAGCAGAATGGTTCACGAAATCATTTATGAAGGACATAGGTCCTGACATTGCCATGGGTGGAGTTGTCATAGAAGAACAGGCCATTAGTCATGCTCAATACCTTGACCTCGTTTACTCACAAATGGGCACTCTTTACGACCTACTCCCTGATGCACCTCATCCTTCTACTTCTGCCACTTCAACTAATCCTGTTTCTTCTCATGCGGAAGATGGTGTTATTGGCATTTTCCATGCCCAACCACATTCCATCCAAACCTCTAGCAACAAACCCAAACCCATTTCTTCTAATGTTCAAAACGCTCCATCTCCTACCCCTCCCACTAGCAATACTTCTGAGGTAAATGTTGTTCAAACCACCCCCGCCGGTAAAAACAAATCTAGAAAAGGAAAGGGTAATAATAAGGAGGAAAAAAATAATTCGCAAGTAGAAAGAACTAAAACACCACCTGTTGAAGAAAGGGATAAGCGCAAACCTCGATACCCTTGTCTTATCTGTGGTGATGATCACTACACTAAGGATTATCCACGATGAGCCGAGGTTACTAAGTTCCTTCAAGGGACCCCGAAACCACCCACTTCGGCTATATTGTCACAACGCTTCCTTTCTCAACAACAGTCCCAATTGGTCATTCATGACAAACCCTCCCCCTCCAATACATCCTATGTCTTAATGTGTACAAGAGATTCAAGGCAAAACAACATCGCACTTACCACTCAAGCCAAAGATTATTCCTCCTCTAAAGAGAAGCTTGATGCTATACCTCCTTCATTGGTACAACCATCTCCCATGACTCCACCTACCAACGGTCCTCTTCATCTTGAACAACCGAGCCTTGATATAGTTCTTTTCCCTCCTCCAAAGGGCATTGTTCGAAAGTCGTATTTCAATCCTCATACTCATGTCACCCAGAACTACAGTATTGTTGAAGATCTGGCCCAAGAACCATCCACGATGTCAGCCCTCAAAGTCCTTCAAAGTTGTCCTATACAACGGAAGGCACTGTTGAAAGCTATCGATGGAATCGACCCTACGGATACAAATTTAATAATTTTTGACTTAGAAGATCACATTCCAAGGTTACCCCCTCAACTCATCTTCCAAATACAAGTTATTGTCTCCGACAAAAACATTTGTAGAACTATTATTGACAAGGGTGCCTCAACGTGTGTCATGTCTATTACCTGCTGGAAAGCCATCGGCTCTCCCCCTTTGACTGAATCCCATAACACACTCAAAGCATTTAATGGCTCCAGTTTTAAGCCTTATGGTGTCCTCCATTCGCTGCCAATTATGTTAGAAGGCAAGACGGTCCAAGTTGAAGTAGAATTATTTGACACTCCTCTCGATTACAACCTCCTACTTGGTCGTAGCTGGATTGATTCCATGCACGAAGTTGTGTTGACTCTCTTTCATGTTGTACGTTTCCCACATCAAGGAAAGGTAATTATCGTCGACCAATTATCCTTCTTTAAATCGAATGCACGTACTATCAATNAATGTAGGTGTGGGTCTTCTTAAAGATTCCTTGTTAATGGGTACCTTCCCCATCCCACCACCCGATGTTCCACATCCGTTTATCGCTTCAATCAACATGATCTCCACCTCTATTCACAGAACCCCTGTGTCTCATGACCCATGGATGATAACCGACCCCGACGATCATCTTCGTTACAATGATGAAATGCCTTTGAGTCCGGTCAAATCTTCCTATCAGGCCATTCAATCGGCAACCCCTTCTACCCCCTCTCTTGGTGATTTATCTCCAGATCCTTTCCATGTCATTTTTCCCATGGATGAAATGATTATGTCTGTCATGGAAGACACCCCCTGGGATGATGGGCATCATCATTCCATCCTCTTTCTGGAACAACACACCATCGAGAGATACCAACAGATCTCGACCCCATTGACTATTGTCCTCATTTCCACCATTCTTGAGTCCACACATGATGTGTTTTCTGAAGGGAACTTAAGCAATATCTCATGCACCATTCCCCTCGACATATCCATAAGACCTGGAATTGTCGAAAATGTACATATTGGAGCTTCGTGTTCCCCTGATGAGATCATCACCTACAAGTCACTTTTCAAAGAATTTTGTGACGTCTTCACCTGGAGCTATGAAGAAATGCCAGGTATTGACCCTGGCATTGTGATATATGAGATCAAAACATACCCAGACGCTAAACACTTCCGGCAACGCCTTCATCCGGTCCACCCACGTAAAGTGACCACTATCAAGCTTGAAGTCGAGAAACTTCTCAAAGACGACTTTATTTACCTGGTGGATCTCACTAACTGGGTTTCCAATCTTGTCTCGATCGACAAGAAACAAGGCACAATTCACGTGTGCATTGATTATAGGGATATTAACAAAGCATGTCCTAAAGACAACTTTCCTACCTTCTTCATTGACCAGATTGTCGATGATTGTGCCGGAAGTGAAATCTTATCTCTGATGGATGGTTTCTACGGATATAATCAAATCAATATTGTTCCTCAGGATCAACACAAAACCTCTTTTATTTGTCCTTGGGGCACTTTTTCTTATCGGAAAATTCCTTTCGGTCTAAAAAATGTTGGCGCAACCTTTTAGCACACTATGTCTTATGCCTTCCATGATATCAAGCACATCATGCAGCCATATCTTGATAACTTACTTGCTCATTCCATGCGCTGGGTCAATCATCCAATACACCTCCGAGCCATTTTCCTCCGATGTCAGTTTTACCATATACGCTTGAATCCTCACAAATGTGTTTTCTGCGTAGAATCTAGCTGACTTATAGGCTTTATCATTTCACATCAAGGGATTAGGGTAGATCCTTTGAAGGTCGAGGCAATTCTCAATCTCCCTCCTCTTTCTACACTTCACCAGTTACAAAGTTTGCAAGGGAAAGCACATTTTCTTTGTCGTTTCATCCCGAACTACGCTGAGATAACTCTTGGATTTACGTGACTACTCAAAAAGGGGTCCGAGTTCATATGGGACACCATCGCAAACAAATATTTCGAATCTATGAAACTGTCCCTGACACATGCTCAACTTCTCTTCCCCCCTGATTACAGTCGCGATTACTTCCTCTACCTCGCAGCCTTAGATTACACCATCGCTATGGTTCTCGTCTAGGAGGATGATTCTCATGACGAACATGTCATATATTACTTTATTCGAAGTCTAATGCCTACCGAAACCAAGTATTTACATGTTGAAAAAATAGCCTTGGCAGTCGTCCAAGCAATTCAACGTTTACGACACTATATCCTCTTTCATAAGACTATGGTAATTTCTAACTGCAACCCTATGAAACACATTCTCACACATCAACTTCTAGGGGGGAAATATTGCAAATGGATCGTGATACTCCAAGAGTTTGACTTGGAATTCGAACAAGCTAAGTCCAAGAAGTCCTTTGTGTTTGTCGAGTTGATATGTGACTTTCCCTACTCTGAGACGGAAAAGGTAGCAACCGATTCATTACCTGATGAATCCCTTTTCCTAATTAGTTCCAATGATATTTGGTAGGAAGATATCATCATATATCTCCAAACCCAGACTTTCTGGCCCACTTTGTCTAGTACTGACCATTGTCAAATATGCTACCAATCCCTTCAGTATATTATCCTCGGTGATACTCTTTATCGTCATGGGATTGACTCAGTTTTTCGACGCTGCCTCACATTTGATGAAGATGAGAAAGCCCTAAATGACTACCATTCTGGAGCCTGTGGTGGTCAAATTTCTGGGTATGCCACTACCCAGAAGATCTTGTGAGCTGGGTATTTTTGGCCTTATTTATTCAACGATTGTATAATTTCCATCCAAAAGTGCCACGCTTGCCAGACCTACAACCATAAAATATGATCACATCCCTCTCCTCTTCACCCTGTGGTCTCCATCAATCCTTTTTCGAAATGGGGTATCGATTTCATGACATGTCACCCTCACTCGATTGGGGGGCATGGATACATTATTGTAGCCGTAGACTATTTTACGAAATGGTCCAAAGAGATGTCGACATTTGACAATACCAGGAAGACTGCAGCATTATTCATATTCAATCACATCATAGCTCATTTTGGTGTTCCTTAGGCTATCGTCACCAATCACGGTAGCCACTTTAGAAACTTCATGATGTCCGAACTCACTGAAACGTTGGTTCTTCGCCATGAAAACTCAACACCCTATTACCCACAAGTGAACGTCCAAGTCGAAGAAATTAACAAAGTTCTCATAACCATGCTTCAACGAATGATAGGGATTCACAAAATGAGTTGGCACACAATGTTGTTTTAAGCATTGTGGGCTTACCGGATGTCCGTTAAGTCTGCTACTGGGTTTACACCATTCCAGTTAGTCTATGGTCTAGAAGCCATCCTGCTAATTGAATGTGAGATACCCTCCCTAAAACTAGCTGTCGAACTTATACCAAACACTTCGGTCGAAGAAGAACGTCTATTTATCTCATGTGATTAGACAAAACTCAGCATGACGCCACCCTGGTCATAGAATCCCAAAAGAAAAGTGTCAAATCCCAATACGACAAACATGTCACACCTTGTGTTTTATTCGAAGGTGATCTGGTTCTCCTTTACGAACAAGATCGGGATATGCTAGGAGTTGGAAAATTTGAAACTATGTGGCGAGGTTCTTACATCGTTAGACGGGTGCTGGAGAAAGGATATTATGATTTAGTGGATTACGATGGTATCCCTTTGAGTGAACCCAGAAATGGGTTTTACTTAAAGAAGTACTATGCCTAAGATCACCTATGCATGAGTACTTGTATTTTATTGTATCATACTTCTTGTGTGTTACTGTAGTATGCTTTTTCATTATCTGGTCTCTTCCCTTATGTTATGTTGTGTTTGGTTTCCAGATGTCAGAGTCTTTGCTACCCCACATTGTCTTTGCTAATGGAACTAGCCATAGTACTCAGAACCTTGCCTCTGTTGCTTGGGCAATTCACGCCACTACAAACGAACTTATCACTCTATGAGGTGTGTGTCTCTACCGTGCGACCAACAATATTGCAGAGTATAGCGTTGTTATCGAATTGTTGATTGATGCTATCTCGCTCGTTATCTGTCACTTGGTTGTACGACTCAATTCGCATCTAGTAGTACTACAAGTAAGTAATGTATATTCTATTCGAAGTCCTACTTTATTACGGGTATATTTACGAATTCGCCTCTTGGAACGTTATTTTGATTATATTGAGTATCAGCATATTCTTAGATGTCTAAATACATTAACTGATGCATTAGCTAACTATGTATTAGACAAACATTTGGGCCATTTATAAACCAATCACATCACATGTATCACACAACACAAGATAAGCCAGTAGAAGTTGTATATATGTATATAACGATCAAAAGTTTTTTACAAAAACGTTATGTCCAAGGACCAAATTTTCAAAATTTGAAGCTCGTAGCTTCTACAAAGTAGCATCATGGGTGATGCTCATGGTAACACATGATTTCCTGGGCAACCCTACGAAGAATTCGGTCAATAGAATCTGACACGCCCACTGTATGGTGCTGATAACGCCGAGGGACCTCTCCGATAGGCATGTCCGGAATGTCAGCAATCATCCCCTCTAAGTTTTGCTCCACTACCTATTAATCTTCAACATCCCATCATGGCATTGGATCCACCTCTCCTCATCACTAAATAGGAGAGGTACCTAAAGGTTGATAAGGCCCCACGTCTGTGTCATCAAAAAGAGTTTTTGTAATTAGACCTTGGACAAACATAAAAACATTGCATATGATAAAACTCACAAAAACATTTAAAAAGTGAAAAAATGTGTACTTGTTACCTGGATCTCCCCGTTGAGCATCCTCAGGTATGGCCAAATCTGGATCCCCTCAAAAATCCAACCTGGCATAGGCATAATCATCGACCATCAACATATGTGGCCGCAACCAGTCAAATAAGGAATCATTGTATTTGATGATAGGCCCAGCTACATGTTGGGCCATGAGGTTGCACCAACTCAACATCCTTGGATCTTGTGGGGCTGGTAAACCCCACTCAACCTATAATATCAGTAATGGAACCCTCTTGAGAAAGAATGACACCAAAAGTGATCCGTACCCGCACTGCTTCAGGTCACCCTTCCTGCATTTTTTCAACTGCCTCTTTATGCTACGAAGGACTGTGTCTGACCAGTTAAAAACCCAAGGCTCAATACACTTTATGGCGTACTAAAAATAGCTCTGTAGAGCCATGTGTGGAGTAGCACTCCTAGCCATACGAGAAATGGTGAACAATATGGTGTGAAGGGTCAAATCCTGGACCCCCCAAATGGCCACCTTTCCTTTACTTCTTTCCGCCTATAGAACATAGTACTGACGACAATACTCACTCATAGGCAGCCCACCACCTCGGATACCAGTCAAGATAGCATGGTACCCATGCCTTGACAGTACTATTAGGAATTAAATGTCCTTGATATCTAAGGACAATGTGTGGGCCCCCACGTGGAATACTTGTTGGTCCACGTCCCACATATGAATGAGATACTCCAACAACCTGATTTGGGCCCTCATGCCCAGGATCCAAAAGAATTTCAAGAGACCACAGTCTCGAAGAGAGGAAACAGTGCCTGGGTCATTCCCGACAATAGCATCATCCTCTTGATGCTCTCTTTCACACCACTCCATCATTGTGATGGTTAAATGCCTGCACGAGAACCATAAGAAGAGAGTCAACAACTCATTTCAAGCCTTGGCATATTTTTCATTGAGCAAAAATCAAAGTAAATTTTCATTTTGTGGCCCTCGCAGGTGCCCCTTTATCACAGTGCAAGGTTCTTGCAAGTTCCTTTGGGGCCACCTGCAAGAATCATGAATTCTTGCAGGTCCCGTATGGCTAGCCTACGAGAATGCCTGGGTGCAAGTTTTGGCCCTAAAAAAAATCAAAAACTTGAAATTTGCCAATGAAAACAAAAAATTGAACCATGAAAAGGTAGAAGACAGAGAGCTTACCTCGCTGATGGAGATGGTTCGCCATATGGTTTCTTGTATCTTCTGCAATCGAGCACTAAAATTCAAGGGAAAAAGAGGGGTTTTGGGATAAATTCTTGGCAAAGTCACAATGACTATGGTAAAAGCCCTTTTACCCACTTATATTTACTTTTTACCATTTTTTGTTGATTTTTATAATTGTTTTATTCATTAAACCTAATGCCTAATAGCCCTATGAGTGCGATTTTTTGCAGATATAACGACTTTGAAGTCCACACAAAGGAGTATGAATATTTTCCCTTTTTCATCGCATGCTTAATTGTTTTTTATGGTTTTTAGACAAAACCTCGAGCTTGATATTTGTTCGTTCTCACGCTCGAAAATACATGAGAACATAATCGAGCACACTTTTATCACTTTTTTGGGCTCATAAAGGTTATACGAAAAAGGAACCCCCTAGATTCTTCTTTAAGCTCTTTTCAGAATCTCTAAACATGAAAATATTACCGAGCGATATTGCTATTTTCAAGCTCGTTAAAGTATTTGAAGAAAGCATCTGTTGGGCGATAATTTATCTCTTTTTCGGTCTCATCATACTACTTTACGAAAAAGGAACCAAGAGAGTTCTCTTTTGAGTGTTTTTCCAAACTCTATAATCATGAAAAACATTTGAGTTTTCTATCTTTGGACTCGTTAAACAAACATTGAAAGACCCCTAATGGGACTGAACCACTCCTTCCTAGGGTTCGTTAAACATACTCCGAGGGACTCGTCCAAAGGATGAGCTTACATCAACAAGCATATGTTATCCTCCTCAAGCTTGCGTAAAAATAAAGAGGTACTTGCTACAAATGGTGGGGGGAAAATTTGGGAAAGGGATGTGTTTTTCGTATTCATATTATTGGCAGTAAGTGTCGCTATTGAACATGACACTCCCTATTCATTATTTGAAGTTGGTTTTGGAAATCCATTTGTCTCGCATTCGACTTGTCACAAGGTCATATCCTGAGTCGTCTCTGAGTTAGTGCTTCCAAATCATTGGTCGTGTCATTCATATGTTCAAGAGAAGTTCATCTAAAACCTCTATTGAGTCGGCCATCTACAGTTGTCCATTCTTACTGAGTCATCCTTTCCTGTGTCCATGTCCATCTATATTCATACTCTGTTTTGCCTTCAAAATTTGTTACTTATTTCATGTCATTGATGGGGGATACATCAAGGCCCTCTTGTGACAATTCTTGTTCCATCGACTCCAACTCATTATCTGGAAACAAGACTTAGAAAATATTTGGTACCTTGGAACTTGCATGCCTTAATGGCAGGTTCTCTTGCTTTCGACAATGGGTTTTCATCATTGACCCCTGATCGAAAGATTCCATTGAATGTTCAACCTCATCTCATTTATTCACATTCATTGGATTGTACTAGTGTACCTTGCGAGTCATTGACATTAATGGTGATTTCCCTCGCACTTGTTAACATTTTCATCAATGATCAGTAATCAAGTGGTTTCTACCATGTTCAACTTCATCACATGTAATCACATGGATAGATTCGTACTTTCAGGTGATGAGATTGAAGACCCTGGGTTTCATCTTTTTTTTTCCAGGTTGCGATTGAGTATGTATGATTTGCATCAACACATAGATCCACTTTGTATGTCTCGTAGCTATGTCATACTAATTTGAGTCTTCTCGCATAGATCCACAATGTATTCCTGGTGGCCATGCAGTATATTTGATGGCATGGATCCATGGTGTATGATTGGTGTCCATGACCCACGTTCATGATGACATCCGTTTGTGATCTGAGTATGGGAATGCCTACCTCATAACCGGTACTATATTCTACAGATGCTTGGTTGTTTGCAGATTTTCGATTAGGTGCACTCCTGGTTTCCGACACACACACACACAGTTTACAAAGTATTTATGTTGTCATTGATTCTAACCTCATACTTTGGGGGGCATTCTGTTACAAATGATTTTTGTCATCTTGGTGATGTATTAACAATGGTGTATTCAGGCTCCCAACAAGGACTTTTTACCTGAGAAAAGTGGATCTTGTCTCCTTCCAAAAACATATTTTCAAAGTGAGTTCACAGGATGCATATGACCCAGGGTGCGAGAATCCCTCATTCTCGCAGGCCACCTACACCTAGGGTGAGAATTTCTCATAGTTTTCTCCATACATAGGGTGCGAACCTGTTTTCAATCTTGGGAAAGAGAAGAGGTCTCGAGGGTTCTAAAAGGGAATCTTCTAGAAAATGAGTTGGCATTCATATGGTTGTCATTTTACTGACTTCTCATATTTGATGGGATCATCCTCATCCATGTAACAATCTCTCCTTCTCCTATATATTGAAAGGTTTCTCATGGAAAAGGTTAAGCAAGATTGAATGAAGAATTGGTGAAAGAATTGTGTGAAGAACCTTGCTTGGATAGAGGCTTGAAGGCTCTAGTTGGTCTATCAAGAGAAATTGGATCTTCTTCATGCAAGTACAAAGAAAGTGTGTGTGTGTTGGAACCAAGGGTCACTGAAAGGAAGCTTGCGACATCAAGGCAATCAGGTTGTATCTTCTACTTTCAATTAATATTATACAACGGCATGTCCCTTTCCCATAAAGTCACTTTCACTTTATTGTGTAATTCCTTGATCATATGCATAAGTTGACGTTGAATATATTTTGCTCTTCACTTTGGTTGGTTTGTGTTGTCTTGGATTTGACCTCATGAGAGCACCGGAGCGAAGAAGGAGCAACAAAGACTTAAGGAAGCAATATAAAGGTATGTCACTTATTCCTCCCTATTAGCAAATTCAATGATCACAACTTAGGGAAAGATTTATGTCCTGTCCTGTTTTTTTCTAGATCTAGGTGGATCTAGGGAGATCTGTTAGTGTCCTCACCTACTGATTAGTCTGATAACAACACACATTTTCAAAATTCCCCCCACATTTCATGGACCCCCCATTGGAAATCATGATTTGAAAATTATTGACGTCATGGATATAGCAATTAGTTTCTTCGGCAATGCGACAATGAATAAAATTATGGGTTCTTCCACTATCAACAAGGATGATGACATTCTGTTTCTTAATGTAACCAATTAGCTTGAGGGTTTGGGGAGCAGAGAACCCAGTGACAGAATTATGGGAAATTACCAGTTCAACTTCAGGAGGGTCGGAGGGTGGGGTCATGTCAGTGGATTCAGGTGGCTCAGCCACAGGGAGGGCCTTGACATCGTATTTCAAAACATCCTCGAAGATGGCCATAAAAATATTTTGTTCCTTACACTTGTTCCTAGAAAAATATTTGTCATCACAATTATAACAAAGGCCTTTGAGTTGGCATTCAACCATTTCTGCCCTAGTCAATTTATGGATCTTTAGTGGAGTAGAAGAAGGAGTGGGAGTTACAGGTTTAGGGCAAGGAATAAAGGAGGATTTTTGGGTTTGAGAAGAGACAACCTATTGAGCTTCCTTATCTATTTTAGTATCTTCCACCCAACTCTAAGGCTGAGCCATGAGGACATGGGCATGAATCTCATGCTTGAGGCCACTGATAAAATATTCTCAAAAAAAAACATCAAACATGCCCTCTGTACATACATCCAATCGCTCAAAAGTAGTTATAAATTCTTCCACTATGCCAGATTGTTTCAACTTTTTCAAATTACCTAAATGGTTGGTGTCATTGTCAAAGCATCCATATAGCTCTGCCAAAAATTTTGTCCAAGCCACACTCTTGACGGGCAATTTTTCTCCATTGCCACCATTGACAATGTTCTTGATCTAGATGGAGAACACCATACCGAAGTTTGGAAAACTCATCTGTAATTTCATACAAAGAGAAATAATGTTCCATTTGAGTTACCCAACTAATGGGATCTGAGCCATCAATTTTGTTCACATCCACATGCAGAAGGCGTAGGTCACACTGAAAGTGATGGGGCTGAAAAGTTTGGGAATTAGACGAATTTTCACCTTTAGAGTGAAAAGGTGGGTCAAAGGAGGAAATATATGTAGGGATATTCATCTTGGCGCAAATCATTGTAGTGAAGGATTCAAGTTGGGTAGCAAAGTATGCAAGTTGGGTAGCGAGGTTCTGTTTGATGGTTTCCATTTTGGCGTTGATGGAGGAATGGATGTTTTTATTGATGGTGGAAAAATTCACACTGAGTTGCCTCACTTCTTGTTGGGTCTCTATGAAATCAGAGGACAAGTAATTGAAGAGAGCTTCCAAGTCTTGGCTACAGGTGTCATGATGAAGAGGGAAAATGAAAAGGGACAAGTGGGACCACACAAAAAATGGGTTATGGGTGAGGTGTATCATACGATGAGGGTGATGAGGGGAATCTAATGGGGTAAGGCCCAAATAAGGATGTTGGAAGGGGGTCGGGTCCATGGAAAAAAAATAATTGCTAAAAAATGATAGGTATGACTGTGATAAGGGAGAAGAGAGGAATCCAAATGTTGGAGGCACAGTTGCATGACAATAGATCTTGTTTGTTCTAATGTTTTTTTCAGTCCATCCCAAGGGTCATGGTATGTAGGGTGTCTACAGACAAGGGTTTTCCCTTTGCAATAGCTCTGTGATATACATGCAAGGTCCAACAGTAGTACTCGACCTAATATCTCAGGGCATCAACTAAGGAGGCTAGATCGTGCCCTTCGTCGTATTACCCAACTACCTAGGTACTAGAGAGTATCTTCTTGAGTGTTGTTCTCAGTGGCACTATAGAAGTCAAGCGACTGATCAATTTATCTATGGAAGGCTTTAGGAGATCTAGGTTAATCTATATACAAGTGTTTTCTAATGCGCTACCACTCGAAGGGGTACCAACAGGGTTTACAAGGGTAGCCAATAGACACCGGAATACATCTCTACCCTGAAAAAATCAACCCATAATTTTCTAACAAGGAAAGTGCTCTGATACCACTTTTAGTATTCCAGATATAAAATAGTATATAGAACATGAATATTTTAGCTAGAAACGGAATAACAACATTGATATGACCAGAACAATACCGGAATAATACCCTAATAACACCAAAAAGAGCACCTTGATTAGTGATAGCAATATTCACTTGCCTCTTTGAGGGGGCAATCTCCAACAGAGCATAGCTCTATTAAAATAATATCCAATACAAAACTTCTCATATCCTCTACTCCTATTTATACCAAATATGTCTATCCAAAATAACAATCTAGAGGAATATCCTTCTAGAAGCAGAATCTTCTATGAGGTCTTCTTACATTTGACTTATTTTTCCTTATTGCTAGGCCTTATTAATATTGGCCTTTATTATATGGAAATATATTATTCTACCTACGTGAGGGGTTGGGGATGCTAGGTCCCTAACAATGTCTTTAAGTAAATTATGTTTCTTCATTATGCTTTTGCAACTAACTAATATGATGGTCACAATAATGTTGTATACATAAAGTGATTGTATGGTTCACCTTCTCTTCAATATAAATAACAACACTTGATCTATGACTTAAAACCCAATCGGTTCATGACCTATATTTAAAGAGCATGAAAGGTCATTTTTCGATGATCAATTGTTGATATATGTTCATGTAATCTATTTTCCTTTTTCACTAATATATTACCTTGAGTGGTTGTGTTGTCTAGGGTCATGGACTATTTCCCTCTTTGATGGTCTTAACCACATAAACACCAGTGTACTCATATTTGATTTGTGTATGTGGGTAATTTCCTTAAGGTGTTTGACCTGTGTGGATATACCATATTTTTTCGAACACACATACATATACACAAATATTAATAGTGAGTATTTCATTTTTTAGAAGTTCTTTTTAAATTTATCTAAATGTATAAGTGTTACATATAAATGTTGTACATCTCAACTGTATTGAATTGTAAAACACACTTCAATTATCTAAATGTATTAAACAAATTCTATTAAAATTTTCTTGATTAACTCAAATTTTACATTTATAAATATTTCAAAAAACATATTCTATAGATTAAAGACACATCATCTACCTCTCCCCTTTATTTAGTGTTTAAGTATTTTGTTAAAAATATCATTTAACACTCTTTGTATGCTCAAAATACTTGAACACTTCACTCTGATTTTTTTTATGTAAAGATATGGACGAACATATTAATTGAAAGTATCGTAAAATAACCACTACAAGGATGTAGCGTAGAAGAACATATACATCCATATACATCTTCCTAAAAACAGATAGGATAAAAACAATGATATTAATTGAAAGTATTGTAAAATAACCACTACAAGGATGCAGCGTAGAAGAACATATACATCCATATACATCTTCCTAAAAATAGATAGGATGAAAACAATGATTTTTTTCATTTTAAAAGAAAAAAAGTGAGGGTCTCACCACCCTTATTTTGCCTTTTCTTCTTTATATAATCTTCCCAAACCAAAAACATTTGTTATCTCATTTTTTTTTTTTAAGTGAGTTGAGATTCTATATTACTACGTAAAATATTGTACAAAAAAGGACTGAGGGGTATCCCATAATCTGCCAAAAGGAAACCAGATCAGAGGTCTACCAGCTACGGTAGCTACATAAGCGAAGGGATGGTTGGACCGCCACTCAGGGAAACCGACCCAGTCTCCATAAGTTCGTTTGAAAAAGATAAAAAACTATACCTTCATAGATACATAAAAGCGTGAGCATATAACTTGAGTTGTTCCTATACTGATAAACAAAAGAAACTGAGTTGATGTTGCACTAGTCCAACATTATTGGGTGGCTTTCATCTCCTTCCTTCCTTACCTCGTTTTCCTTTTTCTGCTCGACCATGTGCGTCCTTCTGATGTTTCCTGGTGTTCCACGTCGGTTTTCTGGAGTGATGTCCATGTGATGGACATAGGGAAGGTAGATTTGGAATTTCCCAGCTAGTTGGTCTATTTTTTCTCCTTGGTTCCTGTAGTCCTCTGCTATTCTTCTTGCACTGGCCTCCAAGTGTCGCTTGGTGTGGACCTCCCTCTCCCATATATAAATGACTGCTTTCCCCTTTGTGTATACCTGCTCGAGGAAGGTGCCAATGGCCTCTTTGGCTGCCTGTTCAATCGTAGTGATTTTCTGGGTGCTTATTGGGAGTTCCTCCCCCTGGGGCCCCCTCTTTCTCTGGGTTTTCTTCGATCTTACCAACGTTTCTTGAAATTTGTGGCTTCTATCATGATTTTTTTTTTGCTACAACTCTCCCCTTCTTGGTCCCTGGAATTGCGGTTAGTTGGTCTGTCACTATCTCTGATGCTTCTTATTTTATAAAGTTTCCATGGATGTGATCTTATCCAGGTAATCATTTGTCTCCCGTAAAGGTGTATCTTTCGATCCTTTCTCTCTGTTACTGAGTGTGTGCGTTTGGGATCTTTGTCGTTGTTCTAGCGTCAAGCTTTTGCCTTACACGTTGTTCTCCAATAATTTCCTCCCTCGGGACCTGTGCATGGATGAGGTGTACCCATGCCTGCCCTCGGGCTATCCCTTTGGTCTTTGTCCTTTGTCGGTTGTGGCTTACCCTTTCCATTCTCTCACGACTAGCTCCTGTACTTCCTTCTATTGACAGGACCTTGGTATCATACCCCTTCTTGTGGTGTGACTGTTATCTTCATTGTAACTCGTGTTTAAAAGGTGGCCTAATGGATTCAGCCTAGATCCTACTTGCCCTTTGTTTAATTCTATGTCTCCAACCTCGATGCGGTCGTCCATACTTCAGCTGTCATCATAGTCCTTTGTCGCTAGTTGGGTACAGTCTGTCTGAAACTAGCCACTTGGGATGTTAATCCATGTGGCATCCAATTTCGATCCTTCCTTGTCAACCCCTTCGTTAGCAATTCTATCTGCGAGTCTATTTTTTGACTGACGGACCCAGCACAACTCCACTATGATCCATGTCTGCAAATGCTCCTGAATATTCTGTAGATAGTACGCCAAGCGCTAGTGCCTCTGTATTTTCCCCCCTTTGGTGGCGTTTTGGAGTTTCCTTACTGTGTTGCTGACTAGCATGGTCTCACCTTCCACTATTACATTTTCCATTCCTTCCCTGTGTAGTATCTCCAGTCCTGTCTCCATTGCTCCAAATTCTGTAATGTTGTTTGTTGACTTCCCCAAACTTCCAGTGTACAGTTGGATAATTCTTCATTGATTGTCCCTGATGACTCCCCCCATACCGGTCCATCTTGGGTTACCCTTCGATGCCTCGTCGAAATTTAACTTGAGGGATCCCTCTGGTGGTGATTTCCAGTTGCGCTCACCTAGAATTAGTTGTGACACTCGTCTCACCTGATTGGGGTTGTGTCTTCCTTGTATTTGGAAAGCCTCTAGAATTCTAAGATCCCGATCAGTGAGTTGCGCTCCTCCTCTTCGGAGGTTGTGGTTCTGTATTGTTTCCCTTGTCATGGCTATTATTTTTTCCTTGATCTTTCCCACCGTCCAGCTTTGGTTCCTGAAGATGCTTCAGTTCCGTTCCTTCCAAATTTCCCAAATGATTGTGTCGGGGGTGAGGGTCCAACAAAGATTCACCTCTTCGTTGTCGTTGTAGTTTTCCTTCCTGGTGTTTATAGTTGCGGAAATACTTCCTCGGATCCTATTAGACTGACAGAAATTTCCTACCACCCAGTCCCATAATTTTGTTGTGTAGGGACATTCATCCAAGAGATGGTTTGTTGTTTCCTCCTTTTCTTCAAATAGGTGACATCTTGAAGGGCCTATGAAACCTCTCTTCTTTAAGTTCTCCCATCTTAGGATTTGGTTGTGTAGTATTAGCCACTGGAATATTTTTATTTTTGGTCATTGGGGACTGTTCCAGAGCTTGTCCCATTGATGCACTGCAACTTCTTGGTCCTGGTTTTTTATTTAGTGGTGTACTTATTTAATATTGAATTCCCTGCCTGCTTTTTGCCCCCATCTCAGTTAGTCATTTCTAGCCATGAATGCAATTTTCCTTCTCCCCAGTTACTCCTCCACTTCTTTAACTGTTGTTGCAGTCTGGTCTCTTGTTTGTGGGGTCAGAGTGTTCCAGATTCTCCATTTGTTGTGATCTGCTTCTTGTTTCCAGTAATGGTAAACTCAGGTTATTCCTTGCGCCATCATCTCATGTTGGAGTTCCTCCCGGACCTATTGTTCCATTCTGGGTTCCTATTGCTAGGCATCCTCCCAGAATCTGGCGGTTCTACCATTCCTTATTTCCCAAAAGTTGTGTGTCTAGATCCAGGTCTTGTTGTGCCAGGCTAAGTTCCAGATGGTTGAACCCTCCCTGGTGCCTCTGAATCAGATTTTGTCCTAGTCACTAATATCCTGGGCATACTTTTCCTTCCATAGGTTAACCCATGGCATGGTCATTTCTTTGACCCATATCCACCACAGCTTCACCCCATAGGCGTCGTTGGTTACTTGCAGGTCGTGTAGCCCAAGGCCTCCCTTTCTCTTTGGCTTACACTCCTTCTCCCAAGCCACCAATGTCCATTTTTTCCTTGTTTCCGCTCCGCACCAAAGGAATTCCATTTGTATGGTTCTGATTTTTTGTAGAATTCCCTTGGGGGATGGGAAAACTAACATCATAAACATTGGAATAGCTTGTAGAACCGACTTGGTTAGGACAAACCTTCCTGCCAGGTTGAGGGATCTAAAAGTCCAATTGTTTACCCGATATTGAAGCTTATTGACTATTCCTTCCCATGTTGACATCTTGTAGGCTTTGTCTATCAGGGGGATGCCTAAGTACTTGGTTGGGAGGGTTTTGCATTTAAAGCCCGGGATGTTGGCTAAATTCCTTTGGATAGTTGGGTTGGTGTTAAAGAAGAATATCATTGATTTGGATTGGTTTATCTCTTCCCTCGAGGCTTCCCCAAACTCATCTAAGATTCATTTGTAGGCTTCTGCTTCCTTGAATGTGGAAATGCCATGAAGTAAGGTATCATCCATGAATTGTTGGTGTGTGGAAGTTGGACAATTCTCGTAAGGTTTGATACCTTTTATTTCCCTTATTGCAGTTGCGATTTTTATGCTTCGACTGAGTCTTTCCATCATTATGATGAATAAGAAGGGGGACAACAGGTATCCCTGTTTGATGCCTCTCATGGGCCAGTATGGTTTCGTAGGGGATCCGTTTACTGGTAGCAAGAAGCTTTTTGTGGATACTAGGCTGGTTATCCATCGGATCCAGTGCTGGGTGAAGTTGAAGGCTTCGAGGGTCCTAACCATGTAGTGCCAACTGATTTTGTCATAGTCTTTCGCTAGGTCCAATTATATTATCATTCCCCCTCTTTTCTAAAGCTTCAAGGTATGGATCAGTTCATGGGCTTGCATAATATTGTCCATTATTTTCCTTCCTTCTACGAACCCCGCTTTCTCTTGTGAAACCAGTGTGGGTAGTAGTTGTTTCAATCTATTGGCTATAACCTTGGAAATTATCTTATACACCACATTGCACAGTTCTATTGGTCTGTGGCAATCGAGAGTTTGGGCTTCATTTTCTTTGGGGATGAGTGTTATCAAAGTTTCATTTAGTGATTTCAGGATGGAGGCTGACCTTATAGGGTCTTCCATTACCTTGTAGACATCCTGTTTGATGACTTCCTAGCAAGATTTGAAGAAATCCACTGTGAACCCATCTGGGCCTGGGGATTTTCCATTGGGCATTTCCTGGAGTGCTTGGTCTATTTCTTCCTCCGCAATAGGCTTGATCAAGTTTTTGTTTTTTTCTTCTGTTACCAGGTGAGGGATATGTTGGGTCACCTTTTGTATGGCCTTCATTCTGTCTTGGTTAGTTTCCTGGGCGATCCTGTGGAATTGGTTTATCAGAGTTGTTTCGATGTCCTTATGAGACTCTCTTTCTATTACATTTGGGTCACTTATCTTCAAGATTTTGTATTGGGATCTTCCGTCCATGGTTGTTCGATGAAAGAACTTGGTGTTCCTTTGCCCCTCTTTTAGCCATATGATATGGGACTTTTGTCGCTAGAGAGTTTTTTCCTGCTGGCACCTTTAATCCCATTCCTAGTTCATCTGGATCTCTTCCCTTTTTCGTTCCTCATTTTAGCCCTCCAAAATGCAGGTTTCCTGGAGTTTTTTCGTTTTTTCTTCTATGTTTTCCTTTGCTTGGTTTATATTCCCAAATGTGTCCTTTTTCCACTCCTTGAGCCTATATTTGATATATTTTAGCTTCTTGTAGAGTATGAACATCCTTTTCCCTTGCTCTGGTTTCTCTTCACTCCACCACTGTTTGATATTTTCCTTGAACGTCGGGTGTTCCATCCAGAATTTCTCGAATCTGAAGGGTATATTTTTTGGTGTGGTCTGGAAACCTGCTTCTAGTTGCACTAGCCAATGATCATATCCCCTGCATGGAAGGATGTTGCAGTCTAAGGTTATCCCCTGCATAATGAATGACTCTGACACTAGGAATCTATCGAGTCTTTTTGCTACCTGATGCTGGCTCATTCGCTTATTATTCCAGGTCAAATGGCCATTTTTGGTTTTCATATCTACCATTTCCATTGTGTCTATGAATTTTGAGAATTCCTCTGCATCTCTATCCAATCTTCTTGTCCCTCCTTTTTTCTCCACAAGTGATGTGATGATATTGAAATCCCCAACTAGGATCCAATGGAGGTTGTTGGGTCAGTTTTTGAGGTCTTCTAGATCACTTAACATTCCTCTCCTATCCTCTAGAACCTAGGGTCCATACACATTAGTGCATAAAATCTCCTTTGTGTTCCCAATGATTTGCATGCAGAACGTAAGTGTATGCCTTGTTGCTTCAGTTGCTATTAGGCTTAGTACTTGTGGGTTCCACAGGGTGAGGATGCCTCCCACCATTTGGTGGCCTCCGATGTCCACCATATTGTACTTGCGCCATTGTTGTTGACTGATTATATCCATTCTTTCTGTACTACACTTGGTCTCTTGGATAAAGCAAAGATCCGGTTGTCCATGTTTTAGTCTACTCCTAAGGATTCATTGTTTTCTTGGGTTGTTTAGGCCTCTTATATTCCAGGTTATAACCTTCATTTAAACATGTGGGGGGGAGTTGGGGAAGAGTCTTTTAATCTTACCGGAGTTTATCAATAGCACTCCAAGCTCCTGCAAGGATACACTATTGGATTTCCTTCCTTTTTTCCTTCATGTCTGTTTGGGTGAGAGTTGTGGTTGTACCTCATAGTCTTTGACTCCTAGATTTCCAATCTCCCCATGTGCTCGATTTTTTCCTCTACCTTTGGATTCCTCCCTTAGGAGGAACATGTATTGGATGTGGTCTAGTTTCTCTATTGGTACGTTGTCTACTCCCTGTCTTTTCCATTTCTCCAGTGTCTTCGTGAGGTCTATCCATTCCCTTTCCACCAGGTCTCTGAGTTCTGCATATTTTGTGCCCACTTATCTCGGTGTCATTTGTACCTCTCCCTCTACTTCTTGCATTGGAGTGTTTTCGTCTCTGATTTCTCCTTCCATCGGAGTTGCATAGCTTCCTTGTTCCTTCTGCTTGTTAGGTCGGTCGATGGGTTCGGTTGGTGTTTGTTCTCATAATTTCAAAGTTGTTGTCATATCCTTATTGGTATCTACCATTTTATTGGTTTTATCCCTTCGTTCCGGTCTTAACCGGACTTCTGGGTTATTCCCTTCTTGGGATTTGATTTACCTTTTGTTGGCTCTATTTATGGGGTTTGGTTTAACAAATCCATCCTCATCCTGTTGTGGTTTGGAATTTTCTATTTCCTGCTTTTTATTAAGAAGGCATTCCCTGATCAGGTGTCCATGTTTGTGGCATCTTCTGCATTAGAAGGGGATTTGTTCATAATCAATGTTTTGGATCCATTCCTCATCCCTGAATTCGAGGCATATCGCTTATGGGAGGGCTCCCGACACATCCAACTCTATGCATATTCTTGCGTAGGATGTGTATCTCCCTTTTAGGGTGGCTTATGTTGTCTTTATATATTTCCCCAATTTATTCCCTATTGCTTCGAAAGTGGAAGGTAACCAATAGTCTAAGGGTAGGGAGTAGAGTCTCAGCCAGACCGATACCTTTTTGAAGGTCTCTTTTTCTGGGGATAAATTCACCTTCCATGGCTGCATGTATAGTCCTATTGATGCATGGAAGTATGGCCCTCCTTCAAATACTTTGTCTTTGTCCTCCAGGTTTATGAATACCACTATGAAGAAACCTTGCGAGCCTAGATGGAGCTCCACTTTCCCATTTGTCTTCCAATGATATTTGATCTAGTTGCGTAGTGCTTTTTCGGTGGGCCATAGTCCCATAAATTTGCAGATTAGCGCATGTGCCTTCATCTGATCTCTGTATAGTTGCGTCTGCGGATCCTCCAATACCACCTTGGGTATCAGTGTTGCTTTGGGTTTGCATGGGTTACGCCCTTCGGTTCAGTTGGTCGTCATTGTGTCTTGCGCCTCATTCTTAATTTCTCTTGCTTCCTCTTCCCTGCATTCACTTTGCCCCTTGTTTCTTTCCTGACCTATTTCAGGGTCTGATCTCGAGGTGCCTGTCATTGGTGCCTTGAATTATACACCCCATGGCCCTTTCCCTCTGTCTACCACTATTTGTTTGTATGAGGGGGTCCCCTTACCCCCTCCTCTAGTGCTCATGATGCCCATTGCAATGGTCACGACTGTCTAAACTCTAGCTTGCGGTTGCTCCGAGAAACATGATCCAAGTGGTGTGCATGGATTTCTCCCTCCAAATGAAGATTTGTTATCTCTCATTTAAAACACACCACTTTAATACATTAAAGTGGATGAAGTTTCACTTTGAAAATACCAAAATATGAAAGTGTGAATAATAGGAATTTTTACCATATTTTAAATGGATTTTAAATTTAATAAATATTTTTTAATAATAGAAAACAATTGAAAGTTAGCATAATTTTATTTGTTTAATTAAAAATTTTAAGAAAATAAATATATTGAAATTAACTATCAATTATTATTAATTTTTTTTATAAATGATATGAACAATTTTTGGTATTATATAATGAAAAGATAAAACTAATATTAATTAAATATGACTAATCACTTGATTTGTTTATTTTTTCAATAATGATGAAAATGAATAACTTGAATCTCTTCCAGTTTTCAATAATGATGGGAATGAATAACTGGAGTTTGTTCTCTTTTTTTAATAATAATGAAAATGAATATATAATAGAAAGTATAAAAATGATAGGAACAATTTTTGGTATTATATAATGAAAAGATAAAACTAATGTTAATTAAATATGACTAATAACTTGATTTGTTTATTTTTTCAATAATGATGAAAATGAATAGCTTGAATCTCTTCCAGTTTTCAATAATGATGAGAATGAATAACTTGAGTTTGTTCCATTTTTTTAATAATAATGAAAATGAATATATAATAGAAAGTATCATATTTCATTTTCATTAATATAATAATAACTTTAAAAAAAAAATGCAATGAATTCCTAATAATGACAATAATGATGAAAATGAATATATAATGCATAATATTATATTTCATTTTCATTAATATAATTATAATTTTACAATAAAAAATCAATAAATTTTATATTTTAAATATTAATGATATTAGTTTTATAAATTTGTAATTTCCAAATTATATGCTTTATTTTAAATATTGACATTTGATTAATTCTATAAAAAAAAAATCTATTGTAATATATTATTTCAACTACCTCAACATCCCATTCATTCATATATATATTAGTATCCTCTCATATTAAAGGGATATATGTAATATATATGTAATGTCTTTATAACTTTAGTCTTCAATATCATTTTAATTTTTTATATAGCTTTAAAAATATATATATACACAATTTTAAACAAAAATGGATATTTTTTTTTGGCATTGACATTTGTAGATATCATTTTGACCCCTATGTTTATATCAAGAAAGTCAATGACCATATCATCATACTTGTTCTCTAGGTTGATGACCTTGTATTCACCAGTAATGACCCCAAACTTCTAACTCATGTGAAACTTCTTAGGAAGAAATTTGCAATGGCAAACTTAGGGGATCTGCATTATTTATTTCCCTTCAAGTCTTGAAAACCATGGAAGAAATTTCCCTTTTCCTACCTATGTATACATGTGACCTTCTTCATTTCTTTCAAATGGAAGATTGTAAACCAACCCAATTTCTCTTATAGTCTAGAGTCAAATTTCCTACCACCTATACCACTCATACTTGTCCTAATATTTCCTTTGTTGTAGGTCTTGTTTCCCAATAAATACAAACATCCCATAAGAGCCATTAGAAAGAAACAAAGAGGACACTTTGATTTATCCAGTGTATAGTTTAGTTTGAGATACATTACAATTTAAGGGGGTCACTTTTGTTGGTTAGTTTCATTAATTCCAATTGGGTTGATGATGTTGATGATCATAAGTCTATTTTAGGTTATGTTTTTAGTCTTAGTTCCAAATCTTTCAATTGGGCTTATAAGAAGCAAACTTCCCTTGCTCTTTTTTCAATAGAAGCAAATTATGGAGATAGAATTCATGCAAGTCAATAAGTCATGAGGCTGTGTATATCCTTTTAGAGTTTGGATTCCAACAACATCATTTCACCATATTTGTGTAATGATTTAATTCCATTTAGATCATTAAAGGTCCAATTCATCATTAGTGCAACAAAAAAATTGAGCTACACATGCAATTCATTAGGAAGCTTATTTAGCATCATATCTTTGAAGTGACCTATTGTAGAATATATAATCAAGTTGCAATTTTTTTTTCCAAAGAGTCCCCTTACAAAATCCAAGTTTACAAAGCTTCAAGCTATGTTAGGAGTTCAAGAATTTGTGATTAAGCGGGATATGCTATAATGATCCATTCCTTCTCTTATTGTATCACCTTCGTAAATCCTTCAATCCTATCCCAAGTCATTATTAGGGGGTATGTTAAGTTATATAGACAAAAAAGAGTGAGTTAAGTGCAACTTGGTCTAATGTATATTTAGGTAAAGTTTGTATCTTTAGTGTGTTTTTATAGTGTAATTTTATAACTGACTAATCCAAGAGTTATAGTTGTGTTCTAGACATAAAGTAATTTGATGGTTCATCTTCTTGACAATACCAATGGTACTTGACCTATGGATTAACACTTGATTGGTCAATGATCTCTATTTTAAAGAGCATGGAGGGTCATTGGTCAGTAATTTATTTTTGGGATATATTCATGTGATCAATTTTCTTTTTGCATTAATATGTTTCCTCAAGATATTGTGTTGGCCAAGGCCATGGGTTGTTTCTCTCTTTGATGGTTTTAGCCACATAAACATTGGAAAATTGATCTTTGATCTTTGTGTGTGAGGGATTGCCTTAAGGTGCTCATCGTGTGTAAATACAACCTATTTTTTTAATATGTGTGTGTGTGATGGTGGGTATTTCCTTTTTTGACATTATTTATTTTATATTGATGTATAAACATTATACATGGATGTGATACATATCAATAATATTGAGTTATCAAATACACCTCAATTGTCTTGATGTACTAAATAAAATTATATTGAAATTTTCTTATTAACTATAATATTACATTTCTAAAATTTTCATAAAAACATATTCCTAAAGATAGGATTAGAGGCACATTCTCTATACTCCCAACATTATTTAGGCTTAGGTATTTCTTTAGGAACATCCTATAACATCCTTTGTATTCCCAAATTACTTAAAGACTTCCTTAAGAATCGGATGAACTTGGTACTTGAAGGTATTCTAAAACAAGTGTTGTGTGGCAGCGTAGTCCCTGTCGGGTTGAATTGGGATAGGAAAAAGTAGTAGAGGAAGACGGAAACTGCAGCAGAGATGTGGCAAGCAACATGAATCACATGTGGCATTCATGAAGTAAATGACACGTGGCCTCTAGAGCCCCATTTATTTTTTGAAAGTATATAATATATTTTACTACGTTGAAAAATTCTATCTATTTTGTATGTATATTAAGAAAATACAATTCCTGCATAGTGGAAGATAAAAATTTCTGACGACATAAATACAAAAGGAGATTAAAAAAAACAATTTAATTTGAAATATATCAAAAAATTTACATTCTCCTGGAAATTTAAATGCATTTGTCATATAGACTGGTGGAAGATAAAACTGTATGAGGACATAAATATAAAAGGAGATAAAAAACAGTTTTATTTGAAATATATCAAAAAAATAAAAGTTTGTTACATATTCCTCAAAATTTCAATGTGTTTGTCATATAAACTGGGATTGGGGCTCCCGCGGACCATAAGAGAAATATGTACAAGAAACAAAATTGTAGAAAGAAGAAGTGGGCAACAATAGATGCAATACCTAAAAATAATAAATTCAAAGGTATCAGTCTTTGGCTAGACATTTCTATTCAAAAAAATGGAATAACTAGGTTGATAAACAAAGCAGGATGCGATCAATAGACTTACAGTGATGATACATATGACCCCTTTTTCTATTTTCTTTTTGATGCCTTTTCATTGATGTCATCGACGACTTCTGGAATCGTGGAAACTACTTGTTGACTTTCATCGGTGACCTGCTTCAATTCCCTTTCGAGCCATTCTTCAATGTAGCTTCTCATTGGGACGACGCTGATCTCATTCCAGATTTTTATGTTGAAAATTTATTTTTCTAATTCCCCGAAGTCGATAGAAAGATTACGCGGAGCCTAATCAATTTCCTCATTCTGTACTAAATAGTCGACTAGCTAATCGACGACGTCATCTTGACCATATTCAAGGATGCTGCAAAACTTTTCCAAAGACAACACCTTCAAAATATCAACTTGTTTATCGAAGTCTTTCCTAGTTAAGGGAAAGGAGTTGACAATTAAGTTAGGGTCTTGGAAGTTGTTGGTCCTTCTGGCTAATTTTATTCTGGACATCTTTGTGAATAAATTTTCTTTCTTTGATATTGCTTGTTCACATAACTGAACAATGAGATGCATGTTCTTCACTTTTTCTTTCCAACATGCATTTAATTGACCGATCTCATTTTTGGATGGGATACCTTGTTGTCTTCTTCTTGTTTCTATCATGTTGTTGACAATGGTGCCAAAAGGAAGGACTGTGTTTAAATAGAAAATTTCTTCATCTTTTAACTTAGCCTGCAAATGTTCGAGAAAATTATGTGCCCTCGTTCCAAGGGAATTCATGGTTTGTGATGTTTCCCACACCCGAGTAACCAGTTCCATTATTTTCTTGATGTTATTCTCCACATATCCTCTACACGATGCAAGGAGGCTGGAGGATCTTTTCAACTTGGCTGCAGGGGTGACAGGCATGGCTATTTATAAAGGATTGGAAAGAAATGGCATAGGAATCAAAGCCTCTTCCAATTCCTTGACCCAGTCCTTGAATCTGGAACTCTCAGCCTTGATGCCTCCAATTGAATAATCAAGTGAATATGCATTTGTTATGTGAAGTTGACAGTTTGGGACAGCCGCATGTTCATAAGGTTAACCTCTAAACAAGATTTTCCTTTCTTATTTTTTACATCTTTTTTTTCAATAATCATTTTTTTGGACTGGCTATCAAAACAATGCTTTAGAACACGAAGGATTCATCTTCATCAAAATTTCTAGTATCATATATGTCCATTGGACGACTATGCTAGATCACATCTCTGGGATGATCAAGGTAGCCTAATACACTATCCAGATCAGTCTCAAGTTCCATGTTCTCACTCTGAATTTCGGGCTCTTCCGCCTATCCCACAATTTTTTTTCTCTTCTTTTCTACTGGAAGCTTGTGAGAAATATCAATTATAGAGTGAGGAGGGTCGTTATCTCCTCCTCCGTTAGAATAAATCTGAGTTACTTTGTTGTTGTGGTGGGCCGTTGGAGAGATGCTTTGGGATGTCGTACTTTTGGGAGTGTTATTCATCGATTGAACACTCTTCTCACCAGGGACTTTTCCCTGTTGCTTGTACAATTTAGTGGTGCTTTGCAGTGTTTCTAGGTCATCGGCATCAGAAGCATGAGCATTGTTACCAGTGTCTATGTTTTCGGTCAAGTGTTTTTAAACGTTGTAAAAAAAAATTATTGGGGTCGAACCCTCTTAGGATTTCATCATATCTTAGGTTCAAGTTGCTAGAATGGGTTGCGAATTCATCAATTTTGTTGACATTCCTCAACATGAAGTCCTCAACTTTCCAAGGTACAGGAATGAACTTTGTTTTTCTCTTCTCTTGTAATAGATGCAACCAGTAGTTGTATTTCCTTGTTACTTATGTAAAAAACATTATGTCCATAATGTGACATGGAAGGAGAGAAGGTTTTTCCCTGGAGCCAAAAATCCTTATCACAGTGTAATTATCCAAATGTTCAAGTGTCCCCTTCCTGTCCAAAAAACTGGTTGTTTGTTCAAATATGTGGGAAGCATCTTCTCCTAACAACAAAACTTTGAAAACAGACACGAAGTCATTAAAAACCTCATAAAAACAGTGGGAGGCTTTGTGCTTCCACAAGGCCTGGTACCAGAATGTTACTGGGTCAAATTCCCAGTTGACCTTCTTGGACATAGACAGTTCTGTAAACTAGCAACAATGTGTTATCACAAAAACTAAGTAGAATGACATATAAAATTTCTTCTCCTTTTTGAAGCTTGACAATTGGGAATAGATTTCATGGGAAATTAGCTTGCCCCAATAAAAAATGGCTTGTTACTTGACTATGAAATACAAAATATAAAGATACATTTGGGAAATAGTTGTTCTGGACTCCTTTCCCTTTATTCTTGTAAACAACTAGGCAATTTCACGGAATGGATTTCTAAATGAACTAACCTGCAAGCTTGTGATATGTTTAGGAAATACGACTGGGTCTTCCAAGAAATAGGGCAAGAGGTCCAACCCATTATTATTATTTGTTAGGAAATACTTGGAATATTCTCCTTTGAATGTCAATGTTGGCTTTGGCAATATTAACATCTAGCGGAAGACCTGAGGTGACAAAGAAATAGAAGAGCGGCCCCGCAGTGGACTAATTCTCTTGTCTGAAATAAATTTATTGGCGCACCAAGAGACCAGCTCCTTACAATCAAAAACTTTAGGGACACAGCTTGCACGAGCAATCCCAGAGGTCCAAATTACTTTGTTCTGGGTGGTAGAGGATGCGTAATCAGAATATGCCCTAAACTACTAGAAGTTCTGGTCCTCGCGCCCGAAGATGTTCACTGTATCTCCACAGAACTGTTGTCAAGCTGATGCAATAGGTTTATGAGAACGTTTGTTTTCTCTAGACGATGGTTGAAATAAAAAGTTGGAGGCGATAATATAGCTCTCAGCAAAATGTTGGTTAAATGCTTATGAATGGGAAAGCTCCTCGAGCCTTTCGCTGATTAATGAAAATATGTATGGTTATTGCACGATGAACTATTAGCAATAAAGCTTACTTATTGCATATTTAAAGTGTAAAGGTGGCGGGTACAATGAAGAGCACTTAAGGATTGGAGGTTTTGTGAACGTCCCAAGATGACGACATGTGAACGACATTTCATGATTTTGAAATCAACACTCGGAAGGGATAATATAACCCTCCGCAAATATTGGTTTAATGCATATTAATAGGATATCTCCTCGAGCCTTTTGCCCATCAATGACAATCTATATGGTTACTACACGATGAGTTGTTAGAATTAAATGTCACTAATTACATATTTAGAAACAAGATATATATATATAAACATTTTTTTATTATAGACAAGTGCGAAGGTCACAAAGACGGGGAAGAGAAAGGAACGAATGGAAAGGTCTGAAAAGTGGTTGAACGAGATTTGAAATAGGGTTACGGGTGATACTCAGGAGAGGCGAGTGTCCCACGATCAAATTTTATGTATCAAAATTTTTTACTGCAAAACATGTAAAACATAAGAGAGCATTATGGGGTAGTTCAGCGGTCAGTTTGTATATTTGCAGAATTTCGGGAAAGTGGCTAAGTATGGAATAGGGAAACGGTAAGTCGGAATCATTTTTGGAATCGAGGATTGAATATTTCATGAAAGGACTAACCCGACGACAATGACATTCCATGATGTTTGAAATTAACACTCGTAAGGGATAATATAACCATCCCGAAAATTTGGTTTTATGCATAATAATGGGAGATCTCCTCAAATATTGGTTTAGCATTGATGCTTGCTAATTGCATACTTATAAATAATATATTATATATAATTGTTAATTGCTAATTGAAAAAGGGTGTGGGCATAGGAAACAACGATTAGGAATTGGATATTTCTTGAACCCGCCAACTTGACGATCTGTGAAAGAAATTCGAAGAAATGGAAAAGTATGGAAAGCGGACGGACGGTCTTCAAAATGGGGTGACAATCATTCCACAAGAGACGTGAGGACACGACAGTCAAATAGTATGTCTCAGAAGTTTTTAGTGCAAAATGTGTACCATGGAATGCTAATTGCTAATTGCAAAAGGGAATGGGTACAGGAAACAACGATTAGAAATTGGATATTTCTTAAACCTTCCAACCCAACAATCCATGAAAGAAATTTGAAGAAATGGCGAAGTATGGAAAGTAGACATACGGGCTTCAAAATGGGGTGACAATAGTTCCACAGGAGACGTGACGACTCAACGGTCAAATTGTAGGTCTCATAAGTTTTCAATGCAAAATGTGTACCATAGAAGAGGGCATGATAGGTAGACTATAATATAGAGGACAATATGATGTGAATCCGGTTGTAAACTTGCATATCGCGGAAGTCAGGGTACTATTTGTAGGTCGTGGAACAATAGAAGTGCAATCTAGAGCCCACCTACCGGGAATCCGCGGTTGGAGAAGTGGTTGGGTATGGAATGGGGAAGCGGTCGGTCAATGTCACGATATAAAAGCGTGAGTGCAAAACATGAGCCTGCAAGTTCACATACCTACGCAGCTAGACATTTTCAGAAAACCGAATAAGTGACGAGAAAGATAAATTTCAGGGAAAAGAGAAACAGATATTTGGTTAACTATAGAAGATGGAAAAGAAGGGCTAATATATTCACATATGTAATAGATATCCCATTTCCCAACAAGATATTTTCTGCATGTTTCTGGAGAAGTTATATACTTATTGCATATACTTGGAAAGAAGTATGAAGGTGGAGGGCACAGAGAACAATGACTAGGAATAGGAAATTGTCTATGATCTGCTAAAGAAATTGCAAGAAATGGTCATGGAAAGTGGTCGGACAGGTTTCAAAATAGGCTAACAAGGGTTCCCAAGGAAACATGAGGCCCCGTCGGTCAAATTGTATTGATCAAAACTTTTTATTGCATATTGTGTAACATGAAAGAGGGGTTAATGTAGGAATCTGGAAGATAGGCTGGCAAGGGTTCTCAAAGAGACATGAGGGCCCGACGGTCAAATTGTATTGGCCGGAAATTTTGAGTGCATACTATGTAACACGGAAGAGGGGTTGATGTAGGAATAGTGAAATCACAAGTCCTCCAAAGTCCGCCAACCCGCACGACTAGACATTTTCGGAAAAATGACTAAGTGACAAGAAAGATAAAGTACAGGGAAAAGAGAAACGAGAATTTGGTTAAGTATAGAAGATGGAAAAGAAGGGCTAATATATTCAAATCTGTAATAGATATTCCATTTCCCGACAAGATCTTTTCTGCACATTTCTGGAGAAGTTATATACTTATTTCATATACTTGGAAAGAAGTGCAAAGGTGGCGGGCACAGAAAACAACAACTAGGAATTGGAAATTGTCTAAACCCACAAACTCGACAATACACGAAAGAGATTACAAGAAATGGCCATGGAAAGCGATCGGACGGGCATCAAAATAGGATGACAAGGGTCATGGAGGAGAAATGAGGGTCTGACAGTCAAATTGTAATAATCAGAACTTTTGAGTGCATATTGTCTAACATGGAAGAGGGTTGATGTAGGAGTCTAGAAGTCAATTTGTATATCTTTGAAGTGGGGGGGACTGTTTGCAAGTGAAGGAACACTGGAAGTTCATTCCGCATGTTCGGGAATCCGCAAGTGAAAAAATCCGGGTAAGTATGGAATTGGAGGCACGAAAGATATTCCAAGAAATGGAGAAATATGGAAAGTGAACACAAGGGATTCAAAATGGGGTGACAATAGCTCCCTAGGAGACGTGAGGACCTGAAGGTCAAATTGCAGGTCTCGTAAATTTTGTGTGCAAACTGTGTATCACGACAGAGGGTATGATGTGGAAGTGCAGAAGAAAAATTGTATATGGTGGAGGTCCAGGTGTTGTTTGCAGGCCATGGAACAATGGAAGTTCAATATAGAGCCCGCATGTCTGGGAATCCGCGATCTGAAAAGTGCCTAGGCATCGAATGGATAGTGGTTGGTCGGAGTCACATTTTTGGAAAAATGCCTAAGTAACAAGAAATATAGAGTAGAGGGGAAAAAGAAACGACAATTTGGTCAAGTATAGAAGAGGGAAAAGAAGGTCCAATATATTCAAATCTTCAATAGATATTCCAATTCCTGGCAAGATATTTTTTCTATGTTGCTGGAGAAGTTTTATACATATTGCATATACTTGGAAATATATCTTAAGGTAGTGGGCACAGGAAACAACAACTAGAAATTTGAAATTTCGTAAACCCACGAACTCGACGATCCGCCAAAGAGATGTCAAGGAATTGTCAAGTGTGGAAAGTGGTCGGACGGGCTTCAAAATAGGGTGGCAGGTTCCTGAGGAGTCATAAGGCCTTGAATGTCAAATTGTATATATAAGAAAATTTCGGTGCAAAATGTGTAACATGGAAGAGGGGATGATGTGGGAGTCCAGAAGTAAATCTGCATATTGCAGAAGCCGGAGTGTTGTTTGTAGGTCACAAAACAATGGAAAGTGTAATTTAGACAAAGGGAAAGCGCTCGGTAGAAACACATGAATCCTCCAACCCACACTGCAAGTCATGTTCACAAAAAATGACTAACCAGAAAGAGAAACTATAGGGGATAAAAGAGTGGGAAAATAGAAAGGCGGAGGGCAATTTTTGTAAGCGTGAATTTGTTTCAAACAAGCCCCATTGTTGCAAAACCATCATTTTCTAGTAATTGTTAGCAAATTCTTTGTTGAAGATTATACTTTATTGCAACTTGTGGGAGTAAGTGTATTCTTGATACATTCTTCCATGACTCTAACATATTAACTTAAGTATTAAACTTCTTGCATTATGGGTTGTTAGCATTAAATCTTAATAATTGCATTTCTAGAAACAAGAATGATGATCTTGCTGCAAAATTGTGATTTGGTATTGCTATGTTCTATCTGCATTACAAATAGAATTGAACGTTGGTTTGAAACTCTCTGAAATTCATTTTTCGTTTGCAAAAAATCATGATGGATCGACACAGTGCATTGTCATATAATTGTTAGATTCTCCATTTTAGAACAAATCACCTATGAAAATATAATATTGAAGAACTACGAGAATACCGAACCATGCCAATGAGAAGAGGTGTTAAATACAGAAAACAAGAAGCAACCAAAACTCCAAGGAAATGTTTTTAATAGTAAATCCATTAAAAAAAAAAACATTGACCACTGTATATCTATCCTTAGAAATTGGACCCAGTTCTTTGGGCCAAAACATTGAGCATATATGCCATAAACACAGGCACATGATATGCAACATGCATGAGCCATCGAGATTCTCTTCAACATGCATACAAAACTGATTACAACACTTTTTTTTTTAGGAAATCTTTGCAGTCTTCTCCTTGATGGATCATCCTATGGTAAAATTGATAGTCCTTAGAAGCTTCGCGTGAGGAAGAAGACGAAAAGTGTTGCAGGACAAATGGAATATCCCTCAACTGAAAGTTAGGACACACCAAGAAACCACCTCTCCACAGTCAAAAACTCTAGGGACACAGGTTGTACATGCAATTCCAGAGGCCCAAATTAGTCCATTCTGGGTGGAAGGAGATGACTAGTAGGAATATGCCTTACACCAGGGGGAGTTCTAGTCCCCATTCCCTAATATGTTGATTGTATATTCAAAGAACAAGACAATGGTCCCACAATTGAATAGTTTTTTGTCTTGAAATATATCTCTGGGAGCATCAACATATCATTTCCTTAGAACAGACTAATTTGTACCTCTGGAATTCCTACTTTCGAGCTGCAAAGCAGCTATTGCGTTCAATGTCAATTTCTTTTCTGAAAATCCTTCTTTTGGTGTTGTTAGGACCTCCATCGCCTATTATGGTTGATTTCAATTTGGGAGCAGGAGTGGGAATAGTCTTTTCATTTCCATCATCCATTGTTGTATCATTGTCCATCAAATCATCTTCTTCTGGATCATAATCCATCGCATCAACCTCTGTGCAAACCATCAATTCAACTAGGTAGGTTGTCTGAGCAAGCAGGGTTGCCTTGGAATTATTTGTCTTGAAATATATATCTCAGTGTACCAAGGGACCATATCCTTTTCTGATCCTGGGTGGAGGGAGATGAGTAGTAAGAATATGCTCTGGAACCTCTGGCCATCATGCCTGAAGGTGTTTACTGTATCTGGACAGAACTGCTGCCATACGTTAACGAGAATTTCCATTTTCTCTAGACAATGTTTGAAATGACAATTGGAGAGGGATAATATAACCCTCGACAAATCTTGGTTTAATGTGTATCAATGGAATATCTCCTCGATCCTTTCGTTGATCAATGCCAATATCCAGGGTTTGTGCATAATGAGTTGTTAACATTAAATCTTACTAATTGCATATTTAGAAAAAAGTGTGAAGATGGCGATGATGACAAAGAGCTATTAAGAATTAGAGATTTCTCAAAGGTGCCAACCGACCAATGCACGAAAGATATTGCATCATATTTGAAATGAATACTTGGAAAGGATAACACTCTTCTCTGCAAATCTTGGTTTAATTTGTATTAATGACAATTATTCTCTAGCCTTCCAGACATTAATGAAAATCTTAACGGTTCTTGCATGATGAACTACTAGCATTAAAGCTTAATAATTTCATATCTAGAAAGAAGCACAAAGGTAGTGGGGATGGCAAAGAGTGAACAAGCATTGTACATTTCATCCACCCGCCAACCCACAAAACAAATTCCAAGAAATTCCCAAGCATGGAAAGCAGTCGGGTGGCTTCCAAGAAAAAAGGTCGCAAGATATACTCAGGAGATGTGAGGCACCGATTGTCAAATTTTATGTCACAGTGACATATTTTGACCATCAATTTGTATATCATGGAATTTCGGGTGTTGTTTGTACGTAGGAGAATAGTGGAAGCGCAATGTTGAGGAAGCAATTTGTATATTGCGGAACTTTGGGTGTTGTATATAAAAGCATGAGACATTCAGAAAAAGGACCAAGTAAACAGAAAGAGAAAACAAAAAACAAGATGAAGGGGAATTTGTTTGCTAATTTGTAAATCGCGGAAGTTTGAGTGTTGTTTGTAGGCGGAGTAACAATGGAAACGCAATGTTGAACCCTCCTATTTGGGAACCTACGATTCAAAAAGTTTTTTCAATATGAAATGGGGAAGTGGTCGGTCGGGCTGGTGATATAAAAGTAACAATGCAAATCTGAAGACGTGAATCTTCCAACTCTCGCACCTATACATTTTCTAAAAAACAAGTAACTAGAAAGGGAGAGCAGAGGGTAAAAAAGAAAGTGGATGACAATTTTTGGAAGCGGGAATTGTTGTAAGAAATCCCCATTGATGTTCTTAACAGTAACTATGAAGTGCATTGAACATGTTATTAGGTTCTTCAATCAAGGAATAGATAGAACGAGCGATGTTTATAGTTTCCAGGATCTGTTTGTATAAAAGAAGCGTCGAAAAGTTACAAGAAAATCAATTTTGGGATGTTTAAGTAAGGTTTTTGTATTGTTAGATTCACCACAAGTATAACAACGAATAATTTGAATTTTAATGTCCTATCGTTCATATGATTGTTCCATTAGACTTCGCATAGTATGCATTCTTTTATTTCAAATTATTCTAGGGAATTAATTTTACTAAGTTCATCAATCAAGGAAAAGTGCTAAAAATGAGATAAAGGGGAATTTGTTTGCTAATTTGTATATTGCAAAAGTCTGGGTGTTTTTTGCAGGCGGCGAAACAATGGAAACACAATGTTGAACCCACCTATCCGGTAACCTGCCTATTCGGGAACCCGCGATCCAAAAAAAATGTACAATATGAAACGAGGAAGCAGTCGGTCGGGTTGGTGATATAAAAGTAAGTGGAAATATGAAGACGTGAATCTGCCAACTGCCGCACCTAGACATTTTCCGAAAAAACGAGTAAGTAACCAGAAATGGAAAGAAAATGGAAAAAACGAAAGGAGATGGAAATTTTCGAAAGAGGGAATTGGTGAAATAATGCCCCATTGATCATCTTAATAGTAGCTATGAAATGTACTAAACATGTGAACAGGTTCTTCAAACAAGGAATAGATACAACGAGCCATACTTATAGTTTCTAGGATCTGTTTGTATAAGAGAAGCTTAAAAAATCTACAAGGAAATCAATTTTGCGATGTGTAAGTAAATTTATTGTACTGTCAGCTTCACCGCAAGTATTAACAACAACGAATTTGAATTTTCTGAAAAAACGAGTAAGTAACCAGAAATGGAAAGCAGATGGGAAAACAAAAAAAAAGATGGAAATTTTTGGAAGCGAGAATTGGTATAAGAAATCCCCATTGATGGTATTAATAAGAACTATGAAGTGCATTAAACATGTGAACGGGTTCTTCAATCAAGGAATAGATACAAAGAGCCATACTTATATTTTCGAGGATCTATTTGTATAAGAGAAGCGTCGAAAAGCTACAAGGAAATCAATTTTGGGGTGTAAGTAAAGTTATTGTACTGTCAGCTTCACCGCAAATATTAACAACGACGAATTTGAATTTTAATGTCCTCTCGTTGATATGATAGTTCCATTGGACTTCACATAGTATATATTCTTTTATTTCAAATTATTATAGGATATTAAATTATTCTAGGTTCATCGATCAAGGAAAAGTGCTAAAAACGAGATAAAGGGGATTTTGTTTGCTAATTTGTAGATCGCAAAAGTCTGAGTGGTGTTTGAAGGTGGCCCAATAATGGAAACGCAATGTTGAACCCGCCTATCCGGGAACCCATGATCCAAAAATTTTGTTCAATACGAAACTAGGAAGCGGTCGGTCGGGTTGGTGATATAAAAGTAAGTGGAAATCTGAAGACATGAATCCACCAACTTCTGCACCTAGTCATTTTCCGAAAAACAAGTAACTAAAAATAGAAAATAGAGGGAAAAAAGAAAGGGGATGGCAATTTTTGGAAGTGGGAAATGGTTTAAGAAAGACCCATTGATGGTTTTAACATCAACTATGAAGTGCATTAAACATGTGAACAGGTTCTTCAATCAAGGAATAGATACAGTGAGCCATGCTTATAGTTTCCAGGATCTGCTTGTATAAGAGAAGCCTCGAAAATCTACAAGAAAATTTATGGTAGTCCATGGTTTTAATAAATAATTATACATATTAAATATGTACTTTTATAAAGTATGGACATGAGATTTTATAAAGCATGTACGGATTCCTCATTCCATACTTAGCCACTTTTTGGATTAGGGGTTCTTGGGCTGGCGGGCTCAAAATTAGACTTCTATTGTTCTGATTCCTACAAAAAACATCCAGAGTTCCACGATATACAAATTGATAGACGAAATCTAGGGTTTGCAGGCTCAAGATTGCGATTGTTTACGGATGGTGATCCGTATCAACTATCTCACATTATCTAAAAACATTATTTCGAAATATTAAATTATTAATATTAAATATTGATATTGTACAATTTAATTACATAAAATTATTAAAGGATGCTAAATCTCTTATTTAAAAAAAATTGTAGTAAACAAAACAAAGTTTTTTTCAATTCTATCACCGCAAGTATAACAACGACGAATTTGAATTTTAATGGCCTCTTGTTGATATGATATCTCCATTGGACTTCACACAATATATATTCTTTTATTTCAAATTATTCCAAGAGATTAATTTTACCAAGTTCATCAATCAAGGAAAAGTGCTAAAACGAGCCACATACTACATTTGCGTTACAAAGCTTATATTAAAGGGAAAATCATTTCCTCTGTAGTTTTGTTTCCTACAAACAACAACCAGAGTTCCGTGATATACAAATTGACAGGTGGACTTGCGGGCTGGCTGGCTCAAAATTGCACTTCTATTGTGATGTTTCCTCCAAACAACACTCGGAGTTCCATGATATACAAATTGACAGATGGACTCCGGGGTTGGCGGGCTCAAGATTGCGATTGTTTACAGATGGTGATACCTATCAACTATATAACACTATCTAAAAACATTATTTCCAAATATTAAATTATTAATATTAAATATTGATATTGTACAATTTAATTACATAAAATTATTAAACAATGTTAAATCTCTTATTTTAAAAAAATTGAAGTAAACAAAACAAAGTTTATTTAAATTCTATCACCGCAAGTATAATAATGACGAATTTGAATTTTAATGGCCTATTGTTGATATAATAGCTCCATTGGACTTCACACAGTATATATTCTTTTATTTCAAATTATTCCAAGAGATTAATTTTACAAAGTTCATCGATCAAGGAAAAGTGCTAAAATGAACCACATACTACATTTGCATCACATATATTATATTAAAGGGAAACACATGTCCTCTATATTGTTGTATCCTACAAACAACATCCAGATGTCCGCAATATACAAATTGACAGGCGGACTTGTGGGCTAGCTGGCTCAAAATTGCACATCTATTGTTTTGTGTCCTCTAAATAACACTCAAAGTTCCGCGATATACAAATTGACAGACGGAATCCAGGGCTGGTAGGCTCAATATTGTGATTGTTTATGGATGGTGATCCCTATCAACTATCTAACATTATCTAAAAACTATTGGAAGATTGGTTGTTTTCATTGATGACCCTAGTCATTGGTTTTGGACCGCAAGATTGATGAAGGTATTTGGACATGAAGGAAAATGCACATGCACATACAAAAACCATGGATGGATATTATACATAATTTTGTTTCCTGTGTTATGTGGCATGTCACGTGGATCCTCATGGTTGAGGAGAAATGAATTTTTGAAGAAGACAAAGTGAATTGAAGGAGGAAGTAAAGGTAGGCCCTGAAGATAATTAAATAAAAGAATTACAAAATAAGAAAGTGTCAGGTCGGCCCTAATGTTAAAAATAAGTGACATAAATGGTATAAATACATATCATTATACATTCATTTCATACACAAGTCGAATTTCGGAGAAAATCAGAAGTAAAGAAGGTCAAATTTCAAGGGAGGATGAAGTCTTTTGGTGATGTGTTCTAAGGTATGTTATTTATAGGTCATCTTACCATTTTTGTTATAACTTTTTTTATATAATTATTCAAATGGTGAAATTTATATGGTATTGATAATACATATCAAGGTACCTGTGGTAAAAAATTCAGCTCTTTGTTCTCTATAATTTTGGAGATACACTCTGTGGAAGATAGGGTTTTTGACTAGTCTTGAAGCTATTCAATAAACATGTGTTCCATGTAAAACAATCATAACTTCTTCATAGAGAATCCAAATTAAGTGAGACCATTTTCATTGGAAATAGTACGGACTTTAGTTTCTTGTGTGCGAGTTTCCAAATCTAATGTTAAATATTGAGTGAGGGGCATGGTGTACAAGATCTCTCTCCTAAATAAACCAGAATTGAACAAGGTCTACCATTATCTTTATAACTTCTCTTTGGGGAGGATTAAAGGAGTGAAACTTGGAGAAGTTTCATAGAATACATTGAGTAATATTATCTATAGGATCGTAGTTTTCCAATAATTGAAGAATTGCAGAAATTGAAGAAGTCTTAGGAAGCATTATCAGGTTCTATTTGATGGTTGGTTGATGGTGATGATTTAATGTAAAGTTTTATTATATCTCATATATTCTTGGGTGGAAGGAAGGGGCAAGGATGGAGAGTTAAATCATATCTTGATATTGGAGTATTGTATCTTCCTCTTGGAGTTTTATCCCTCCCTTTACATTTGGAAGATGTAGCTACCTTTGGAAGTCATTACTTCCCTTGAACAATAACTATTGATTATTTCTCATATATTGTGCATGGTGTATTATGGTGTATTGGAGTAACTCTTATACTATTTTTCATTTCTCATTGGATATAATTGAATGGTTTAATTATAATTTGAAAAAGGTTTTAAATTGTACTTGATATTGATTCACCCCACTCTCAGTATCAACAATTGGTATCAGAGCAGGTTGCCTTCAGAACAGTTTAACCACTGGAAGGAAAATCCTGAGCAGAGATGGATGACCATGAGCACATTTAAAATGGGATTCACATATTTTATGGAATAAATTATGAATATTGGAGTGATAGAGTGAAAACTTACCTAACATATTTGGGAGTATACATTTGGTACTCAGTTGTAAATGGCTATGTAATCCCAAATAATGCTCCAACCGATCCAAATGAGAAGAAGATTATGAGTTGTAATTCAAAAACCAAACATGTTGTTCTAAGATCATTTGCACCAACCATTGCTATCAAAGTTATGGGATTCATCACTACTAAAGAGGTATGGTACAAACTCAAGAGTGTCTATGAAGGTGATCCAAAAGTTAAGCAGGTCAAGCTTCAACGTCATAGAGAAAAATTTGAAAATTTGAAGATGAATGAAAAGGAAGATATTGAAACATATTTTATTAGAGTTGATGAAGTTGTTAATTCTATCAATGGATTAGGTGAAGATCTCGATGAATACTTGGTTGTACAAAAAGTGTTGAGGTCACTTCTCTTGAAGTATGATGCTAAGGTCTCCGCCATTGAAGAAACTAGGGACTTGACCAAAATGACAATGGATGAATTGCATGGGTCTCTTATAGCATATGAAATGAGAACAGGTACAAAAAGTGACCAGCCAAACAATGAAGTAGCCTTTAAAGCCATAAATAAGACAAAAGACAAGGATAAAGACCTTGATGAATAAATAGCAAATTTCATAAGAAGGTTCCAGAAGGGAAGTGGAAGATACAAAGGTAAGCCTCCTCTCAAATGCTTTAACTATTGTAGAATAGAAAATATTGTTGAAAACTACTACTATAAAAAGAGAAATTTCAGCAATAAAAAGAGCTTCTACTCCAAGGATGATGACATCTCCTCAGATGAGAGTGATGAAGAATATAATTATGGAGGAGAAGTCCTCTTCATAACCCAAGAAACCCAGGATAATGATCACAAGAATTCTAAAGAAGAAGAAATCATTTATGAAGAAGATTCAGATGAAGAAACCAACCTTGATTCCTTTCGGGGATACAATGATAATGCAGAGAGTGAAGAAGAAGATGAGAATCTTGAAAATTTCAAGCATGTTGAAACTAAAAACAACAAGCTTAGAAACACAAACATAGTACTAAAAGGTGAATTGAGTAGTTGTGAAGAAGAGAATTACAAGCTTGAAAATACCATTGATAGTTTGAAGGAACAGTTAGAAGATTATGAGAAATTGAAAAAAGAATTGGATCACACAAAAGGGGAGCTACTATTGACAATAGAAAAGTTGAAGAAGTTCGAAAAAAAAACTGAAAAATTAGATGAGATCCTTAGCAATCAAAGATCTCCAAATGACAAGATAGGAATAGGATACAATGATAGTTTGAAGACAACACAACAAGAGAAGGAAGATGAAAATGATGAAACCAACACTCCAGAACAAGTTGAACAACAAGATAGAAGACTAGAATTCAGAAGGAATGAGACATTAAGAAGATCCTCTCCCATCAGGTATGAAAGCAATCATTATGAAGGAAACTACAGAAGAATAGATCATGAACCCAGATGGACCACACCACAAATAAGATCACTTACTCCGAGGTATCAAAATTTCTTTCTTGGACATTGTTATACTTGTGGAAATTTTGGACACAAGGAAATCAATTGTAGAATCAATGAAAGGCATAACTATGCAAGCTACATGGATGGTGAAAATAGTAGACATGGAAATGTTCGTAGACCTGTCGACAAAAATTATAATTCATTTGACCCATTAATGGATAAAAATATTGTATGTTACAAGTGCAATAATCTTGGTCACAAAGCACAAGATTGCAAAGAGATGAAGGAAGATAATCATATGCCAAATGTCTGTATACCAACTACAACATGGAAAAGGAAAGAAATTACACAAAATGAAAACTGTCAAATAATAGTGATCGCTAAAGAATCGAAAGAAGAAGATGAATGGTTCATAGACAATGGGTGCTCATCTCATATGACCAGAGATCAAAGAAAATTTGTTAGCTTGAAGAAAAAGGGTGGAAATGTTGCATTTAGAGATGACTCATCTACCAAAATACTTGGAAAAAGAACTGTAAAGCTTGGAAGTGAAAATGTAAAATTTGGAAAAGTCCTATTGGTTGAATATCTGAAGCATAATCTCCTCAATGTTAGCAAAATATGTGATTAAGGATACACTCTTACGTTTGACCCCCGAAAATGTAAAATCAGAGCAAATAACTCAGGAAGATTGGTTTGAACTGCAATAAGAAGACTGAACAACATATACATCCTAGATATGAAGAAGAGAGAGAAGAAGAAATCCACACAAAAGGATTCCAAGGAAGAAAAATTATCAAAGACCAAAGATAATGATGAAGTATTATTGAGTGCCACATGTTCAGGGGGAGTAGCCCCAAAGAAGAGAGTTACCTTTTGCCATTAAACTCGGGGGGAGAAGACCTACCCTTTTCTATTGATGTCAAAGGGGGAGAGAAATCAGGATCATGATGATAGGGGAGCATTAGTGTTTCCATCAATGACAAAGGGGGAGATTGTTGGAATATTGGTTGTTGTCATTGATGTCAACCCTAGTCATTGCTTTTGGACCACAATATTGATGAAGGTATTTGGACATGAAGGATAATGCACATGCAGATACAACACCCATGGATGTATAGTATACAACATGTTGTTTTCGGTGGTATGTGGCACATCACGTGGATCCTCATGGTTGAGGAGAAATGAATTTTTGAAGATGACAAAGTGAATTGAATAAGGAAGTACAGGTAGGCCCTGAAGATAATTAAAGAAAAGAATTACAAAATAAGAAAGTGCCAAGTTGGCCCTAATGTTAAAAATAAGTTTCATAAATGGTATAAATACATATCATTATACATTATTTTCATACAAAAGTCAAATTTCAGAAAAAATCAGAAGTAAAGAAGGTTGTATTTCAAGGGAGGATGAATTATTTTAGTGATGTGTTCTACGGTATGTTATTTACATATCATCTTACCATTTTCGCTATAAAGTTTTTTCTAGAAATATTCAGATGGTGAAATTGCTATGGTATTGATAAGACATATCAAGGTACTTGTGGTAAAAAATTCAGCTCTTTGTTCGCTACAATTTTAGAGATACACTCTGTGGAAGATAGGGTTTTTTACTAGTCCTGAAGTTATTCAATAAACAGGTGTTTCAGGTAAAACAGTCATAACTTCTTCATAGAGAATCCAAATGAAGTGAGACAAATTTCATTGGAAATATTACGGAATTTAGTTTCTTGTGTGCAAGTTTCAGAATCTAATGTTAAATATTGAGTGAGGGGCATGTTGTACAAGTTCACTCTCCTGAATAAACCAAAATTGAACAAGGTCTACCATTCTCTTTATAACTTATTTTTGGAGAGGATTCAAGGAGTGAAACTTGAAAAAGTTTCAAAGAATACATTAAGTAATATTACTATAGGATCAGAGTATTCCAAGAATTGAAGAATTGCAGAAATTGAAGAAGTCTCACAAAGCATTATCAGGTTCTATGTGATGGTTGGTTGATAGTGATGATTTAATGTAAAGTTTTATTATCTCTCATATATTCTTGGGCAGAAGGAAGGGGCAATTATGGAGAGTCAAACCATCTCTTGATATTGGAGGATTGTATCTTCCTCTTGAAGTTTTATCCCTCCCTTTACATTTGGAATATGTAGCTACCTTTGGAAGTCATTACTTCCCTTGAACAATAACTATTGATTATTTCTCATATATTGTGCATGGTGTATTGTGGTGTATTGGAGTAACTCTTATACTATTGTTCATTGCTCATTGGATATAATTGAATGGTTTAAGTATAAGTTGAAAAAAGTTTTAAATTGTACTTGATACTGATTCACCCCCCTCTTAGTATCAACAAAAACATTATTTCCAAATATTAAATTATTAATATTAAATATTGATATTGCACAATTTAATTACATAAAATTATTAAAGTATGTTAAATCTCTTGTTTTTAAAAAATTGAAGTAAACAAAACAAAGCATTTTTAAATTCTATCACCGCAAGTATAACAATAACGAATTTGAATTTTAATGGCCTCTTGTTGATATGATAGCTTCATTGGACTTCGCACAATATATATTATTTTATTTCAAATTATTCCAGGAGATTAATTTTACCAAGTTCATCAATCAAGGGAAAGTGTTAAAACAAGCCACATACTACATTTACATCACAGAGAATATATTTAATGGAAAAGTGTGCCCTCTATAGTCTTTAAGATCATAGAAACACTGCGAAGATCCTAAATGTATTATTAAGTTTCCAGAATGAAGCATACAACCAAGAACCAAGTAAACACCAAACAGACCGCAAGCAAGATCCCAAAAGGTTCCATAGAGCAACACACATCAAACTTTTCATAAAAAAAATTGATATATAAAGAAAACACATCATGAAATTGGTTTTGTCTTACATATCGTATATGTTTCCACGAGAAAATAACCAGGGCCATGGGATATGAACAAAAATCTGCCAAACAGAAGACAACACTAAACCAACGGATCTTTTCCACTGCACGCTAGCTATAACCAGATCTCAAAATGGGGAACAAGAAAATTGTCGATTACTATTTTACCATTAATAAAGATCACTATGGAGATTTTCTTCTGATAGCGCCATGGTCTATCACCACCAGTTTTATCAATGCCAAACTTCCAATATCATTGGAAATTTCTGATGATTTTTCCCAAATGAGAAAGCTATTTCGATAGTTCAAAGGACGGGCCCTAGTTATTTACAATTGGATACTTTTTATGGGGTTTGTTGTTATGCTTCCCATTTCTCGATCGAACAATCTTATGCGCATTCAATCTCTATAGAAAGATGTGAAAATCTCAAGCTAATGTTTCAATCCATGCTAAGTCCTTTTTTTTCAACGAGGGCATCGAGAAAATGCACATACCATACCATAAATGTATAGTTGGAGACAAATTTTTATTTTATTCGGGCACCCCGAAGAAAATTGTAGAAATCATGTCATGGCTATATAATTGAAAAACAATTGTCCAACTTGGGCACCCAAAAAATGTGCAGGCTCCTCCATCAAAGCCACAACCAACTACCATGTTTTTTTATTTATTTCCACACTGAAACAAATATGCAAAATCCTCACCGGGAGACGCAAGAAAACATCAAAATAACAACATCGATTGCATTTGTAATTAAATTCTCAAGTATTCATGTCCAATGAACATTCATCTAGGTGTTGAAGAAATATTGTAGAGACACATTTCAAAATTCTTACTGGGAGATGCAAGAAAACATCAAAATAACAACATTGATTGCATTTGTAATTAGATTCTCAATTACTCAAGTCTGATAAACATTCATCTAGGTGTTGAAGAAATATTACAGAGACACGTGAGATATTTTCGTTTCCTACCAAAGGTTGATATGATTTTTTTTTTCTTCTTCATCTGATATGTAATATTGCATTGTCCTCATTTAAGGTAAATTTGCTATATATCAGAAAGTCCCGCAGCATGTAGACACTACTTGCCTTTCTTTGTAGGTATGCTTCATATGACAATTCTGCTAACCCAGGAAGCACATCTTGTAATAGAGGATTCCTAACTGTACAATGCACGGTTGTGTTGCCCACGGTTCAGATGGAAACATTGAGACAATGTCCATATATGTATGGAAATGTTTCACTGCATCGCAGACAATCAATTGTATCATCACTTATCAAAGCAGAAGCATAAGAAGGAGAGTTTCATTTCTCACATACAGGCTCAAAGGGGGTCAAGTACACATTCACTACAACCAAAATACCTCAACCTGGAAACGTGAGCATATGAATTAATACATTGAACAATATAATATACAACTACACTGCCAAAAAATAAAAATAAAAATAAAAAAACCGTAGAAATTTGGTGAAGGCTATTTGTATGAGCAAAGTGAGGATGAATCTGTAGATGTATACGCACAAAAGTTGTAGAGCTAGTTAGTTTCTTTAGATCCTATACTATGTCTGCTCACAACTCTATTACAAATGTTGCTTGGGTTGTGCGAAAGATCCTTTCTCTAACATCCCTTTTCTTTGTTATATTTTTGAAGAGCATAAGCGGAAATTGCCCTTTATGCAATTGTTGTTCCATTGACGAAAACAAATTTGAATAGGTATCGAACAATTGGAGCTGCAACATGGAACAGTGCAATATTTGTGTAACTTAACCAAGATACATGGACATGTAAAAGTAAAGGACAAAACTGGTTATGGAGAACGCTACCATTGCCTTGTCGTTGTCTGACTCTCCATATTTTATACGGAGAATGTGTTGCGAGCCAAGTTTTCTAGCCAGTGTGACAGCTCTGCCAATGGTTCTGATTGGGTAAATGTAATTGCTCTATGCAAGTTGGTTGATAGTTGCGTCGGAGACGAAACGATATTCTGAACAAATAGCGGGAATTTTTTCCACAATACTTGTTTCATTGAGAAAAATAATCCGATCACAATCACCACGGTCATATATTGTTTTGGGCAATATATTAAAATTTGTAATGGATATCCCATTACCGAGAAATATCTTTTCTACATGTTTCTGGACAAGTTGTATAGGAATGGTCAGTGTAACTATCATCATGGCCTCCTTGTTTGTCATGTCAACATGCATAATGGATCTAGTTTTGTTCGCCTTGTTCAAGTAGGTGCTATAGATGACCATTATGTCCCCGATGAACACTTGTCTAGTTCGGCGGTTGTTCAAGCCCTCTATTGATAGTACTTTGGGTGTTACAAGTTTAAACCCACTGACAATTTTTGAATAGGAAAAGTAAAGTGAATAGTAGTGTGCATTATTTTTTTGTTTTCTTTTTTTCCTGGCATATATTTACAAATAGACGCACATCTTGGATGAATTATGGATCCAGAGTTTTGCAACTAGACCTCTTTGTCTGCAGAACCTACGCTATGTTTGGTGTCTCTCTTGTACTTGTTGATACTTATTGTGAACTTCAAAGCATGTATAGAAGATGACATCAGCATATTCACCATGCCATAGATGAATAAATAGTTGAAGATATTTGTTTGGTAAACATACTAGGAACATAATATATGCATCTTTACCTTTGGCCTTGTCAGTATGCTAATGTCTGGGATGATTGATTGCTCATGGCCATGTCACTAGTCCAACTTTTTTTGATGCAAGCATGTGTATATGAACATCAAAAGGACTAAACAAGCATATGAATTGTATATTGTCCATAATAGTTCTTAATGTCACATACAGGGTGGGGGGAGATGGAATATGAAATAGGGTGTTAAGGGATACTCAAGAAACATGAGGACTCGAGGGTCAAATTGTATGCCTCAGATTTTTTGACTGAAAAAATGTGTAACAGTAAATAGGGCGTGATGGCAGGGCACAATGACCAATCTGTATATCGTGGAACCTCAGAAGCCAGGGGCACAATATTGAACCCTCCAGCCCGGAACTCGCAATTGAAAAAGTGGTTAAGTATGGAATAAGGTAGAAGTGTGACCATAAATGTGAACCCATGAATCTGCCAACCCACGCACCAAGGCATTTTCGAAAAGATGACTAAGAAGAGAAATTAGAAAGCAAAAGGGATAATAGAAAATCGAAAAAGTAGAAATGGGGAGGGCACAAAGGCCCATTGTTGCGAAATCATCATTTTCTAGTCTAATATTATATTCCCCCACCCTCTTTGTATATTTAATTTACTAGCACAGTTGGTATACATTTTCGAAGATTGTACCATAGAACCCTCTATTGTTGCATAGAAGAATTCATCTTCTTGTCCAACCAATTTGTTTCTTCCAAGGTAGCAATGTCGAATATACAATGGACATGAAGGCAAGTTAGTATGAAGAGAGACATGTAAAAGAAAGAAAGACAATTCTATTTATTTCAATGTAACAACAAACAAAATACAATTCACATGAGAATAAGAAGAAAGATACGTAGTATATACATACAACAAAAAAGGCGCAAAGCAATAGAACAAGCACAACAAATACACAAACAATAAATGAAATACTCAACACTGGAATATGAAATAAGAGTACAAGTATGCACCTCTCTAACTCCTCGTCTACATTTGCGCCAAAGAGTCCATCATCCTCTCCAACCATTATGTTTGTTTAAATGTAGCAATGCAGGAAAAATGCAATGGACGTGAATGAAGTTAGTATGTATAAAGACATGTAATGAAGATAAGTTATTATGTAGGAAGGTACGCAATATCTACATACAATAAACTAGGTGAACAAATATACAAATAATAAATGAAATACAAAACAACGGAATATGAAATAACAGTACAAGCATGTACCTTTTTATCTCCTCTTCCACCGTTGCAGGCAAGACTCCATTGTTTTCTCCATCTATTTTGTTTGTTTGAATGTGGGAACGCACGAAATACAATGAACATGAATGGAAGCTGGTATGCATCAAAGAACAAGTAATATGTACATACAATAAATGAGAATCAACGAGTAGAATAAAAGATAGGAAAAAACATGAACCTTTGTCTTTCTCCATCCATGGTTGTAAATATATAAAGTTTTTCCCTGCCCAAAATATATTACAAGCCACAAAATATTAATAAATTGCATGGCCATAGCTAAACTATTTTGGTTTTCCGTGGAAAAATATCCAGATATGCTTCAAGACATGGAAATACAATTTTGCAGTATCTTTGGTGTACATATCATATCTCAAGTACAAGACAAATTGTATCGTGGTCACACCAGTCTGTGTAGAGGATAAAGAACAGGTATTGTGATATGGGCACATTCCACCATATATGGTTAATAAGTGCAACTTGCACATGTTTTATTTTAACAAAAAAACAACGGATATTGCAATTGCACATGTAGTTGTCCAATTATTTTTTATGCCACTAATTTCTATCATGTCAACACTGAAGTATCAACAAAATCTTACAGCAGAACAGATCTCAACTTCGCCAGAGATGGAAAATAACACAATCGTAGGTCCACTCGTGGGTGCAGGGTCTGAACATTGTAAAGCGCCCAAATAATAATAATAATAAACAGCTCCAACTGTTGGCGCAAGACCCCAACCTTGCAAAGATGAAGTAAACAAAAGAAAACAGCAAGCACCAAACCAACGAAAAAGCACGAACAAGCCCAACTGCAGCCCCAGGGCCCCAAACTCGTAAACTTGAGCCAAACAGCAACAACCAGCAACCGACGAACCAGCGAACAAGCTACAACCACCAAACCAGTAAACAACATATGTATCTCGAACAATTACGAAACTACAGCCGAAGCATAGAAGGAACCAAAAACATATGGCGAGCATGCCAATGGAAATAAGAAAAAAATCTTACTTGCAAACTGCAAACACTGAATAGAAAAGAAGGAATAGAAAATGAAATTATGGCATGGAAACTTACTCCGAAACGATGAAATGCAGAAACGCAGAACAAATTGTGAACCAACCAAACAACAAGAAGTAGCAACCGACGAACTAGCAAAGAGGAAGCACCCAGTGAACCAGTAAACAATGTATGTAGCTTCAACGATGACGAAATTGCATTCTAAGCCTAGAAGAAATATCAAACATAAAATACCTATTCAATTGACAGTGGACAACAATATTGTCCAAATTCACTACAACATTGTATAGAAAATTTCGAGGAAAAATGTACTGCGAGAAGCCTATTTAGATAAACATTTAAGGTTGTCAGGCTGTCTAAGGGCCTCATGCAAACATTTAAGCTGTCAGGTTTGTTTGAGGACCTCGCGCCATGTAAACATTTAAGTTGTCAGACCTATTCAAGCACCTCAAAAAAAGTCTCAATGATATAAACCTTCGGCATGCAAACATTTCAATACAAATACAAAGGAGTAATAATAATAGCACAAATAAAACAAATAAATAATGTTTTTAGTTATGTAGTTCGAACAATATAAGGTTATAAACTTTGGAATTATCGATCACTATAAACTTTGGGTATCTAAACATTTCAATATGAATAGTACAAATAAAAAAAATGTACCGTACATGATAAAACTTTGGATATGGCGAGATATAATTCATTGGGAATAGTGAAGCTGACAATAAGACCTCAAATCTATCATCCAATGAGATCATGACATATATGGTTTTTTTTATTATATAAAAATAATGATTTTAGTTATGTATGTCAAACATTAGAAAGTATGCAAAAATTTGTAGTCAAACGACAAACTAATATAAAATCAACGAATTATCGATCGCTATAGTCCCTCTACGCCTTCAGTAGGGACTAATAACCATTATAAATATGCATCATCATAAAAACACATAAAATAAAAACAATATAATATTTTTTCTATTTTAAAACAAGGTGAGGGTCCCACTACCCTTAGTTTGCCTCTTTCTTCTTTATATAATCATCCAAACCCAAATTTTTTGTGGTTTTAATTTAAAACATGTTGATTTAAATGTATCAAGGTCGCTGAAGTTCAAATTTTGTGAAAAAATACTTTTAAAAAGACCAGACCTTACCTAAGCAGAGGTAAAAAAAATTCCTATCATATCTTCCCGTAGTTAATTTTCACCTAGGTTGTTGTCCAAAAGAATTAGTGATTACTCTGAATCATCTACAAGTGATATGATAATGGTAATGGTCTTCTCAAGAACCTTAGTGACAAGTTATGTTTCCACGAGTCACCTCTATTCAAGTTATACCTCGCTAGCTTTCAAGGTTTCAAAAGTCAGAAAATGTTTTTAAAAAAGAAAAGTGTGAACAAGAAGGATTTCCTAGCACCATAACACATTAATTTAAATGTACGAAGGTAGTTGAAGTTCAATTTTTGTGAAAAAATACTTTAAAAATAAAATTGTGAACAATAAGGATTTCCTACCGTATTGTTAGTGTACTTTAAGTCTAACAAATGTTTTATAAGTGCAATTTAGGTATAACAAATGTTTTTCAATGAGAACATAGATAAACATAATTCTAATTTCATTTCTCTAATTAAATGAATTAGAAAAGTCATCAACCATTATTACATTTTCTCTAGAAGATATTGATTGAACATGACTACTAACTTGAAACTTGCTCATTTTTTCCTTTTATTGTTTTTTATATTGTTTTAATCATGATGGATAGGATATACATAAAATTAAGTTTTCTTTTTCATAAAGATGATTATGATTTTACAATGACACATGAAATGGATTTTATAATTTGAATATATTTTTAATATATATTTTTTATTTTAAATAAATATTTATTTTTGATTAATTATATATTAAATAATTTATTTAAAAAAATTTAATATTTTTTTAAATATAAAATTTTCTTATTTATACATTTAATAAAAATTTATTTTTTAAATGCTTTAGTTTAGAGACCTCAACATCCTTTATATAATTTCCCAATTACATATAAATGTTCTACTTCAAATATTTACATGTCCTTAATTACACGTAAAATAATTTATTGTAAAATATTTTATCTCCGCGACCTTAACATCTCCTTTAAATATGACATTTTATTATTTATGTATTAAGAAAAATCTCTTGTAAAATATTTTTTCCTAAAGATTTTAATATTAGAGATTTTAATATCCCCTTAAAATAAAGGGGTAAGGTGTTTTTATATTATTTTTTTTTTTTTTTTAAATGTGTTAGCTCATATGGTGATTTATGAAATGTTTTTTTTAAGGATTTTTAAATAAAAGACAAAATAGCCCTCTTAAAATTAAACAAACCAAATTTGACTTAAGTAAATGTGAACCACCATCATTATGTTAAAACTTTTTTTTGAATATTTTTTACATTATTTATTAATTAGTGTATCATATCCATAAAAATTAAAAGCACATGCCTATTAATGTAACACTAGCCAAATACTCAACAATATTAATTATAATTAATTAAATTAAATCTTTAGTCTCTTGTGTGTATATATACATGGTTAAGAACATGTGTATTTTCCTTGAGATTTAGGTTCAAATCTTTTGGGGGGTAGGGTATGTACACCTCCATAGACTTTAGTATTCAAATTGTTCCATGGAGAAGGTCCCTTGTCCCACAAATAAGGAGGTCCCATACACCAATTGATGTCTTCCTTAACAGTGACCTTAATATATATATATATATATATATATATATATATATAACATTTTTTTATTTTTTCTTACCAATTGATTACTTGTTTGACACTAACTTTAATATATATATATATATATATGAGTGGGCCTAATGGTTTAAAACATGTGTTTCCTCTTAAAAGGTTACAGGTTCAAATCCAGAGGAGGTAGGGTAGGGTAGGGTATGTGTGTTGGCTTGGTTGTGACCTTAAAAATACATTATTATTATATATATATATAACATTTTCTTATTTTTTCTTATTTTATAACCAAGATAAATCAAATTTTTAAAGTAAATCAGATTTTTTAGGATTGAAAGAAAATCATGTTACATCAAATTTAGCTTAATTATCTAAATGATATTTCACTATTTTATGTGGATAAGTATTTGCTTTGAATCTCCATACATATATTCTAATAACTCGAAGTATAATAAAAATGATTAAAAAACTTTAAGATATTCTAAAATAATAAAAACTTATCTTACCTGTACTTAACCCATATCGTATGGGCAACCACTATTCTTTTAAATTCAATCATTTTTTTTTTGGAAAAATAGATTCTAATTAATAAAGATTAATTTAAGTTGATTCATACATAGGTGAGATGCTTAAAATTTAAGTTGATTCATCCATAAATGGGATCCTTACTATTCTTTTAAATTTAATTTTTTTTTGAAAAAAAAGATTTTAATTAATAAAGATAAGTTATTCTTTTAAATCTAATATTTAAAAAAAAAAATTATAATTAATTAATAAAGATCAAATTAAGTTGATTCATACATAGATGGGATGCTTAAAATTTAAGTTAATTCATCCATAAATGGGATAATTAAAATAGTTGTGAATTTACAGTCATTTTTTTTTAGATCTCATGAATAAAAAGATGCCAATGCCCTTTCTAGATAATTTGGTGAAACCTTTGAGACCTTATGGATCAAAGTCTCCCATTTGGACCTTATGAATAAAATTCTTATCAAACTTCAATTTTCATGATTGTTCCATTAAGGGTTCAATTTAGTAAAATTTAGGTGTTAGAAATATTTGCATTCCCTTGCAATTTGATTTTTAGTAAGATAGTTATGATTTTTTTGAGTTTCATATCATACAATATGTTGTGTCATGTGTAATAGATTAATTGGTTATTATGTAAATCCATCTCAAATAAAAGATAAGATATCTAAGTGTGAAATAATTTACTAGATCACATAACCACATATTAATGATTGAATGATGACACAATTGACTAATGTGATATCTTTACATAGTATTTGAATAGACCTGTCATGATTAAAGTCCATGATTATTTAAGGCTTAATTGAATAGATAAGTTTATGTGTATGGCATATTATTTAATATTGGATATGTTATATGTTACTTTTTATTAATAGGATTAGGATTTGAAGCCATTAAAGAAATTTAACTAAAAGGTTTTTAAAGTTTTAAATAATATTTGAGTATCGCAGACATATTAATTAATCATGGGTTGTTAATTAGGTTTAGTTTAGGTGGATGGGAGAAATGATTGTTAACCTTCTCACTTGAGTTCAATTTCCACAAGTGACATGTTGAGTTCATAAAAAATATATTGTTATCATGATTTCAAGATTTATTGTTGACTAACCTTGTTCCCTAAAGATTCTAAGGTTTACCCTAAATACCATCCTCAAATAAGAGAAAGTACTCTAAGATTTTCCCCAAAATTTGTACCCTCAAAAAAAAAAAAAATCATAAATAAATCAATCATAGGTTGATATTCTCTATGATTGTTTATTCATAGGATTAGATGAAACTTCATAGATTATAATTCCAAAATTGAACTTTATTTTCGAGTCGAAGTTACATTGAAGTTACATTTAAATTAGGTTTAGTTTAGGTGGATGGGAGGAATGATTGTTAACCTTCTCACTTGGGTTCAATTTCCACAAGTGACATGTTGAGTTCATAACAAATATATTGTTATCATGATTTCAAGATTTATTGTTGACTAACCTTGTTCCCTAAAGATTCTAAGATTTACCCTAAATACTATCCTCAAATAAGAGAAAGTGCTCTAAGATTTTCCCCAGAATTTATACCCTCAAAAAAATAAATCAATCATAGATTGATATTCTCTATAATTGTTTATTCATAGGGTTAGAAGAAACTTCATAGATTATAATTCCAAAATTGAACTTTATTTTTGAGTCGAAGTTACATTGAAATTGAGATTTTTTAAAACGTAGGAAGAATATTATTCTTGCTTAGAGGAATGCCAATAAGTTCACGTGTGAGTATAGTGATGATCTTAAGAATAGGATTTCGATAAGGTGTCTTTATCATTGATTCTTGTCTATCTTGGATTTAGTATTTTCATGATCACTTTAAATGATTTTAACTTTGTTATATGCTTGTGTTGTTCTACCAATCATGATATTTCATCAATAATGAAATGTGACTTTATACTTAATTTAATTTATTCAGTTCTTTTTTACTTCATTTTTGAAAACATTCCAAATTTAATTGGATTAATCCATGTTTCTTCGTTGAATTCTTGTACTTCCATTTTCATTTTTTAAAATTTGTAAATGTCGTGAGCATAATGTTTTGAATTTTGAATTTTTAGATGAGAATTATTGTTATCCTTTTATGACAAACCTTGTTGAAAATTTGCATATTATCCTTATAATAATTCGTTTTGTGGTTATTTCACCACTTCACACTTTAAGTGACCAATTTCACAAGCGGGGAACTTGTTTTCACTTTTCAAATTAATATTTTAAAATAATTTATTTAAAAAATCACATTATATGTTCAACATCTTTTTTAATAATCCAAAGGAAATTCGACCCTCTGTTGACAATCTGCTAGCCTCTCTATCGAAACACATAAGCCAATCATATGTAGAACCTTCTAGATGCTACTAGGCTATTTGAAGCAATTTCTTATCATTCTTTGGAGGGTATATCTCAAAATATTTATTGGTTTTGTTTATTCAAATTGTACTTTGTTTTTTATATTGTTCTTATCATTCTTTGGAGGGTATATTTCAAAATATTTAAGGGAAGAATTAATGCAAATTAATAAGTTAAATTTTAGTCAATGAAAGGGAGTAAGTATCATATGGAATGTCTAAAATGACTAATACGTGAAGTTTTCTTAAACACTTAGAATTTTAAATAATAGAAGATGAGTATTTATTAAAGGTATATAGGAAAATAAGAAGAAAAGATACCAACCTAATATGATTTACTAGAGTATTTCTCTTTTCTTTTGCTTCCTTGAAAAATAGTAGGAGAGGCCACAATCAATAGGGTAGAGGTGCTTCAGAACCTACTCACAGGTGAACATATAAATACCTTTCTCTTTCTCTAAAAAGATACAAATCTACAAATAATTAAATATTTATAGAACAATAGCAAACCAAAAGCTAAAATCTAAGAAATAATATCTACATTTATCCATTTAAACACAATAAGCCATACTTCAACTTGTAATCCATACTTCCAATTATTTGCAACACCTTATATGGGCCATAATCTATGGGTGCAAATTTATTATCTTTCTTTTGTTGCTTGAGGGACATCTATTTATATGGTTGTAGTCTAAAAAATACTCAATCCCCCACTTCACATGCCCTTTCACTATGATGTTGATATGCTTGGTGTTCATCCTATTTTGTGCCACAACCAAGTTGTCCTTCAATATTTTGAGAACCTATTGTTGGTTCTTTATGTGGTCCTCCACTGCCTGAACCTTTGTAGTCCCTTTCAAGGGTGATGTGATAGATGGAGGATGATATCCCTAAAGTTCCAAAAATGGGGACATTTTTTATGAAGTATGGAATGATGTGTTGTACCACCATTCTTCCAAGGGAAACCACTCGACCCATTGTGTTTGTTTATCAAATGAAAAGACATGAAGATATCCTTCTAGAAAATTCTTCACAATCTCACTTTTCCCATTAGAATGAGGATGGTAAGATGAGTTGTGAGCCAATTGAGGACCCAAACAAGAAAATAATTCAATCCAAAAATTTCTAGTGAAAATTGGACCTCTGTCACTTACAATAATCTTGGGGACTCCATTTAGTTTTTTAAATATTTCCATGAATGTTGCAGCTACTATAATTTCCTTACAAGCATGATAAAGAGAGAAAAAATGGGCATACTTTTCCAATCAATCCACTACTACCATGATGACAGTCTTTCCTTTAGATTTGGGTAAACCTGTAATAAAATCCATTGAAACGTCTTCCCAATGTTGAATTGGTATAGCTAATTCTTGTAGGAGACCTGACATCTTGATTGTCTCCCCTTATTCTATTGACAGACCATACATTTAGACACAAACTTTTGAACATCAGTTTTAAGACCTTACTAGAGAAAATCCTTCTTGATCCCATGGTAAGTTTTCAAGAACCGTGAATGTAATCCTTTAGAAGTGTGCAATTCTAGAAGAATATTATATTTGAGTTGGGAACTCTTACATAAATATAGGCAATCGTGATACCATAGAAAATCATTCTTCTATACAAATTTATCTAATGCACTGGGATCCTCTTGTAGTTGTTGAATGATCTTGCATACATATTTATATTTATTACATTCTATCCTTGCTTCTTTCACCCAATTAGATTGTAGAATAGAAATAGCACGTAGTGAACCCTTTGTTTCTTCTTCTTTCCTTAAAAGTGCATTTTCCACAACATTATGTTTTCCTTTCTTGTAGATAATTTCAAAATACTAACCCAACATCTTTGTAACCCATTTTTGTTTATCTTCTAAATACAGTAGTTTCTCCAAGAAGTACTTCAAACTATCATGATCTATTTTTATTTTGAAGTGTCTTTATATTAGGTAACTTGGGCGTCATTTCTTAACTGCATGTAGTATGGCCAACATTGTTTCTCATAAATGGGTTTGAGTGATTTTTTTCCTTTAAGTTTGATTCTTTCAAAGGCAACATACCTTCCTCTTGTCTTAAAATTACACCAATTCCACAGCCTGAGGCATAACACTCCATAATAAATGTTTTTGTGAAGTCAGGTGTGGCTAGGATAGAAGTTGTAAACATAGCCTCCTTGAGTTTTTCAAAATATTTAGTTGCTTCTTATGTCCAATAAAATGCTTCCTTATTTACTAATGTTTTTAAAGGTGCCAACATTTTACCATAGCTTTTGACAAAATTGCAGTAATACCCTGTCAATCCTAAGAATCCTCTAAGTTTCTTCAAGGTTTTGGGAATTGGTCATTCCCTCATAGCTATAATTTTGTTAGGGTCCACTTTTACACCTTCTTGAGATACAATATGACCCAAATATTCCACTTCTTGAACTCCAAAGTAACACTTGGAGGGATTTGCATAAATTTGTTGCTCTTACAAAAGTTGTAATACTCTGTCAACATGTTGTACATTCTCTTCCCAAGATTTGTTTTAGATTAGTATGTCATGAAAAAATACTAACAATTTTTTTTCTAAGGAAGGTTTTGAAAATATAATTCATTATGCTTTGAAATGTTGAAGTTGCGTTAGTAAGTCCAAATGGCATAACCAAAAACTCATAATTCCCTTAATGTGTTTTAAAGGTTGTTTTGGGAATGTCTTCCTGCCTCATTCTGATTTGATGATATCTAGAATGAAAATCCAACTTAGGAAAGAAAATTGCTCCATGTAATTCATCTAATAATTCATCAATGACATGAATAGGAAACTTATCTTTGATAGTCATTTTGTTGAGATGTCTATAATGTGGACACATACGCCATGAACCATCCTTCTTCATAACCATCAATACCAGTGAAGAGAAAAAACTTTGGCCAGATGAATGATTTTGACCTTTAACATTTCTTGGATCATACATTCAATCTCAATCTTCTATGCATATGGATACATGTAAGGCCTAATGTTAGGGGGTAAATTTCCTAGTTGCAAATGAATAGCATGGTCATGATATTGAGCTGGTGGAGGACCCTTAGGCATTTCTTCAAATACCTTGGAATGGTTGTTGATAACTATTTGGAGATCCACTAGAGAAAATGATATATATGTTTTAACATCTAGTGAGAACAATTATGAAATTACACCATGGTTTCATTTTTCGAGTAATTTTGTCATTCTATTAGAGATTATGACCTTAGAGGGTTTCCCTCGGATACTTGTAAGCTCAATTTCCTTTCCTTCTGAGGAAAATATCATGAAAAGATCTTGAAAATTAAGGGTCATTGTTCCCAATCATTGTAACCATTGGACCCCCGATTCAACATCGACAACACCCATTTGGATGGAAAACATGGGACTATTAAAAAAATACTCCCCCATATTGAGCTTAATACTATGGAACTTCCTAGAACCATTTATGGTTCCTCCATCTCCAGTCATTACTTCAAACTCTTGCGCTAGAAACACAAAAAAAATGAGTTATTTTGCTAATTTGTAATTGATGAAGTTATGTGTACTACCAGAATCAATCAACATCGTTACCTTTTTATTTTTGATGTATCCTTGTTATCTTGAGGGTTTGTTGGAGTAGTCTCTTCTAGATCTAGATCTTGTGATGATTCCAATACTTGATATTCTTCGTCTTCATAGTATATTTTGAAAATTTTATTCTCAACACATTTATACCCCTTAATACACTTGTTATAAAAATTGAAACATAGTACCTTTTCTCTTCTTTCATCCATTTTCTGAGGTGTCAGCCTTGTTGGTTGAGGTATGGTCTCTTTATGAACCCCAAAATGACCTTTGCTTCCTATGTATGCTCCAATGGTATACTTGTGTGTAGCCTTATTCTTGGCTTTAATATGATGAGAAAAATTCATAACTTCCATAATATTTTGAGGATGTTTTAGGTAAATCTCATGTTTAACGTCTTGTTTTAATCCACCCATGTAAGATTCCAACAAATTTTCATCACTTATATCAGCCACTCTTGTGGCCAATGCCTGAAGTTATGAATTATAATCTTCGATATCACCTAAGTGATTGATTCTTGTCAATTGACTGAAGTATTCATGTTCCCCAACTTTCCTATATTGTTCTTCTAAGTCTCTTGTAAATAAACCCCAAGCATAATGATAAGAAGGGGCCTTCCTTTTAACTACCCATTGATACCATTGATATAGTTTTATCTCAAAGTTCAAAGTTTCTATATGAATCCTTCGCTTATCATCCATAATATTATGTAGTTCATAATATTTCTCTATTAGGTTCACCCAGGTAAAGACATATGTTCCATCAAACTTCCTTAGTTCAACCTTGGGAAGGTTCACTCTTTTGGGAGACCATCTATAAGTAACTCCATTATATGATTTAAATCCCCATGGAAAATTCTTATTATTGGAAAGTTGTTCAACCTGAATACTACCCTTATTTTCATGAGTCCATTAATAAACCTTATCAATTTTAGGGAACCTCCCATTCAAGGATTTTAAAATCTTATTTTCTAATTGTTCCAACTTTCTATCCATTTTATGTTCCAATGGTTCCATAATTATTTTCTCATGTTCCTTATTTTCATCCATTTTCCTTTCCATATTTCTTTATATTTTTATTTGATTACTCATCAAATCAACCCTTTTCATGTTAAGTTTTTACTATTGTTATTAGGTTATTAAATAATTTCCAAAACAACAACGTAAAGAGGATTACTGAAAGAAACACAATCACAAGGTACACAACATTTTATCCTGGGAAACCCTCATGGGGGAGAAAACCCAACAAAAACTTCCTCAATAATAGATTGTCAATACAATGCCAAGACTAAGACCAAAACACCAATAATAAACTAACACTGAGCATGCGCCTCTCTTCTCCTTCCTCCTGCAACTGCAACTGCCTTCAATATATGCGCACTAAAATGAGTGAGTGTGAGTGTGTGAGAGTGAGGCATCATCCTCACATATAAATACTAGTTGAGGAAGTGATAGGGTTATGTCTCTTCACTTAGTAGGGACGACTTCTTCTAGAAGTGGTTAAAATCACTTTATAAACATTAGGGGATGACTTTACAAATACCGCCATATAAATATGGTTTGACCAATCCACAAAAGGGGATTTGATATTATAAAAGACCTAACATGATAAATACTCACACATAAATACTACATGAGAGTGAGGTATCATCCTCACATATAAATACTAGTTGAGGAGGCGCTAGGGTTATGTCTCTTCACTTAGTAGAGCCAAGTTCTTGTAGAAGTTGTTAAAACCACTCTATAAACACTAGGGGCCAAATTTTCAAATACCACCATATAAATATGGTTTGACCAATCCAAAAAAGGGGATTTGATATTATACAATACCCGACATGATCAATCCGCAAAAGGGGATTTGATATATAAGATAATAACTCAAATATAATTAGAATATTATTCGAAGTTACAATATTTCAACACTCCCCCTTAACAAGAAGGGTATTCTACTGACATGACCCAACACCACATCATCAAGAGAAGGAGAAGGAAACATCATCATCAACATCTGGAACACTAAATGACACATCTACAAATCATTGAAAGTTTTTCTCATCCACAATATCATTATCCACAACATTGAGCTGGAGTAACATCATCATCATCAGCAGTAGCAACAACATGAAGCTGAAACATCAACATCAATAGCCTGAAGATAAAACAACAACATCATCAACTACACGAAGTTGATACAACATCATCAACAACATGAGGCTGGTGCAACATCACCAACATCATGAAAATGATACAACATCATCAACAACAAGAGGATGATACAACATCATCAACATATGGAAACATAATGGTGCAGGTGCATCAACACCAACATTTTGTGGAACTTTGACATACCGTCCTTATTGAACCTTTGGGATCTTTCCAAGAATCATAAGATTCCCTAGGATATAAAATCCTAACAAGATATCACGTGGTACTCTGACAGACTGTCCTTACCGTACTTTCGAGATCTTCCCAGTAATCATAAGATTCCCTCAGATATAAAATATTAATGGAGATACCACTACTGACCACAGATGGCATATACATGCACAGGTACTCCAATAGACTATCATTACCAGACCTTTGGGATCTGTCCAGAGATGATCAATCCCCTAGGATATAAAATCCTAACAGAGCTACTTGTTGTCAGGATACCATATTATCATTAACATCAATCCCCCTTTCGAGGGAGGTCCTTTAAGACAACACCAAGATTGTCTCGGGAGTACTCAAACTTCACATGAGGAAGAGGCTTGGTCAACAGATTTGCAACCTTATCATATGTGCACACATATTGGAGCTTTACAGCTCCCCTCTTCACCATATCACGATTATAGTGATATCAGATCTCTATGTGCTTCGACTTATCATGGAACATTGGGTTCTCCATCATATTTATACAGCTATGGTTATCACATAGAATCACAATGGCTTCCATCTCCATATCGAAAAGACCTGCCAACAACTTCTGAAGCCATATGGCTTCACAATTGGTTAAACATGTTGCAATATATTCCACTTCTGTCATGATGAGACAAATACTAGATTGATTCTTGTTTTTCCATGAAGTCATGGTTGACCCAAAACTGAAGCAACATCCTGAAGTGCTCTTCCTATATGAAGCATTTCCATCCCAATCTGAATCAGTATAACCATATAGTATGAAGTCATGATCTCCAATATAACAACGACCACAATCCAACGTACCCTTAAGGTATCTCATCACATGCTTTGCCACTACAAGGTGAACACGTCTAGGCTCCACCATATACTGACTCAAGGTGTTCACAACAAAGAATATATCTGGCCTGGTATTCATCAGATACATCAACGAACCAATAATTTGTCTGTATAGAGTAGCATCAACCAAATATGATGAAGTATCAACTGGGAGCTTCAAATTTGTTTCCATGGGTGTTTTCATAGATTTACATTCCAACATGTCAAATATCTTCTGTATTTGAACTGCATACTTACCTTGGTTAAAGAAGATCTTTTCTAGGCTCTACCAAACTTCAAGACCTAAGAAATAATGCATTGGGCCTAGGTATTTCATCTCAAACTATGCAACAAGCTTCTTCCTGCAATATGTGATGATATTTTCTTCTCCTATTAAGAATAAGTCATACACATATAGTAGCAATATAACTGGCTCACCATTCATAACCTTGAAGTAAAGGTTATAATCAACTTTACTCTTGGTAAATCCCAAGCTTGTTAGGAAATTATCAATTCTACCATACCAATATCTAAGAGCTTGCTTCAGCCTATACAAATCTTTCTTCAAGTTCCTGCAAACATGAGTCTTTCTATCTTCAACTTCAAACCCTTGTGGTTGTTCTATATACACTTCTTCTTCAATAACACCATTTAAGAAGGTTGTTTTCACATCCATCTGGTGTAACTTCCACTTCATTTTGGATGCAACAACTATGATGGTTTTGATAGAAGTGTATATGGCTACAGGAGAAAATGTCTCTTCATAATCAATACCTTCCTTTTGACAAAAATCACGATCCACAAATCTTGCCTTATGTTTTTCAATACTTCCGTATGTTCCATGTTTTATCTTGTATATCCACTTGGAACATACCACATGTTTGTTCTTTGGTCTGGGAACTACTTCCCACACATCATTCTTTATAATGGACTGGTATTATTTTGTCATGGCGTCCATCCATTCTTTCTTTTGAACGACTTGTTCAAAGAAAGTAGGTTATTTTTCTATGATATCGCACATCAAGGCCATATAGCTGGAGAATGGCTTAGGTTTCATGCTTTGTCTCATGGTTCCTTCTCTATCACCATACTTCTATGCATATTGAATAAGTTCCCTTGCCCAAGCTAGCTTTCTCTTGTGAGAGATCGTCATCCGTGGAGGTTCTTGAGATTCTATCATATCATGATCTTCTTGAATCTCATCACTAGGAGTAACTGTAACTTCCTTCATAGGCTCTGCAACTCTGGGATCTACAGGTTCCTCTTCGTATACTTCTTCAAGTTGGAATTTCCTTGATCTTTTGAGTGCTTCATATTCATCAAAGGTTACATCTCTATTGATCTCAATATGATGGTAACCTAATATGTAAATTCTGAAGGTCTTAGAAACCTCACAGTATCCAACAAATATTTCTTGATGATTGCAGCTATGTGAGACATTCTCCATCTTGCAAACCTGTGAGATGTGGATCATTGTAGCTATGTGAGTCTTTCTGTCAACTTACAAACCTGAGAGAAATCTCCTAAGAAGGGTATGTGGTTCCTGCCTGAGATAGAGATGGAATGTAGAGATGACCTCCTCCATTCAGAGAGTTTAGAAGAAATCCAGATGATTATCCAGTGGGAAAGGTGATTTGTTGAGTTAGACGTGCTTGTGGCTGAGCATAAGGTGAACGTGTGAAATCCAAAAGTGTTGAGTGCATCATCATGTGAACATAAATGAAGATGATGTATTAGACTCCTCTGAGAATCAGAGTTGATGAGACACTCCAGATGATTCTCCTATGTGAGGCAGTGGGAAAGAAGATCTGTAGAGTGGGCATGCATGTGGACGAGCACAGGTGAATGTGTGAAGATCGGGTTCTTATGTGTAATGCAGTGAGCAAGAGATATGGAAATCCCTATGGATGTGCCCCTAGTGGATGATCACTAGTGGGTGTATCATATCCCTTGCTATATTGTTCAAGAGTCAGACCTCCCTGTAACCCTAATTGTAATGTAAAGGGTAGAGGTTGGCCCCACCTTAATGTAATTAGTAATAAGTGTAAAAGATAATTAATCTGGATAATATTAATTATAATGTGACTTAGAGAGGTTGGCCATGTTGTGCCAATAGACACTTATGTTGATAGGTTTAGGTTAGTATAAGTAAAGGTAAATTCCCCATTGAGGAATCATATATTTCATGTGAGTTTGGAAATTTCAGAAAGTACACTTCTTTGGGAAAAGTGTGCACCTCTCTTGGGCACTAGATTTCTAGGATTTGAGCACCCTCTTCTGTGCTAGGGTTTATCTTGGTGGTGAAGGTATTTCTCTTGAAGAATATAGCAAAGGATTTGGTTGGGTTTTGTTCCCTTGTTGAGAAGGGTTTCCCAAGATACATCTTGTGTTCTTGTGCATGGTGCTTCTTCTTGTGATCTTGGTTGTTGCAACATTTTATGGTTATGGTTAAATGCTAAAATGGAATGAACTTCATAATTAACCTAGCTTATTAAAAAAATCAACACGGTATCAGAGCATAGGTCTTGAAAGAGCCCATTGCACAAGCATCCACCAAGTCTCAGCTCACCTTTTGCAGAACCATACGACCCTTCTAGGGTTTCCAGAAAATTTCGTATGGCCTTCCTTTCAGTGGTGATTCACCCCTTAATACTTGGACACTGGGGATAATTTTAGCATAGAATATTATGACCTCTTCTAGTGCATCTCCAGAATCTCTCAAAATGAAATTCTGAGAAATTCTGATTTTTGGCCCTAGTGTTTCTAGGGTGCCGAAATTTCCTGTAGAATATTAATTCTAGATTTCTGAAGAAATGTTCTCCTGAATCATCAAACATCTATATGACACTATCAAACTGATTATTGGCAGTCATAATTTCAAATATAATCCAAGGTTTCTAATTCAACCTAATCATTAGGTTTCAAAATCCAGTTGGCAAGAATTTGAAAAAACCAATCAAATGAAGAATGAAGCATTAATAGAAGATAGGCTTGATGGAGCAAGCAACTTCAGCTCGTAGAAATCAAGACTTCAAGTCACCCTTGAATAATATGACCTCTTGGATTTGGTAACTAAAACCCTACCAACCACAACTACATATATGGAGAAGAAGATAAGAAAGGAAGAAGATGTCAAAGAAAGAAAATTAATCATCTGCTCAGTAAGAGATCATCTCTTACCTTATATTGCCAACCTGAAGAGAACTTATGATATGTATGAAGCATTAAAATAAATG
>ML782297.1:187068-204466 GCA_009831015.1 Picea engelmannii
CTTCATATTCATCAAAGGTTACATCTCTATTGATCTCAATATGATGGTAACCTAATATGTAAATTCTGAAGGTCTTAGAAACCTCACAGTATCCAACAAATATTTCTTGATGATTGCAGCTATGTGAGACATTCTCCATCTTGAAAACCTGTGAGATGTGGATCATTGTAGCTATGTGAGTCTTTCTGTCAACTTACAAACCTAAGAGAAATCTCCTAAGAAGGGTATGCGGTTCCTTCCTGAGATAGAGATGGAATGTAGAGATGACCTCCTCCATTCAGAGAGTTTAGAAGAAATCCAGATGATTATCCAGTGGGAAAGGTGATTTGTTGAGTTAGACGTGCTTGTGGTTGAGCATAAGGTGAACGTGTGAAATCCAAAAGTGTTGAGTGCATCATCATGTGAACATAAATGAAGATGATGTATTAGACTCCTCTGAGAATCAGATTTGACGAGAAACTCCAAATGATTCTCCTATGTGAGGCAGTGGGAAAGAAGATCTGTAGAGTGGGAATCCCTGTGGACAAGCACAGGTGAATGTGTGAAGATCGGGTTCTTCTGTGTAATGCAGTGAGTAAGAGATATGGAAATCCCTATGGATGTGCCCCTAGTGGATGATCACTAGTGGGTGTATCATATCCCTTGCTATATTGTTCAAGAGTCAGACCTCCCCGTAACCCTAATTGTAATGTAAAGGGTAGAGGTTGGCCGCACCTTAATGTGATTAGTAATAAGTGTAAAAGATAATTAATCTGGATAATATTAATTATAATGTGACTTAGAGAGGTTGGACATGTTGTGCCAATAGACACTTATGTTGACAGGTTTAGGTTAGTATAAGTAAAGGTAAATTCCCCATTGAGGAATCATATCTTTCATGTGAGTTTGGAAATTTCAGAAAGTACACTTCTTTGGGAAAAGTGTGCACCTCTCTTGGGCACTAGATTTATAGGATTTGAGCACCCTCTTGTGTGCTAGGGTTTATCTTGGTGGTGAAGGTATTTCTCTTGAATAATATAGTAAAGGATTTGGCTGGGTTTTGTTCCCTTGTTGAGAAGGGTTTCCCAAGATACATCTTGTGTTCTTGTGCATGGTGCTTCTTCTTGTGATCTTGGTTGTTGCAACATTTTATGGTTATGGTTAAATGCTAAAATGGAATGAACTTCATACTTAAGCTAGCTTATTAAAAAAATCAACACGGTATCAGAGCATAGGTCTTGAAAGAGCCCATTGCACAAGCATCCACCAAGTCTCAGCTCACCTTTTGCAGAACCGTACAACCCTTCTAGGGTTTCCAGAAAATTTCGTATGGACTTCCTTTCAGTGGTGATTCAGCCCTTAATACTTGGACACTGGGGATAATTTTAGCATAGAATATTACGACCTCTTCCAGTGCATCTCCAGAATCTCTCAAAATGAAATTCTGAGAAATTCTGATTTTTGGCCCTAGTGTTTCTAGGGTGCCGAAATTTCCTGTAGAATATTAATTCTAGATTTCTGAAGAAACGTTCTCCTGAATCATCAAGCATATATATGACACTATCAAACTGATTATTGGCAGTCATAAGTCCAAATATAATCCAAGGTTTCTAATTCAACCTAATCATTAGGTTTCAAAATCCAGTTGGCAAGAATTTGAAAAAACCAATCAAATGAAGAATGAAGCATCAATAGAAGATAGGCTTGATGGAGTAAGCAACTTCAGCTCCTAGAAATCAAGACTTCAAGTCACCCTTGAATAATATGACCTCTTGGATTTGGTAACTAAAACCCTACCAACCACAGCTACATATATGGAGAAGAAGATAAGAAAGGAAGAAGATGTCAAAGAAAGAAAATTAATCATCTGCTCAGTAAGAGATCATCTCTTACCTTATATTGCCAACCTGAAGAGAACTTATGATATGTATGAAGCATTAAAATAAATGTTTGAAAGTGACAACACCCTCAGAGCTCTTACCTTGAAAATCCAACTTCAAAGTGCCAAGATGATGAAAGGTGACACAGTTTCCATCTTCTTTATGAAGATATCAGAGATTAAAGAACAACTAGAGACCATTGGAGAAATCATGTCTGATAGAGAAATTGTCTTAACCACTCTCAAAAATTTTCCAAAACGTGGGAGCCTTTTCTTTAGAGTATCAGTGGAAGAGAAGATCTACCAACTTTTGATCGTCTATGGACAGATTGTACTCAAGAAGAACTTAGACTTAGAAATTGAGGAGTAGAGGATTCCTTAGAAGAAAATCATGCTCTTGCAGTTCATACAAAGAAAGGAGGAAAATTCAAAAGAACATTCAAGCAAACAGTTAAAAATGAAAGGTCCTCATCAAATCTAGGTTATCAAAGAAGAGATGTTTAAGAAATTCAGTGCTTCAAATATGACACGTATGGAGACAATGAAAGAAACTATCCAACCAGGAATAAGGGAAGACAATATGATTCCACCACTGACATTGATCCAGATTCACCTCAAAAGAATGAAGAGAAGAGAGAGGAGAAGTACTTCCTCTAAAAACATGACTACAAACTAGGTAAATTAATTGATCTCTAATTTTATTGTTGATTGCATTTTTTAAATAAATGAAGGATATTATTCCTAGTATGGGAGTTCTCAAAGACTTGGACAATTATCCCTAGTACGGGAGTCCAAACCATATTTAAATTGTTCATTATGTGAGAACAACATGAGATGTTGTCCTTGAAGAAGAGATAGCCTTTCAAATATCCAACGTATCTCAGATGGAGATTAATAGTAAGACACTACCCTCTCCCCCTTCAACAGTTCAGAGGGAGACAAACATTATTCCAATTGATCCAGTTGTTACAGTTGATATGTTCATAGATATTACAGTAGGACATAAAAGGCCTACCTAGACTCACTCTGCAAGAGGAAGAGAAACATACAATCCTCTCAAGGCACATCCCGAGAAAGAAAAAGAGATTTTCAAGCTATCCTCCAGTCATAAGCCACCTCATTGATGTTGAACCTCCTTGTCTTAGAGAATCAACATGAGAACAGATATGGAAAGATGCCATAATAGAAGAATACCATTATAGCTTAAAGAATGATGCATAATATATTATTCAGGGACCAGAAGAGAAGTCTATGGTAACTTCCAAATGGATCTATAAGATCAAACATGTAGCTAATGGAAGTGTCTAGAAATACAAAATGAGATCTATAGCCAGAGGTTTCTCACAAACAAACGGAGTTGTCTATAATGAGACACTTGATCCAGTAAACCCGATACATTTCCATCCATTCTATCATCCATGAGTTGGAAACTATATCAGATAGAAAAATTCTTGATGAGTTTGGATTTCAGCAAGAGTGTTGTTGATCCAAACCTATATTATTACAGTGTTGATGATGGGAGCCTGATTTTGATGACCTATTCAGAAATCCTTTTTTTAGATACAAGTAACCCTTGAATTATGAGTTCGATATGAAGAATCTGAGTATGATGCAATACTTATTGAGACAAAAAGTATGACAGAGGACCAATAAGATTTTCCTAAGTTAAGGAAAATATACAATGAAAATATTAAAGAAGTTCAAGTATGACAGAATGAAAAATCCACCATGATGAATTTAAAAGAAGAACATTGATGATGATTCAGACGAGACTGATCCACGACTGATTGGATCACTGATGTATCTGGATAACACCAGACTTGATTCATGCCATGCAGTGTATGTGCTTAGTCATTTCATGAGTCAACCTAGACAGACTCACTAGACAAGAAAAAAACATGTATTAAGATATATATACGAGGCACAGTTGGATATGGCTTGAGGTATGTCTCCAGTGTGAACTTGAGTTTGCAAGATATGCCGATTCAGATTGAACAAAAAGTACAATGGACTAGAAGAGCACATCTGGTTGATGTTCTACTGTGAATTTTTCCATGTTTTTCGAATACAACACTAGGAAACAAAACTCTATGTCCTTGAGTACCACAGAGGTAGAGTATATATCATCGAGTGTGCGAAGAAATGTGGCTTCTCAAGCTTCTGACAGATTTACTTGACCATGTGATCCAAAATCGAATCCAGGAGCTTGATGGGGCTCAGAAAGGCCTAAAAATCAAAGTTCACAGAATGGATTAAAAAAGGACGTGTATGTAGGCCTCGTCGATACAAACCCAACGCAACTTGAATGGGCTCAAACGAATGTCATATTCTCAAGTTATGGTGATCTGTTTGTTTTGCCAAATAGGCAAAAACAATGTTGACTATATAGTCCGTACAGTGCCATGTGGCAACTGACTGTACAGGTCGTACGACCGTACAGATGACGTGGAAAAAAAAATTGTGCAGATGTGGTAGGGTCCATACAACTGACATGGCAGGCTGATTAGGCATACAAACTAATGACGTGGCATGTACAGGTGGACCAATAGGGAAGTGACACGTGTCACCACTACAAGGGTGACACGTGACACGTCCGTACGGTGACACGTGGCCTGTCCGTGTGGTGACACATGGTAGGGTATGATCATATGATAGGGCAGTGATGTGGCAGAGTGGACCATTCAGTACTTGACACGTGGCATCCAATTTCTGTGAATTAGGAGGTGCCACATGGCCCAAACTTGGGCTTCCACGTGGCACCCAGTGGTTGGTCATTCGGTTTAAGTTTATGGAAGGAATTGTTAGAGCGTACCAAATTCCAACCAGAGACCTCCCAACGAGCTATAGTCTTGGCAGGGTCAGGCTAGCCATCCCATCCACACATGGTTCTTGTTAACCATACGATAAAATTTATATTTGAAGTTTGATTGTTGTGTATTGGGGCGGAAGTAAGGGTTGGGGCCTAGCCCCAGCCCCCGTTCGCAAGGTTTATCCACATGTCTGTGTATGTATTCATTGGCGTGATAAGTGTTAGCCCCTCCCTCCGATTGCATGGGTGTTAGCATGTGTTCTGGTCCTATCATATGGGGCGCTGGGAATTTTTGTGGTTAGCGTGTGTTCTGGACCCTGATCACATGGGTTGCGCCCACAATCCAGAAGCCAGTAGGGAAATGGGCCAACGCGCAACCCCTAGGGGGTTGGAACTTGGCCACATGTATTAATGTGATCATGCAGAGGGGTGTGTGCCTAGGAAAATGGGCTTAGCCCAAATATTTTTCAAAAGTGGTTTTTTAACCATAAAATATGATTTTGCAGTGATTTTTAGGCCTGTTTTTGGAGATTTTGGCTAATATTGGGGGATATTGGGCCCTTTTTGAGGCCATATCTTGGGAGGAATTTGGGAGATAGTTACCTACTTCAGATCTATATAAACCATGCCTTCTTGAGGCCATGGGAGGAGATTCTGAGTGGGTTTATGCTGAATATTTGCCAAGCCAAAGCCATTTTTATGCAGGGAAGATGTCGAGGAGCGCACCTTTGCGGGTCATTTCTGGGAGCTCCGGTCATCCATTTTGAGTGTCGTTTCTTCTGTCGGGTTCTTGAGATTTGGTAGAAAAAGACCAGATCATTTTTGTAACCTTTTGTCACTGTTGTGATGTAATTATTGATATTTTAACAGAAATAAGAAATCCTCACCCACCAAGACAAAGGCCCAGATACGTAGGCGAGATTGTCGAACTCCATTATCACATTGGTGTTATGGTTTGTTGTTGTTTTATGCTTCATTTCGGTTTTTTTCATGTTTATATGGCTGTTACATTTCTTCTATACTTCTTCCTCTTTCTTTAATCTTCCTAATTGGTTAATCAACACATGCATTAATAACTCAACCATAGTCGTGTAAAAGATCTTTTTGGATCACCATGAGATGAATCCTATGATGATAACCAAGAACCGTGTGTAAATATGCTTAAGAACCCAGTGTTTCCTAATGGATTGAAACACGATGAGATGAAATATTTTTATATCAGGGATATGATGTAGAGGAAAATCATACACTTACAGTACCTTCCTACACATGAGTAGATTGCAGACATCTTCACTAAACCAACTTGGTGAAGAATGCCTTCCTAGCTGAGAGGGAGTATTGATGACTCCATCCAAGACAAAATTCAAAGTACATCCGTGTGAGACTTGGCATGATGAAGAATGCCTCCCTAGCTAAGAGGGAGTGTTAATGATTGCAGCTATGTGAGACATTCTCTAGCTTATAAACCTATGAGATGTGGATCATTGCAACTATGTGAGTCTTTATCTCATCTTACAAACCAAAGAGAAAGACCCTAATAAGGGTACATGGTTACTTCCTGAGACAAATATGGAATGTAGAGATGACCTCCTCCATTCAGAGAGTTGAGAAGAACTCCATATGATTATCCAGTGGGAAAGGCGATCTGTTGAGTTAGACGTGCTTGTGGTTGAGCAAAAGGTGAACGTGTGAAATCACAAAGTGTTGGGTGCATCATCATGTGAACATAAATGAAGATGATGCATTATCCTCCTCTGAGTAGCAGAGTTGATGAGAAACTCCAGGTGATTCTCCTATGTGAGGCAGTGGGAAGGAAGATCTGTAGAGTTGATGTGCCTTTGGACGAGCACAGGTGAACATGTTAAGATTTGGTTCTTCTGTGTAATGCAGTGATCCAGAGATATGGACATCCCTATGAATCTGACCCTAGTGGATGAGCACTAGTGGGTGTATCATATCCCTTTCTATATTGTTCAAGAGTCAGACCTACCTGCAACCCTAATTGTAATGTAAAGGGTATAGGTCAGCCCCACCTTAATGTGACTAGTAATAAGTGTAAAAGATAATTAATCTAGATAATATTAATTATAATGTGACTTAGAGAGGTCGGTCATGTTGTTCCAATATACACTTATGTTGACAGGTTTAGGTTAGTATAAGTAAAGGTAAATTCCCCATTGAGGAATCATATATTTCATGTGAGTTTGGAAATTTCAGCAAGTACACTTCTTTGGGAAAAGTGCGCACCTCTCTTGGGCACTAGAGGTCTAGGGTTTGAGCACCCTCTTGTGTGCTAGGGTTTATCTTGGTGGTGAAGGTATTTCTCTTGAATAATATAGCAAAGGATTTGGCTGGGTTTTATTCCCTTGTTGAGAAGGGTTTCCTGGGATACATCTTGTCTTCTTGTGCATGGTGATTCTTCTTGTGACCTTGGTTGTTGCAACATTTTATGGTTATGGTTAAATTCTAAAATGGAATGAACTTCATGCTTAACCTAGCTTATTAAAAAAATCAACAATATTTCCTTATTTATTGAAGGATCCAACTGAGTTCTCTTTTCTTTTGTAATGTGTACAAATGCTAGACAACCAAATATTTTGAGATGGTTTACTTCTGCTTTTTTTCGGTGAAAATTTCTTCGAGAGTTTTGAATCCAAGTGCACTATGGGATAATATATTTTGGACATAAACTGTTGTTCTTACTGCTTCAACCCATAAGTGCATTGGAAGATCTTGATCGTGAAACATAGTCTTTACTTCTTCCATAATTGTTCTATTCTTTCTTTCTTCTACACCATTTTGTTGAGGATTATAGGGAGTAGTGAGCTCCCTCTTAATCCTGAAATCTTTGCCAAAGCTTGCAAATTCATTTGAGGTGTACTCTCCTCCATTATATGACCTGAGTATCTTGATTTTTCTTTCGGAGAGGTTTTATACCAAGTCTTTGAATTCCTTTAACTTTCCAAATACTTCATCTTTTGATTTCAAAAAATAAACCCAAGTCTTATGAGATTAATCAACAATAAAGGATACATAGTATACATACCTTCTTAGAGAGGTTGTTGGCATTGGAACGCATACATCTGAGTGGACAAGTTCTAAGATTCCTTTTTCTTTAATGTTTCTCTTTCGGAAAAGGATTCTTTATGTTCATTCCTTCTGCACATCCCTTGCATACACCTTCATGATAAACCTTTAATTATGGTAAACATGTAACTACCTTTCTTACACATGATAAGGATTTGTAGTTGATGTGATCTAGTCGTCTATGCCAAAGTTCACAAGGAATTTTAGTAGAGTGAGTCAAGGATACATCTGAGTGACCTTTTAACTTGTAAAAACCACCTTCTTATGTTCCAATAACAACTGCATATTCTATAGTTTTTCCTTTAGGCCACATAAGAACTTCACCATCTATGAATGCAACCCTGAAACCTTTCTTATCTAGGGTTGAAATAGAAAGTAAGTTCTTTTTCAAACTTGGTACATAGATTACATCCTTCATTCTCATCGGAGTTCCTGAGTCAAGTTTGTAGGTGGATTATCCCATTACTTTGATAGGGTACTGATAATCATCTCCAAGTAAAACTTTCTTGGGGAAGTCCTTTTCCATAAGGCTAGAGAGAATGTCTTTTTGACCTGTCATGTGCTTAGAGGCACCACTATCTATGAGCCAAGTATCCTCTCCAGGTGGAACAAATCCTGAGAGGGTGGAAAACAAAACATAATCTTCAATGTCTTATTTGGTTAACTTCTTGGGTGGCTCATCATCTTCAGCTGCATGGGCATGATGTATTTTTTTATTTCTCCTTTTGTATTCTTCTCTTCTGGAAGGACAATTCTTAGCAATGTTTCCCATATTATCAAAATGATAACATTGATAAGAGAAAAAATATTTTCCCTTTCTTTGACTCTTATGATGTTTCTGGAATCTCTTTGGAGGGTGATATTATTTATGAAAGTGGGTCTCCTTTTGAAAATGAGAATTTTTTTTCCTCCTTTAGTAGGAGTAGCTAGGGCTTGATCTTGATCTCTTAATAGGACGACTTCTCGGTTGGCCACTCTTGCTTCTTCTTGAACATATTCTTTCCATAATCTGTTAAATTGGAGTTTCTCTTTTCTTGCACAAATAGTTTGTATGAAGGCATCCCAAGGTCTTGTGAGACCATTAAGAGTTTTAATTATGAGTTCATGTTCATCTAAGTTGTCTCCAATTTCCTCTAACTATTCCTTGAATTGTGAAACCCTAGAGAAATAGTCTTGAACTGTTTCTCCTTTCTGCATCTTTGTATTCTTGAGTTGGGTTCTCAAATTCATCTTCCGGTTGATGTTCTTTCCTATGCAATCAAATTTTGTACTTCCAGGCACAAAAATTTTCCACACCTTCTAACTTGTCAACAAGCTTGGTGCTTTTAGACATCTTGACCTACAGCTAAGAAAATGACCAGAAAATGAAAATGCTCAAAAATTGAAACCAAGCTTACCAAGAGATGTGTTGGACTGAGGCGAGTTTGTTGGAGCTAATTGTTTCATAAATTTCCATGTCTTTCCCCTTGAAATTTCACTTGCACAATTCTATACTGGTACTTTTGGTATTGGTTCTAGTTTTCTGGTACCAGTCAAAAATAGGGTTTGAATTTCTGGAGACTCTGGCCACTGAAAAGGTTCGCTCAAGCTTCCAAAAGATGTGCTAGGGTAGTCCGCACTTCCCTAGAAACTTTTTGGTTAGAAATTCCTCTTCAGAAAAAATCCCTAATTTTCTTATACGGCAACAGTGACGTTTTTAGATACCCAGTGAAATATGCTCTATTTAGTCAAGGTCTGATACCATGTTAATTTTTTATTGTTGTTATTAAGTTATTAAAGAATTTCCAAAAATCTCACCCTTATATGCATCTGCATAAGAAATAAACATATTGAAACAAAAAATGTTCTTTTCCAACTCTTGAATTTCATCATCAATCAAGAGAATGACTGCTAACACCTCATGTTTGTCTTCATTGCATAGGTGGTTTGTTGCTTCCTTTGGTACATGAGTTCTTTCTTAAATTTCTGAGCTATCTTTGGAAATCTCTCGGTTACCTTCATTCTCCTTATTGCCTCATAAGACAATCCTTTGGCTTTCACTTTTCTATTGTGTATGTAGTAGAAATTCATCTTCACAAGAAAATTCTATGTCTTGCCTTTCAACTTCCTCTCTTAGAAATGCAATAACTAGGAATTCTTGTATGCTTTATGTCTGCAATTGTTATGCAACCTTCATCAATTCTTGGATTGACCAACCACTCTTCCAACGATCTTAATTCTTCATTATAATGTATCTGGATTGTATCTTAATGTTTCTTTTCAACTTCTTCATTCTCTTTGTGGTGGTGTTCATAACCTGCATACACACACCAATGATTAATTTCAAATCCATGAGATTCTAGAATCTCATCTAGCATCATATCCTTGTGTTGTCCTGAGCACCTCATTAGATATTTATCATCAACGTCCACTTCCTCAAAAATTTCACTTACAAGTTGTGTATAGCCTTCACCTTGATTGTATTTATGAGATATTAGTATCACATCTTCCTTCATAACAAAATTATGATTCTATTATTCTTCTATGCCTTTAAAAAACATATCTCCACCTTCATCAATATTTATTACAGTTCCAAGTGATTTTCCATATTCATTATTTGCACAACCTATAATCATACACAAATCATTAGTTTTAAAAACATAATACCCCATGGCCTCATTTGATGTTTCTGACATCTTCCACACATCCTGATCTGAACTTTCCTAACAGTCCATGAGAATCTCAACATGTCTCCTATCAACATCGCCATCATCATCCTCTCCAATTAATGATCCCTGCTCTGGTCTACATATGTGAAATTCTTCCTCTATCATTATCCTCTTCTTAAACTCAACTCCTCTGAGTTTCTCTTCCTTCAACAAAGCACTCAACATGTGCCTCAAGCTCTACCTTAGTTTCCTTGCAAAAAATTGCACAATAGGCCATTTGACCTTCTTCTTCACATTCCAACCTTGTCTCTAGTCTTCATTACTTTCTTGTAACAACCCCATCACTATATTGAGTCTTTCCTTTAACTTAGCAAACTCCCTATCAAATTCCTCTTGACTCATCTTCTTTTTGTTAATTATTTTGGTATTCTATTTCCTCTAGTTGTGGCTTCTTTCTGAACCTCTAACATGACTATCATTAGTCATATTCATCTCTTCCCTTTGTGATATTCTCCTTTCCCACTATGAGTTGCATCAATCCTTTCCTCTGTAGCAAGTCTCTACACCTTTCCACGCAATACCTCATCAAGCTTTCCCCTGAGCTTGACCTTTTGTCATCATAATTTCTCTCCTCTGGAACCTTCTGAGCATCCTCTGGCCTTCTCTGGCTTCTGCATCTACCCACACTCCTCTGAGAACTTCTATTTTTCCACTTACTTCCAATTCCTAGATGGAAGTATCTACAACATCCCTTGCTACAAGGTTCTTTCTACCACAAGATTCTTCACTTGAGAGCATTGGTTGCTCCCTCTTCTTTTGTCACAACTTATTTTTTGTAATGCTACTACAAATTCCTTTCTCCTTCTTCTGCTACCTGCAATCACAATTGATTATTAACCAAATTTAATTATAAAAACATAGACCAATACCTACAAGATCTACTCAAAGATTCAGTCTTCTCAACATCCAACTTTCTCTTGATTTGAATGACCTCAATTCCTGCATAAATTCACTAACGTAATTGCATATCTATTTCCTTTTTCTAAAAAATATGCCTTCTTCAGTATGAAATCGTCCCCCCTAAATAAATTTCAATATTCTTCCTTCAAATTAAAATCATAATTGCGCTCTGATACCAAAATTGATGACCCACCAGGTCGTAATACCCACATGTATAGAGTTTTGAAATATTTTGTTCTTCGTTCATGCACCCGAGTTGATATCGATACCCGTTACAGTCCTCGAATAAATAGGATCTGGATCATAAATGAGCTCTATTCAACTCCATACCCTCGACTATTCTAAAATAACCTTCATGCTCGATCAAAGATAAAGGTCCTCTAATAACAGAGTTTGAATTCCCTGTTATTCACTAGGCCCAATTGTTGGTTGTGGAGCGATATTATCTTCCTGATTCATAGAATTTTTCAGCCATGCTTAGATCCCATTTCCTTATTAGGGGGCATGGGGGGGCTTCCCCCCCCCAATTGTCATTATGGGGGTCCAGGGGGGGACAAAGAAAATTAATGGAGCCGCACCCCAATAGGGGATAAACATCCAACTCAAAACAATTTCTAAGAACCTGGAACTAATAATAACACTTCAACTCTCTAATATAGATGAGGATCAATTTGATCAAATCCTCTAGACTTAGAACAATCCATCTAGCCCAACTAATTACTCAATTAATCCATTTACATCATAATTAGTGAAAACAAACCCTATCCTTCTAGAATATTATTACAAACTTAGGAAAACACAATCAAATACATTAAAGGAACCAACTCTCTTTAATAAACTTCAAGACCCCCTTAAGCCTTCTCAACAAGGTTGATTTAGGAGGAAAAATGCTCCTGCATTAAGGAGACACTGATCCCCTCTTCTGTTTGTAGGCATCAACCTTAGGAGACACCAATCCTCTCTATTGTTTGTAGGCACCGACCTACAAGAGACACTAATCCTCACAGTTGTTTGTTATGTAGGAACCAACCTCCTTACAAGTTCTTCATTTGCATCTCCTTCATTGGTATGCTTGTTGCTTTTGTCTTCACCAAATCTTCTCTACTCTCGTTACTTCTACTTTCACCAGATCTGTTATGCACTCACTACTTTTTCTTTCTCCATATCAACTCAACACTCACTCCTTTTGCTTTTGTCAGATCTACTCGATGCTCACTCCTTATTCTTTCACTCTTCCTTCACCAAATATTCTTGCTTCTACTTCTGCCTTAGATCTTCCTTTACCAATTTTTCTTTCTAGAATGCCAGATGTATTTGCTAGAACACCAAATCTTATCTTTGCTAATATTTAATTGTCACTCCTTGAATGATATTCAATTGTCACTCCTCAAATGGTATGCCTAAGAACATTACGTTTTCAGCCACACACACTTTTTTCTCATAATCATCTTCTCCATTTATACTTTACCATAAGTTTTACATAACAAGTCATGTTCATTTGAAAAGACATGACTTTAATTAAATAATAATTAATTTCCCCCCTTTTTTAATTTTTAATTCACTTTTTAACATACCATGGATAGAATACCACCATGGGTTTTAAATCCATTTGCAAATACCATGTGCATTTTCACTTTTATCTTTTTTAATCCATTTTCATGTTTACTCCACTTTCACTTTTACCTTTTTTTTTTAATCCACTTTCATGTTTACTCTAATTTTATGTAAAATCCACTTCCACTTAAATTTTCACTTTTGTATTTATTAAAGTCACATTTATATTTGAATATTGTAGATTTTAACCTTGTACAATATTTATTGCAAACAAATTTTCAGTAAAAGAACATAAAATATATAATGGGAAATACAAACATTACACAGAGATTTTTCACGTGGAAACCCAAACCGGGAAAACCAACATATTCTATATTCACTCATGGTGATACATTGTTTACAATACAATATACATATATGAGCCAACGAAATCTAAAACCTTAACCAATGACTTGGATTAGTCAACAACCCTAATTCTTTAACGGGAAATAGAAAATCATCGACAAAAACCATGTTCCAAAAAACCACCCAACAATGGACACGAAAATTAGGCAACACGAGAAAACGAGGTAAAAATGTGACACGTTTCTCGAGGTAAATTTTTTTTCTTGGGGGAGCTACCCCAGAATCCTTGCGCGCTCGGCGCAATGCATACACTACTACTCGTGCAAAGAATATAACACATACCCAACATTCTCCCACCTATTGTTTTCTTTGCATACATGGGGTTACAGGGTTACATAGTCAACAATCCAGGGAAGCAATGCCCATGGATCCTCTACACCAAGAGAACTTCTCAGTGCTCACAAATTTTGTTAATGAATCTGCAACATTCTTCAAAATTTCCACCTTCATCAACAATACTTTCTTTTCTTCAACCATGTCTCTCACAAAGTGATATTGAATATCAATATTCTTTGTCTTTGAATGACAAGTCGGGTTTTTCACCAGAAAAATTGCACTCTGACTGTCACAATCTATCCTTATAGCTTGTTGTACCAACCTAATACCCGAACACAATCTTTGTAACCATACTGATTCTTTACTTGCATGAGTGGCTGCCATGTATTCAACTTCTATAGTTGAAAGTGCCACTACAACCTGTCTTTTGCTCATCCAACTTATTGCTCCTCCAAACAGGTTAAATACATACCCACTTGAATATCTCCTACAATCTAGATCTCCAGCCTAGTCCGCATCCACAAATCCATGTATATCCACCACTCTGTCCAATCTCGGTCTTCCTTGGTAGAAAAATCCATAGCTAACAATTCCACGCAAATACCTGAAAAACCTTTTTACTATTCTCCAATGCTCCTTCCCTAGTTTTGACATATACCTCCTAAAAAATCCCATTGCATGTGCAATGTACGGTCTAGTACAGACCATTGCATACATCAAACTGCCAAGTGCACTTGCATATGGAACACGATACATGTCCTTCTCCTCTTCTTGTGTCTTGGGATACTAATCCACAAATAATTTTACACCAACAGGAATAAGAACCTTGATCGGTTTACAATCCTACATATTAAACCTCTACAATATTGTCTCGATATTTTTTCTCCGATTTAACCAGAGTTTCCTCTTTTTTCGATCTCTTTTAATTTCCATGCCCAAAATGAAATTTGAAGCACCAAGATCCTTCATGTCAAATTTAGAGGACAACTTAGTTGTCACATCTTGGATAATCTCCTTGTTGTTTCCTATCAACAACATGTCATCCACATACAAGACCAAATAAATCAAATGATCACCAATTAATTTAAAATACACACAGTGATCCTCTTTTCTTCTTGTGAAGCCAAGTCTCAACATATAAGTATCAAATTTTTGACACCACATCCTTGGTGATTGTTTTAAACCATATAGGGAATTTTTCATCTTGTATACCAAATCCTTCTTTCCCTTGATAGCATAACCTTCTTGTTGCTTCATATAGATTTCTTCTTCTAGATCCCCATGTAGGAATGTTGTTTTCACATCCATCTGTTCTACTTAAAAATCAAATGCAGTAGAAACAAACAACATAAATCTTATAGAGGTTAACTTGGAAACAAGAGAAAAAATATCACCAAAATCAATTCCCTCAACCTGGGAATAACCCTTTGCTACTAACCGAGCTTTGTATTTCTCCACTTTTCCTTCATCATTTAGCTTCTTTTTAAATACCCATTTCCTGCCAATGGGATTTCTTCCTGTCGACAACTCAACTAGATCCCAAGCCTCATTCTTATCCAAGGTTGCAATTTCTTCCTCCATGGCCTTTTTCCAAAGATTTCCATCCTTTGAATCCACTTCCTCCCTGACAGATCTAGGATCATCATCAGTAATAGACAAAGAAAAATTTGAAAGGAAATCAGATGGAGTATACCTTTCTGGTATCCTTCTTTCTCGAATCGATCTCTCAATACTGGAGAATGAGGATATTCTTCTTCTAATTCTTGTTCTTCTGTAGAGTCTGATTCATCATCCTTTAAATCAAACTCTATTTTATCTGGTTCTTCCTTGCTTGGTAGGACTTCCAGTTTAACAACATCCTTCATTTCTCTAAATACCACATCTCAAATATACACTACCTTCTTAGTTTTTGGGTTCCAAATCTTATAACCTTTGATACCATCTTTATATCCAATAAAGATACACTTTTCATCCTTCTTATCTAGCTTACTCATGTTTTTCTTTGGAACATGAACATATGCATCACATCCAAATACTTTGAGATGTCTGAGAGAAGGTTTCTTACCAGTCCATACCTCTTGTGGAGTATTGGCATCCAACGCTAATGAGGGTGATCTATTGACCATGTAACATGCAATACCCACTATCTCTGCCCATAATTCTTTCCCTAACCAGGCAGGAATGAACATGCACCTTGATTTTTCCATAAGCATCGTGTTCATCCTTTCTGAAACTCCATTATGTTGAGGTGTATATGGAGTAGTATTCTTCCTTGCTATATTGCACTTCTTACATAATTCTTCAAATTCATTCCTGTAGAACTCTTTGTTATTATCTGTCCTCAACACCTTAATTCTTTTCTCTATTTGATTCTCAACAAGAGCCTTAAAATATTTAAACCTTTCAAAGACTTTAGATTTACTCCTAAGTAAATATATCAAAGTATTCCTCGAGAAGTCATCTACATAGTATACAAATTTTCCCAATGATGGGACCGATACAGGTCCAAAAACATCACTATGAACTAGCTGTAAAATTCCTTCTTCCCTTGATGCACCAGAGGGGAATCTTACCCGATTATGCTTCCCATATACACATTGTTCACAAAAATCAAAATCCAGAGATCATTTAGACATACCTTCAACCATACCTTTACCGTGTAGTAGTCGAAGATCCTTCTCTCCGATATGCCCCAGTATTTGATGCCACAGCATAACCTATTCTCTAGAGACTATAGGAGTTATTTATTCTTCAACTACAATATCAGGAACAATGGAACTATTACACCCATCACTAATAGTGCTTCTTTGTAGCTTATACATAGTTCCAAACTGAACTCCCTTCAACAACACTATTTCTCCTCGAACCATCCTACATGTTTCGTTTTCAAATATTGTTTTTATCCTTACATCGTCCATTTTGCCTACATAAATAAATTTTTTTGCCAAACCTGGGATATGCAGAACACCAGACATTGTTCTAATCCTTCCATCTATGAGCCTCAACTTAACTTTTCCTCGTACTATGATTATGGTTGTGGAATCATCACCTAGGAAAACATTACCTCCATCATACCTTTCATATTCACAGAACCACTCCATCTGGGGAGTCATATGAAAGGATTTACCTGAGTCAACCAACCATGCCTCATGATCTACACGTGTGCTTGAAGAAGCCAAGTACACATCCCCTCTATCTTCCTTGGAGGTATTTTCTTCTGTAGAAGGAGATTCTTCGAATCCCTTCTTTTTCTCAACTTTGGATCTACACTGCCTCTTATAGTGCCCTTCTTTTCCACATCTCCAACATACCTTTACAAACTTTTCAAGAGATTTAGATCTACCCTTAGACTTAGATCTCACACTTGAGAACTTAGATCTATTTCTTTCCTGGGAGTGTCCTCTTGCAAATAATGTGTTTGTGCTCTGTCCTTCCATATTCTTCCATCTCATCTCCTCCGATAACAAGAATGATACCACTTCATCAAAATTAAAGGAAGTTGTATTACTACCTATGGCCACAACCAGACTATCCCATGAGTCTAGTGGAGAACACAGTAAACTGATACACTTATCTTCATCATAAATTTTAATTTCAATAGATACTAACTAACTTACCACAATATTGAAGGAATTCAAATTCTCTGCCACTAGTTATACAACTTCTTTCTCAAGAATGGTTTATTTACTAGGGACTAAGACTGATACAACTTCCCCAACTTATCCAATAATTCCTTGGTTGTAGCTTCCTCTGATACATTCAGTAATACTGAATCTGAGAGACATGTTCAGATTTTTCTCT
>ML782297.1:212732-248916 GCA_009831015.1 Picea engelmannii
CTACATATATGGAGAAGAAGATAAGAAAGGAAGAAGATGTCAAAGAAAGAAAATTAATCATCTGCTCAGTAAGAGATCATCTCTTACCTTATATTGCCAACCTGAAGAGAACTTATGATATGTATGAAGCATTAAAATAAATGTTTGAAAGTGACAACACCCTCAGAGCTCTTACCTTGAAAATCCAACTTCAAAGTGCCAAGATGATGAAAGGTGACACAGTTTCCATCTTCTTTATGAAGATATCAGAGATTAAAGAACAACTAGAGACCATTGGAGAAATCATGTCTGATAGAGAAATTGTCTTAACCACTCTCAAAAATTTTCCAAAACGTGGGAGCCTTTTCTTTAGAGTATCAGTGGAAGAGAAGATCTACCAACTTTTGATCGTCTATGGACAGATTGTACTCAAGAAGAACTTAGACTTAGAAATTGAGGAGTAGAGGATTCCTTAGAAGAAAATCATGCTCTTGCAGTTCATACAAAGAAAGGAGGAAAATTCAAAAGAACATTCAAGCAAACAGTTAAAAATGAAAGGTCCTCATCAAATCTAGGTTATCAAAGAAGAGATGTTTAAGAAATTCAGTGCTTCAAATATGACACGTATGGAGACAATGAAAGAAACTATCCAACCAGGAATAAGGGAAGACAATATGATTCCACCACTGACATTGATCCAGATTCACCTCAAAAGAATGAAGAGAAGAGAGAGGAGAAGTACTTCCTCTAAAAACATGACTACAAACTAGGTAAATTAATTGATCTCTAATTTTATTGTTGATTGCATTTTTTAAATAAATGAAGGATATTATTCCTAGTATGGGAGTTCTCAAAGACTTGGACAATTATCCCTAGTACGGGAGTCCAAACCATATTTAAATTGTTCATTATGTGAGAACAACATGAGATGTTGTCCTTGAAGAAGAGATAGCCTTTCAAATATCCAACGTATCTCAGATGGAGATTAATAGTAAGACACTACCCTCTCCCCCTTCAACAGTTCAGAGGGAGACAAACATTATTCCAATTGATCCAGTTGTTACAGTTGATATGTTCATAGATATTACAGTAGGACATAAAAGGCCTACCTAGACTCACTCTGCAAGAGGAAGAGAAACATACAATCCTCTCAAGGCACATCCCGAGAAAGAAAAAGAGATTTTCAAGCTATCCTCCAGTCATAAGCCACCTCATTGATGTTGAACCTCCTTGTCTTAGAGAATCAACATGAGAACAGATATGGAAAGATGCCATAATAGAAGAATACCATTATAGCTTAAAGAATGATGCATAATATATTATTCAGGGACCAGAAGAGAAGTCTATGGTAACTTCCAAATGGATCTATAAGATCAAACATGTAGCTAATGGAAGTGTCTAGAAATACAAAATGAGATCTATAGCCAGAGGTTTCTCACAAACAAACGGAGTTGTCTATAATGAGACACTTGATCCAGTAAACCCGATACATTTCCATCCATTCTATCATCCATGAGTTGGAAACTATATCAGATAGAAAAATTCTTGATGAGTTTGGATTTCAGCAAGAGTGTTGTTGATCCAAACCTATATTATTACAGTGTTGATGATGGGAGCCTGATTTTGATGACCTATTCAGAAATCCTTTTTTTAGATACAAGTAACCCTTGAATTATGAGTTCGATATGAAGAATCTGAGTATGATGCAATACTTATTGAGACAAAAAGTATGACAGAGGACCAATAAGATTTTCCTAAGTTAAGGAAAATATACAATGAAAATATTAAAGAAGTTCAAGTATGACAGAATGAAAAATCCACCATGATGAATTTAAAAGAAGAACATTGATGATGATTCAGACGAGACTGATCCACGACTGATTGGATCACTGATGTATCTGGATAACACCAGACTTGATTCATGCCATGCAGTGTATGTGCTTAGTCATTTCATGAGTCAACCTAGACAGACTCACTAGACAAGAAAAAAACATGTATTAAGATATATATACGAGGCACAGTTGGATATGGCTTGAGGTATGTCTCCAGTGTGAACTTGAGTTTGCAAGATATGCCGATTCAGATTGAACAAAAAGTACAATGGACTAGAAGAGCACATCTGGTTGATGTTCTACTGTGAATTTTTCCATGTTTTTCGAATACAACACTAGGAAACAAAACTCTATGTCCTTGAGTACCACAGAGGTAGAGTATATATCATCGAGTGTGCGAAGAAATGTGGCTTCTCAAGCTTCTGACAGATTTACTTGACCATGTGATCCAAAATCGAATCCAGGAGCTTGATGGGGCTCAGAAAGGCCTAAAAATCAAAGTTCACAGAATGGATTAAAAAAGGACGTGTATGTAGGCCTCGTCGATACAAACCCAACGCAACTTGAATGGGCTCAAACGAATGTCATATTCTCAAGTTATGGTGATCTGTTTGTTTTGCCAAATAGGCAAAAACAATGTTGACTATATAGTCCGTACAGTGCCATGTGGCAACTGACTGTACAGGTCGTACGACCGTACAGATGACGTGGAAAAAAAAATTGTGCAGATGTGGTAGGGTCCATACAACTGACATGGCAGGCTGATTAGGCATACAAACTAATGACGTGGCATGTACAGGTGGACCAATAGGGAAGTGACACGTGTCACCACTACAAGGGTGACACGTGACACGTCCGTACGGTGACACGTGGCCTGTCCGTGTGGTGACACATGGTAGGGTATGATCATATGATAGGGCAGTGATGTGGCAGAGTGGACCATTCAGTACTTGACACGTGGCATCCAATTTCTGTGAATTAGGAGGTGCCACATGGCCCAAACTTGGGCTTCCACGTGGCACCCAGTGGTTGGTCATTCGGTTTAAGTTTATGGAAGGAATTGTTAGAGCGTACCAAATTCCAACCAGAGACCTCCCAACGAGCTATAGTCTTGGCAGGGTCAGGCTAGCCATCCCATCCACACATGGTTCTTGTTAACCATACGATAAAATTTATATTTGAAGTTTGATTGTTGTGTATTGGGGCGGAAGTAAGGGTTGGGGCCTAGCCCCAGCCCCCGTTCGCAAGGTTTATCCACATGTCTGTGTATGTATTCATTGGCGTGATAAGTGTTAGCCCCTCCCTCCGATTGCATGGGTGTTAGCATGTGTTCTGGTCCTATCATATGGGGCGCTGGGAATTTTTGTGGTTAGCGTGTGTTCTGGACCCTGATCACATGGGTTGCGCCCACAATCCAGAAGCCAGTAGGGAAATGGGCCAACGCGCAACCCCTAGGGGGTTGGAACTTGGCCACATGTATTAATGTGATCATGCAGAGGGGTGTGTGCCTAGGAAAATGGGCTTAGCCCAAATATTTTTCAAAAGTGGTTTTTTAACCATAAAATATGATTTTGCAGTGATTTTTAGGCCTGTTTTTGGAGATTTTGGCTAATATTGGGGGATATTGGGCCCTTTTTGAGGCCATATCTTGGGAGGAATTTGGGAGATAGTTACCTACTTCAGATCTATATAAACCATGCCTTCTTGAGGCCATGGGAGGAGATTCTGAGTGGGTTTATGCTGAATATTTGCCAAGCCAAAGCCATTTTTATGCAGGGAAGATGTCGAGGAGCGCACCTTTGCGGGTCATTTCTGGGAGCTCCGGTCATCCATTTTGAGTGTCGTTTCTTCTGTCGGGTTCTTGAGATTTGGTAGAAAAAGACCAGATCATTTTTGTAACCTTTTGTCACTGTTGTGATGTAATTATTGATATTTTAACAGAAATAAGAAATCCTCACCCACCAAGACAAAGGCCCAGATACGTAGGCGAGATTGTCGAACTCCATTATCACATTGGTGTTATGGTTTGTTGTTGTTTTATGCTTCATTTCGGTTTTTTTCATGTTTATATGGCTGTTACATTTCTTCTATACTTCTTCCTCTTTCTTTAATCTTCCTAATTGGTTAATCAACACATGCATTAATAACTCAACCATAGTCGTGTAAAAGATCTTTTTGGATCACCATGAGATGAATCCTATGATGATAACCAAGAACCGTGTGTAAATATGCTTAAGAACCCAGTGTTTCCTAATGGATTGAAACACGATGAGATGAAATATTTTTATATCAGGGATATGATGTAGAGGAAAATCATACACTTACAGTACCTTCCTACACATGAGTAGATTGCAGACATCTTCACTAAACCAACTTGGTGAAGAATGCCTTCCTAGCTGAGAGGGAGTATTGATGACTCCATCCAAGACAAAATTCAAAGTACATCCGTGTGAGACTTGGCATGATGAAGAATGCCTCCCTAGCTAAGAGGGAGTGTTAATGATTGCAGCTATGTGAGACATTCTCTAGCTTATAAACCTATGAGATGTGGATCATTGCAACTATGTGAGTCTTTATCTCATCTTACAAACCAAAGAGAAAGACCCTAATAAGGGTACATGGTTACTTCCTGAGACAAATATGGAATGTAGAGATGACCTCCTCCATTCAGAGAGTTGAGAAGAACTCCATATGATTATCCAGTGGGAAAGGCGATCTGTTGAGTTAGACGTGCTTGTGGTTGAGCAAAAGGTGAACGTGTGAAATCACAAAGTGTTGGGTGCATCATCATGTGAACATAAATGAAGATGATGCATTATCCTCCTCTGAGTAGCAGAGTTGATGAGAAACTCCAGGTGATTCTCCTATGTGAGGCAGTGGGAAGGAAGATCTGTAGAGTTGATGTGCCTTTGGACGAGCACAGGTGAACATGTTAAGATTTGGTTCTTCTGTGTAATGCAGTGATCCAGAGATATGGACATCCCTATGAATCTGACCCTAGTGGATGAGCACTAGTGGGTGTATCATATCCCTTTCTATATTGTTCAAGAGTCAGACCTACCTGCAACCCTAATTGTAATGTAAAGGGTATAGGTCAGCCCCACCTTAATGTGACTAGTAATAAGTGTAAAAGATAATTAATCTAGATAATATTAATTATAATGTGACTTAGAGAGGTCGGTCATGTTGTTCCAATATACACTTATGTTGACAGGTTTAGGTTAGTATAAGTAAAGGTAAATTCCCCATTGAGGAATCATATATTTCATGTGAGTTTGGAAATTTCAGCAAGTACACTTCTTTGGGAAAAGTGCGCACCTCTCTTGGGCACTAGAGGTCTAGGGTTTGAGCACCCTCTTGTGTGCTAGGGTTTATCTTGGTGGTGAAGGTATTTCTCTTGAATAATATAGCAAAGGATTTGGCTGGGTTTTATTCCCTTGTTGAGAAGGGTTTCCTGGGATACATCTTGTCTTCTTGTGCATGGTGATTCTTCTTGTGACCTTGGTTGTTGCAACATTTTATGGTTATGGTTAAATTCTAAAATGGAATGAACTTCATGCTTAACCTAGCTTATTAAAAAAATCAACAATATTTCCTTATTTATTGAAGGATCCAACTGAGTTCTCTTTTCTTTTGTAATGTGTACAAATGCTAGACAACCAAATATTTTGAGATGGTTTACTTCTGCTTTTTTTCGGTGAAAATTTCTTCGAGAGTTTTGAATCCAAGTGCACTATGGGATAATATATTTTGGACATAAACTGTTGTTCTTACTGCTTCAACCCATAAGTGCATTGGAAGATCTTGATCGTGAAACATAGTCTTTACTTCTTCCATAATTGTTCTATTCTTTCTTTCTTCTACACCATTTTGTTGAGGATTATAGGGAGTAGTGAGCTCCCTCTTAATCCTGAAATCTTTGCCAAAGCTTGCAAATTCATTTGAGGTGTACTCTCCTCCATTATATGACCTGAGTATCTTGATTTTTCTTTCGGAGAGGTTTTATACCAAGTCTTTGAATTCCTTTAACTTTCCAAATACTTCATCTTTTGATTTCAAAAAATAAACCCAAGTCTTATGAGATTAATCAACAATAAAGGATACATAGTATACATACCTTCTTAGAGAGGTTGTTGGCATTGGAACGCATACATCTGAGTGGACAAGTTCTAAGATTCCTTTTTCTTTAATGTTTCTCTTTCGGAAAAGGATTCTTTATGTTCATTCCTTCTGCACATCCCTTGCATACACCTTCATGATAAACCTTTAATTATGGTAAACATGTAACTACCTTTCTTACACATGATAAGGATTTGTAGTTGATGTGATCTAGTCGTCTATGCCAAAGTTCACAAGGAATTTTAGTAGAGTGAGTCAAGGATACATCTGAGTGACCTTTTAACTTGTAAAAACCACCTTCTTATGTTCCAATAACAACTGCATATTCTATAGTTTTTCCTTTAGGCCACATAAGAACTTCACCATCTATGAATGCAACCCTGAAACCTTTCTTATCTAGGGTTGAAATAGAAAGTAAGTTCTTTTTCAAACTTGGTACATAGATTACATCCTTCATTCTCATCGGAGTTCCTGAGTCAAGTTTGTAGGTGGATTATCCCATTACTTTGATAGGGTACTGATAATCATCTCCAAGTAAAACTTTCTTGGGGAAGTCCTTTTCCATAAGGCTAGAGAGAATGTCTTTTTGACCTGTCATGTGCTTAGAGGCACCACTATCTATGAGCCAAGTATCCTCTCCAGGTGGAACAAATCCTGAGAGGGTGGAAAACAAAACATAATCTTCAATGTCTTATTTGGTTAACTTCTTGGGTGGCTCATCATCTTCAGCTGCATGGGCATGATGTATTTTTTTATTTCTCCTTTTGTATTCTTCTCTTCTGGAAGGACAATTCTTAGCAATGTTTCCCATATTATCAAAATGATAACATTGATAAGAGAAAAAATATTTTCCCTTTCTTTGACTCTTATGATGTTTCTGGAATCTCTTTGGAGGGTGATATTATTTATGAAAGTGGGTCTCCTTTTGAAAATGAGAATTTTTTTTCCTCCTTTAGTAGGAGTAGCTAGGGCTTGATCTTGATCTCTTAATAGGACGACTTCTCGGTTGGCCACTCTTGCTTCTTCTTGAACATATTCTTTCCATAATCTGTTAAATTGGAGTTTCTCTTTTCTTGCACAAATAGTTTGTATGAAGGCATCCCAAGGTCTTGTGAGACCATTAAGAGTTTTAATTATGAGTTCATGTTCATCTAAGTTGTCTCCAATTTCCTCTAACTATTCCTTGAATTGTGAAACCCTAGAGAAATAGTCTTGAACTGTTTCTCCTTTCTGCATCTTTGTATTCTTGAGTTGGGTTCTCAAATTCATCTTCCGGTTGATGTTCTTTCCTATGCAATCAAATTTTGTACTTCCAGGCACAAAAATTTTCCACACCTTCTAACTTGTCAACAAGCTTGGTGCTTTTAGACATCTTGACCTACAGCTAAGAAAATGACCAGAAAATGAAAATGCTCAAAAATTGAAACCAAGCTTACCAAGAGATGTGTTGGACTGAGGCGAGTTTGTTGGAGCTAATTGTTTCATAAATTTCCATGTCTTTCCCCTTGAAATTTCACTTGCACAATTCTATACTGGTACTTTTGGTATTGGTTCTAGTTTTCTGGTACCAGTCAAAAATAGGGTTTGAATTTCTGGAGACTCTGGCCACTGAAAAGGTTCGCTCAAGCTTCCAAAAGATGTGCTAGGGTAGTCCGCACTTCCCTAGAAACTTTTTGGTTAGAAATTCCTCTTCAGAAAAAATCCCTAATTTTCTTATACGGCAACAGTGACGTTTTTAGATACCCAGTGAAATATGCTCTATTTAGTCAAGGTCTGATACCATGTTAATTTTTTATTGTTGTTATTAAGTTATTAAAGAATTTCCAAAAATCTCACCCTTATATGCATCTGCATAAGAAATAAACATATTGAAACAAAAAATGTTCTTTTCCAACTCTTGAATTTCATCATCAATCAAGAGAATGACTGCTAACACCTCATGTTTGTCTTCATTGCATAGGTGGTTTGTTGCTTCCTTTGGTACATGAGTTCTTTCTTAAATTTCTGAGCTATCTTTGGAAATCTCTCGGTTACCTTCATTCTCCTTATTGCCTCATAAGACAATCCTTTGGCTTTCACTTTTCTATTGTGTATGTAGTAGAAATTCATCTTCACAAGAAAATTCTATGTCTTGCCTTTCAACTTCCTCTCTTAGAAATGCAATAACTAGGAATTCTTGTATGCTTTATGTCTGCAATTGTTATGCAACCTTCATCAATTCTTGGATTGACCAACCACTCTTCCAACGATCTTAATTCTTCATTATAATGTATCTGGATTGTATCTTAATGTTTCTTTTCAACTTCTTCATTCTCTTTGTGGTGGTGTTCATAACCTGCATACACACACCAATGATTAATTTCAAATCCATGAGATTCTAGAATCTCATCTAGCATCATATCCTTGTGTTGTCCTGAGCACCTCATTAGATATTTATCATCAACGTCCACTTCCTCAAAAATTTCACTTACAAGTTGTGTATAGCCTTCACCTTGATTGTATTTATGAGATATTAGTATCACATCTTCCTTCATAACAAAATTATGATTCTATTATTCTTCTATGCCTTTAAAAAACATATCTCCACCTTCATCAATATTTATTACAGTTCCAAGTGATTTTCCATATTCATTATTTGCACAACCTATAATCATACACAAATCATTAGTTTTAAAAACATAATACCCCATGGCCTCATTTGATGTTTCTGACATCTTCCACACATCCTGATCTGAACTTTCCTAACAGTCCATGAGAATCTCAACATGTCTCCTATCAACATCGCCATCATCATCCTCTCCAATTAATGATCCCTGCTCTGGTCTACATATGTGAAATTCTTCCTCTATCATTATCCTCTTCTTAAACTCAACTCCTCTGAGTTTCTCTTCCTTCAACAAAGCACTCAACATGTGCCTCAAGCTCTACCTTAGTTTCCTTGCAAAAAATTGCACAATAGGCCATTTGACCTTCTTCTTCACATTCCAACCTTGTCTCTAGTCTTCATTACTTTCTTGTAACAACCCCATCACTATATTGAGTCTTTCCTTTAACTTAGCAAACTCCCTATCAAATTCCTCTTGACTCATCTTCTTTTTGTTAATTATTTTGGTATTCTATTTCCTCTAGTTGTGGCTTCTTTCTGAACCTCTAACATGACTATCATTAGTCATATTCATCTCTTCCCTTTGTGATATTCTCCTTTCCCACTATGAGTTGCATCAATCCTTTCCTCTGTAGCAAGTCTCTACACCTTTCCACGCAATACCTCATCAAGCTTTCCCCTGAGCTTGACCTTTTGTCATCATAATTTCTCTCCTCTGGAACCTTCTGAGCATCCTCTGGCCTTCTCTGGCTTCTGCATCTACCCACACTCCTCTGAGAACTTCTATTTTTCCACTTACTTCCAATTCCTAGATGGAAGTATCTACAACATCCCTTGCTACAAGGTTCTTTCTACCACAAGATTCTTCACTTGAGAGCATTGGTTGCTCCCTCTTCTTTTGTCACAACTTATTTTTTGTAATGCTACTACAAATTCCTTTCTCCTTCTTCTGCTACCTGCAATCACAATTGATTATTAACCAAATTTAATTATAAAAACATAGACCAATACCTACAAGATCTACTCAAAGATTCAGTCTTCTCAACATCCAACTTTCTCTTGATTTGAATGACCTCAATTCCTGCATAAATTCACTAACGTAATTGCATATCTATTTCCTTTTTCTAAAAAATATGCCTTCTTCAGTATGAAATCGTCCCCCCTAAATAAATTTCAATATTCTTCCTTCAAATTAAAATCATAATTGCGCTCTGATACCAAAATTGATGACCCACCAGGTCGTAATACCCACATGTATAGAGTTTTGAAATATTTTGTTCTTCGTTCATGCACCCGAGTTGATATCGATACCCGTTACAGTCCTCGAATAAATAGGATCTGGATCATAAATGAGCTCTATTCAACTCCATACCCTCGACTATTCTAAAATAACCTTCATGCTCGATCAAAGATAAAGGTCCTCTAATAACAGAGTTTGAATTCCCTGTTATTCACTAGGCCCAATTGTTGGTTGTGGAGCGATATTATCTTCCTGATTCATAGAATTTTTCAGCCATGCTTAGATCCCATTTCCTTATTAGGGGGCATGGGGGGGCTTCCCCCCCCCAATTGTCATTATGGGGGTCCAGGGGGGGACAAAGAAAATTAATGGAGCCGCACCCCAATAGGGGATAAACATCCAACTCAAAACAATTTCTAAGAACCTGGAACTAATAATAACACTTCAACTCTCTAATATAGATGAGGATCAATTTGATCAAATCCTCTAGACTTAGAACAATCCATCTAGCCCAACTAATTACTCAATTAATCCATTTACATCATAATTAGTGAAAACAAACCCTATCCTTCTAGAATATTATTACAAACTTAGGAAAACACAATCAAATACATTAAAGGAACCAACTCTCTTTAATAAACTTCAAGACCCCCTTAAGCCTTCTCAACAAGGTTGATTTAGGAGGAAAAATGCTCCTGCATTAAGGAGACACTGATCCCCTCTTCTGTTTGTAGGCATCAACCTTAGGAGACACCAATCCTCTCTATTGTTTGTAGGCACCGACCTACAAGAGACACTAATCCTCACAGTTGTTTGTTATGTAGGAACCAACCTCCTTACAAGTTCTTCATTTGCATCTCCTTCATTGGTATGCTTGTTGCTTTTGTCTTCACCAAATCTTCTCTACTCTCGTTACTTCTACTTTCACCAGATCTGTTATGCACTCACTACTTTTTCTTTCTCCATATCAACTCAACACTCACTCCTTTTGCTTTTGTCAGATCTACTCGATGCTCACTCCTTATTCTTTCACTCTTCCTTCACCAAATATTCTTGCTTCTACTTCTGCCTTAGATCTTCCTTTACCAATTTTTCTTTCTAGAATGCCAGATGTATTTGCTAGAACACCAAATCTTATCTTTGCTAATATTTAATTGTCACTCCTTGAATGATATTCAATTGTCACTCCTCAAATGGTATGCCTAAGAACATTACGTTTTCAGCCACACACACTTTTTTCTCATAATCATCTTCTCCATTTATACTTTACCATAAGTTTTACATAACAAGTCATGTTCATTTGAAAAGACATGACTTTAATTAAATAATAATTAATTTCCCCCCTTTTTTAATTTTTAATTCACTTTTTAACATACCATGGATAGAATACCACCATGGGTTTTAAATCCATTTGCAAATACCATGTGCATTTTCACTTTTATCTTTTTTAATCCATTTTCATGTTTACTCCACTTTCACTTTTACCTTTTTTTTTTAATCCACTTTCATGTTTACTCTAATTTTATGTAAAATCCACTTCCACTTAAATTTTCACTTTTGTATTTATTAAAGTCACATTTATATTTGAATATTGTAGATTTTAACCTTGTACAATATTTATTGCAAACAAATTTTCAGTAAAAGAACATAAAATATATAATGGGAAATACAAACATTACACAGAGATTTTTCACGTGGAAACCCAAACCGGGAAAACCAACATATTCTATATTCACTCATGGTGATACATTGTTTACAATACAATATACATATATGAGCCAACGAAATCTAAAACCTTAACCAATGACTTGGATTAGTCAACAACCCTAATTCTTTAACGGGAAATAGAAAATCATCGACAAAAACCATGTTCCAAAAAACCACCCAACAATGGACACGAAAATTAGGCAACACGAGAAAACGAGGTAAAAATGTGACACGTTTCTCGAGGTAAATTTTTTTTCTTGGGGGAGCTACCCCAGAATCCTTGCGCGCTCGGCGCAATGCATACACTACTACTCGTGCAAAGAATATAACACATACCCAACATTCTCCCACCTATTGTTTTCTTTGCATACATGGGGTTACAGGGTTACATAGTCAACAATCCAGGGAAGCAATGCCCATGGATCCTCTACACCAAGAGAACTTCTCAGTGCTCACAAATTTTGTTAATGAATCTGCAACATTCTTCAAAATTTCCACCTTCATCAACAATACTTTCTTTTCTTCAACCATGTCTCTCACAAAGTGATATTGAATATCAATATTCTTTGTCTTTGAATGACAAGTCGGGTTTTTCACCAGAAAAATTGCACTCTGACTGTCACAATCTATCCTTATAGCTTGTTGTACCAACCTAATACCCGAACACAATCTTTGTAACCATACTGATTCTTTACTTGCATGAGTGGCTGCCATGTATTCAACTTCTATAGTTGAAAGTGCCACTACAACCTGTCTTTTGCTCATCCAACTTATTGCTCCTCCAAACAGGTTAAATACATACCCACTTGAATATCTCCTACAATCTAGATCTCCAGCCTAGTCCGCATCCACAAATCCATGTATATCCACCACTCTGTCCAATCTCGGTCTTCCTTGGTAGAAAAATCCATAGCTAACAATTCCACGCAAATACCTGAAAAACCTTTTTACTATTCTCCAATGCTCCTTCCCTAGTTTTGACATATACCTCCTAAAAAATCCCATTGCATGTGCAATGTACGGTCTAGTACAGACCATTGCATACATCAAACTGCCAAGTGCACTTGCATATGGAACACGATACATGTCCTTCTCCTCTTCTTGTGTCTTGGGATACTAATCCACAAATAATTTTACACCAACAGGAATAAGAACCTTGATCGGTTTACAATCCTACATATTAAACCTCTACAATATTGTCTCGATATTTTTTCTCCGATTTAACCAGAGTTTCCTCTTTTTTCGATCTCTTTTAATTTCCATGCCCAAAATGAAATTTGAAGCACCAAGATCCTTCATGTCAAATTTAGAGGACAACTTAGTTGTCACATCTTGGATAATCTCCTTGTTGTTTCCTATCAACAACATGTCATCCACATACAAGACCAAATAAATCAAATGATCACCAATTAATTTAAAATACACACAGTGATCCTCTTTTCTTCTTGTGAAGCCAAGTCTCAACATATAAGTATCAAATTTTTGACACCACATCCTTGGTGATTGTTTTAAACCATATAGGGAATTTTTCATCTTGTATACCAAATCCTTCTTTCCCTTGATAGCATAACCTTCTTGTTGCTTCATATAGATTTCTTCTTCTAGATCCCCATGTAGGAATGTTGTTTTCACATCCATCTGTTCTACTTAAAAATCAAATGCAGTAGAAACAAACAACATAAATCTTATAGAGGTTAACTTGGAAACAAGAGAAAAAATATCACCAAAATCAATTCCCTCAACCTGGGAATAACCCTTTGCTACTAACCGAGCTTTGTATTTCTCCACTTTTCCTTCATCATTTAGCTTCTTTTTAAATACCCATTTCCTGCCAATGGGATTTCTTCCTGTCGACAACTCAACTAGATCCCAAGCCTCATTCTTATCCAAGGTTGCAATTTCTTCCTCCATGGCCTTTTTCCAAAGATTTCCATCCTTTGAATCCACTTCCTCCCTGACAGATCTAGGATCATCATCAGTAATAGACAAAGAAAAATTTGAAAGGAAATCAGATGGAGTATACCTTTCTGGTATCCTTCTTTCTCGAATCGATCTCTCAATACTGGAGAATGAGGATATTCTTCTTCTAATTCTTGTTCTTCTGTAGAGTCTGATTCATCATCCTTTAAATCAAACTCTATTTTATCTGGTTCTTCCTTGCTTGGTAGGACTTCCAGTTTAACAACATCCTTCATTTCTCTAAATACCACATCTCAAATATACACTACCTTCTTAGTTTTTGGGTTCCAAATCTTATAACCTTTGATACCATCTTTATATCCAATAAAGATACACTTTTCATCCTTCTTATCTAGCTTACTCATGTTTTTCTTTGGAACATGAACATATGCATCACATCCAAATACTTTGAGATGTCTGAGAGAAGGTTTCTTACCAGTCCATACCTCTTGTGGAGTATTGGCATCCAACGCTAATGAGGGTGATCTATTGACCATGTAACATGCAATACCCACTATCTCTGCCCATAATTCTTTCCCTAACCAGGCAGGAATGAACATGCACCTTGATTTTTCCATAAGCATCGTGTTCATCCTTTCTGAAACTCCATTATGTTGAGGTGTATATGGAGTAGTATTCTTCCTTGCTATATTGCACTTCTTACATAATTCTTCAAATTCATTCCTGTAGAACTCTTTGTTATTATCTGTCCTCAACACCTTAATTCTTTTCTCTATTTGATTCTCAACAAGAGCCTTAAAATATTTAAACCTTTCAAAGACTTTAGATTTACTCCTAAGTAAATATATCAAAGTATTCCTCGAGAAGTCATCTACATAGTATACAAATTTTCCCAATGATGGGACCGATACAGGTCCAAAAACATCACTATGAACTAGCTGTAAAATTCCTTCTTCCCTTGATGCACCAGAGGGGAATCTTACCCGATTATGCTTCCCATATACACATTGTTCACAAAAATCAAAATCCAGAGATCATTTAGACATACCTTCAACCATACCTTTACCGTGTAGTAGTCGAAGATCCTTCTCTCCGATATGCCCCAGTATTTGATGCCACAGCATAACCTATTCTCTAGAGACTATAGGAGTTATTTATTCTTCAACTACAATATCAGGAACAATGGAACTATTACACCCATCACTAATAGTGCTTCTTTGTAGCTTATACATAGTTCCAAACTGAACTCCCTTCAACAACACTATTTCTCCTCGAACCATCCTACATGTTTCGTTTTCAAATATTGTTTTTATCCTTACATCGTCCATTTTGCCTACATAAATAAATTTTTTTGCCAAACCTGGGATATGCAGAACACCAGACATTGTTCTAATCCTTCCATCTATGAGCCTCAACTTAACTTTTCCTCGTACTATGATTATGGTTGTGGAATCATCACCTAGGAAAACATTACCTCCATCATACCTTTCATATTCACAGAACCACTCCATCTGGGGAGTCATATGAAAGGATTTACCTGAGTCAACCAACCATGCCTCATGATCTACACGTGTGCTTGAAGAAGCCAAGTACACATCCCCTCTATCTTCCTTGGAGGTATTTTCTTCTGTAGAAGGAGATTCTTCGAATCCCTTCTTTTTCTCAACTTTGGATCTACACTGCCTCTTATAGTGCCCTTCTTTTCCACATCTCCAACATACCTTTACAAACTTTTCAAGAGATTTAGATCTACCCTTAGACTTAGATCTCACACTTGAGAACTTAGATCTATTTCTTTCCTGGGAGTGTCCTCTTGCAAATAATGTGTTTGTGCTCTGTCCTTCCATATTCTTCCATCTCATCTCCTCCGATAACAAGAATGATACCACTTCATCAAAATTAAAGGAAGTTGTATTACTACCTATGGCCACAACCAGACTATCCCATGAGTCTAGTGGAGAACACAGTAAACTGATACACTTATCTTCATCATAAATTTTAATTTCAATAGATACTAACTAACTTACCACAATATTGAAGGAATTCAAATTCTCTGCCACTAGTTATACAACTTCTTTCTCAAGAATGGTTTATTTACTAGGGACTAAGACTGATACAACTTCCCCAACTTATCCAATAATTCCTTGGTTGTAGCTTCCTCTGATACATTCAGTAATACTGAATCTGAGAGACATGTTCAGATTTTTCTCTTTGCCTTCCGATCCAACTTTTTCCAGTCATATACTGAAGTTCTTGTAGGTGTAGTATTTGGATCTACCACGATCCACTGATCTCTGTCCACCAACATATCTTCCATATTGAGCTTCCACAACTCAAAAATTTTCCCATTAAACTTCTCGATCTCCATTTTCGAATTGCTCGACATTTCTTTTCACCTGAAAAAATCAATAGCACAGATCTCCCACTATAACAAGGCTTATCACAGTCACGAGCCAAACCCTTGACCATAAATCCATCCCCCTGAAGCCAACAAAGCTCTGATACCAATTATATATTTTAACCTTGTACAATATTTACTGCAAATAGATTTTCGGTAAAAGAATAGAAAAGATGCAATAGAAAATACAAACATTACATAGAGATTATTCCCTTGGAAACCCAAACGGGGAAAACCAACATATTCTATATTCATTCATCGTGATAGATTGTTTACAATACAATATACATATAAGAGCCAGGGACATCCAAAACCCTAACCCAATGACCTAGATTAGTCAACAACCCTAATTCCTTAACTGAAAATAGAAACCATCAGCAAAAGCCATGTGCCAAAAAACATCCGAGCAATGGACATGAAAATTGATGCAACATGAAAAATGAGGAAAAAATGCGACACATTTCCTGAGGCAAAAAAAAATTCTCAGAGGCCCTCTCCCCGAACCCCAGCACAACGCAGACACTACTACTCATGCAAAGAATATAACATATACCCAAAAAATACTTACTTACCTTTGACATCAATGAAAATAATTTATTGAACAAAAAGAGGGACCCTTCATCTTCGTATTTCTTGGAAAGAACATCAACAACCACATTCTATTTTCCTCTATTGTAAATGATCTCATAACAATAGTTGAACATTTTGGTGAACCAATTTTTTTGTTGATGTTGGGTATGTGCTATATTCTTTTCACAAGAGGTAGTGTCTACGTCGCGCCAGGGGCGCAGGGGGGGTTGAGGGTTTTGGATGTCGTTGGATCCTATATGTATATTGTATTGTAAACAATGTATCACTATGAATGGATATAGAATATGTTGGTTTTCCCAGTTTGGGTTTCCAGGGGAAAAATATCTGTGTAATGTTTGTATTTTCCATTGTATCTTTTAGGTTCTTTTACTGAAAATTTGTTTGCAGTAAATATTGTACAAGGTTAAAATATACCTTTGGTATAAGAGATTTGTTGTCTTTAGGGGGATGCCTTTGTGGTCAAGGGTTTGCTTGGGACTGTGATAAGACCTTTTATAGTGGCAGATCTGTGGTATTGATTTTTTCATCTGAAAATAAATGGCAAGCAATTCGAAGATGAAGATCGAGAAGTTTAATGGGAAACGTTTTGAGTTGTGGAAGCTCAATATGGAAGATCTGTTGGTGGAAAGAGATCAGTGGATCATTGTAAATCCAGGTACTGCACCTATAGGAAGCTCAACAAATGACTAGAAAAAGTTGGATCGGAAGGAGAAGAGCACAATCCGACTGTGTCTCTCAGATTCAGTATTACTGAATGTGTCAGATGAAGCTACGTCCAAGGATTTATGAGATAAGTTGGGGAAGTTGTATCAATATAAGTCCCTAGTAAATAAACTATTCCTGAGAAAGAAGCTATATAATTTGAGGATGAGAGATGGAGACTCGCTGGCAGAGCATTTGAATTCTTTCAATACTGTGGTAAGTCAGTTAGTATTTGTTGAGATTAAAATTTCAGATGAAGATAAATGTATCAGTTTACTGTGTTCTTTACCAGGCTCATGGGATAGCCTAGTTGTGGCCATAGGTAGTAATACAACTTCCTTAAAGTTTGATGAAGTGTTCTCATCCTTGTTGTCGGAGGAGATGAGACAGAAGAATATGGAAGGACAGAGCATAGACACATTATTTGCAAGAGGACGTTCCTAGGAAAGAAATAGATCTAATTTCTCAAGTGGGGGATCTAAGTCTAAGGGTAGATATAAATCTCTGGGAAAGTTTGTAAAGGTATGTTGGAGATGTGGAAAATAAGGGCACTATAAGAAGTAGTGTAGATCCAAAGTTGAGAAAAATAAGGGATCTGAAGAATCTCCTTCTATAGAATAAAAGACATCCAAGGAAGAAGGAGGGGATGTGTACTTGGCTTCTTCAAGAATGCATGAAGATCATGAGGCATGGTTGGTTGACTCTGGTGCATGTTTTCATATGACTCCCCAGAGGGAGTGGTTCTGTGAATATGAAAGGTATGATGGAGGTAATGTTTTCTTAGGTGATGATTCGACAACCTGAATCATAAGACTGCCTGGTGTTCTACACATCCTAGGTTTGGCTAGAAATTTGATTTCTCTAAGAAAAATGGACGATGCAGGGGTAAAAACAATATTTGAAAAGGAAAATTGCAGGATGGTTCGAGGAGCAATGGTATTGCTGAAGGGAGTTCAGTTTGGAACTCTGTATAAGCTCCAAGGAAACACTATTAGTGATGGGTGTAATAGTTCCATTGTTCCTGATATTGGACTTGAAGAAGAAAGAAATCCTACAATCTATGGAGAAAAGGTTATGATGTGGCATCAAAGACTGGGGCATATTAGAGAGAAGGGTCTTTGACTACTACATGGTAAAGGTATGGTTGAAGGTATGTCTAACTTCTCTCTGGATTTTGATTTCTGTGAACATTGTCTATATGGGAAGAAGAATTGGGTAAGATTCCCCTCTGGTGCAATGAGGGAAGAAAGAAATTTTACAGCTAGTTCACAGTTATTTTTTTTGACCTATGTCAGTCCCATCATTGGGAAAATATGTGTACTATGTCTCATTTATAGATGACTTCTCTAGGAATACTTGGATATATTTCCTCAAGAAGAAATTTGAAGTCTTTGAGAGGTTTAAAGAGTTTAAGGATCTTGTTGAGAATCAAACTGAAAAAAGAATTAATGTGTTGAGGACATATAATGGATGAGAGTTATGCGGGAATGAATTTGAAGAATTCTGTAAGAAGTGTGGTATAGAAAGGTAGAATACTACTCCATATACACCTCAACATAATGGAGTTGCAGAAAGGATGAACAGGACGCCGATGGAAAAAGCAAGGTGCATGCTCAATGGTGTCGGGTTAGGGAAAGAATTCTGGGTAGAGGCAGTTGGTACTGCATGTTTCCTAGTCAACAGATCACCCTCATCAACGTTGGATGAAAATAATCCATAAGAGGTATGGACTGGTAAGGAACCTTCTCTAACATATCTCAAGGTATTTGGTTGTGATGCATATGTTCATGTTCCAAAAGAAAACATGAGTAAGCTAGATAAGAAGGATGAAAAGGGTATCTTTATTGGATATAAAGATGGTCTCAAAGGTTATAAGCATTGGAACCCAGAAACTACGAAGGTAGTGTATAGCCAAGATGTGGTATTTAGAGAAATGAAGGATATTGTTAAACAATAAGTCCTACCAAGTAAGGATGAACCAAAGAAAATAGAGTTTGATTTAAAGGATGATGAATCAAACTCTACAAAAGAATAAGAATATGAAGAAAAAGATCCTCATACTCCACTATTGAGGAGATCGGTTCGAGAAAGAAGGATACCGAAAAGGTATACTCCATGTGATTTCCATTCAAATTTTTCTTTGTCTATTATTGATGATGATCCTAGAACTGTTAGGAAGGCAGTGGATTCATAGGATGGAAATCTCTAGAAAAAGGCCATCGACAAAGAAATGTCAGCCTTGGATAATAATGAGGCTTGGGATCTAGTGGAGTTTCTGACTGGAAGAAATCCCATTGGAAAAAAATGGGTATTTAAAAAGAAGCTGAATGCAGAAGGAAAAGTGGAGAAATACAAAGCTCGGTTAGTAGAAAAGGGTTATTCCCAGGTTGAGGGAAATGATTTTGGTGTTATTTTTTCTCCTGTTGCCAAGTTAACCTCTATAAAATATTTGTTATCTGTTGTTGATGCATTTGATTTTGAAGTAGAATAGATGGATGTGAAGAAAACATTCCTACATGGGGATCTAGAAGAAAAAATCTATATGAAGCAACCAAAAGGATTTGTTGTGAAGGGAAAGAAGGAGCTGGTATGCAAGCTGAAAAAGTCTCTGTATGGTTTAAAACAATCACCAAGGATGTGGTATCAAAAATTTGATACTTATATGCCAGGACTTGGCTTCACAAGAAGAAAAGAGGATCATTGTGTGTATTTTAAATTAATTGGTGATCATTTGATTTATTTGGTCTTGTATGTGGATGACATGTTGTTGATAGGAAACAACAAGGAGACTATCCAAGATGCAAAAACTCAGTTTTCCTCTAAATTTGAAATAAAGGATCTTAGTGCTTCAAATTTCATTTTGGGCATGGAAATTAAAAGAGATTAGAAAAAGAGAAAACTCTCGTTAAATCATAGAAAATATGTCGAGATAATATTGCAGAGGTTTAATATGCATGAATGTAAACTGATCAAGGTTTCTATTCCTATTGGTGTAAAGTTATCTACGAATAAGTGTCCCAAGACACATGAATAGGACGAGGACATGTCTCGTGTTCCATATGCGAGTGTAGTTGGAAGTTTGATGTATGCAATGGTCTGTACTAGACCATACATTGCACATGTAGTGGGAGTTTTGAGAAGGTATATGTCAAAACTAGGGAAGGAGCATTGGACAACAGTAAAAAAGGTTTTCAGGTATTTGCGCAACACTTCCAGCTATGGATTGTGCTACCAAGGAAGACCGGTATTGGACAGAGTGTTGGATATACATGGATTTGTAGATGCAGACTGGGATGAAGATCTGGATCGTAGGAGATATACAAGTGGGTATGTGTTTAACTTGTTTGGAGGAGCAATAAGTTTAATGAGAAAAAGATAGGTTGTAGTGGAACTTTCAACTACAAAAGCTTAATACATGGCAACCATTCATGAAAGTAAGGAAGCAATATGGTTACAAAGATTGTGTTTAGGTATTAGGTTTGTACAACAAGCTGTAAGGATATATTTTGATAGTCAGAGTGCAATTTTTCTGGTGAAGAACCCGACTTATCATTCAAAGACAAAGCATATCGATATTCAATATCACTTTGTGAGAGACATGGTTGAAGAAAAGAAAGTATTGCTTATGAAGGTGGACATTTTGAAGAATGTTGCATATTCATTAACAAAATTTGTGAGCACTGAGATGTTCTCTTGGTGTAGAGGATCCATGGGCATTGTTTCCTTGGATTGTTGACTATGTAACCCTATAACCCCATGTATGCAAAGAAAACAACAAGTGGGAGAATATTGGGTATGTGTTATATTCTTTGCACGAGTAGTAGTGTCTTCGTTGTGCCAGGCGCATAGAGGGGGTTTGAGGGGGGTTGCAGGGGCAGCGCCCCCAAGATGTTTTTTTTCCACGCAAAATGTGTCTCATTTTTGCTCATTTTTCTTGTTGCCTCAATTTTCATGTCCATTTTTGGGTAGTTTTTCGGCACACCATTTTTTGCCAACGATTTTCTATTTTCGGTTAAGGAATTAGGGTTGTTGACTAATCTAGGTCATTGGGTTAGGGTTTTGGATGTCTCTCACTCGTATATGTATATTGTATTGTACACAATGTATCACTATGGATGAATATGGAATATGTTGGTTTTCCCGGTTTGTGTTTCCAGGGGAAAAATATCTGTGTAATGTTTGTATTTTCCATTGTATCTTTTATGTTATTTTACTAAAAAATTGTTTGCAGTAAATATTGTACAAGGTTAAAATCCACAGCTGAGGGGTTGAAATCCTTTATTTAAAAAAAATACTTGAGGCTAAAATGATCAATTTTAATTTGGAAACATTTTCCTAGAAAGTAAGGATGCCATATATCCACCACATTAAAAATAGCCAACATTTTTTTTCCATACGTGGACTTTCCCAAGTGTCTCTCAAATTGTTTTTTACTAGTGAAGGTCGACGATTTTCCTTCTTGCATGAAAAATTGCCCAATGCCTTTCCCAGAGGCATCACACTCTAAAACAAAAGCCTTTGTGAAGTCAGGTAGTGTTATAACTAGAGAGGTACACATAGCCTCTTTCAAAGCTTGCAAATATTGATCAACACCATCATTCCAACTAAAATAATTCTCTTGGGGATGCAATTTTTCCATAATTCTAGACAAACTTTCTATAATATCCAATCAAAGCAAGGAAACCTTACAAATTTTTAAGAGTTTTAGTGTAGGTCCAATCCTTCATCTATTCAATTTTCTTATGATCCACATGTACACCATCCTTACCAACAATATGGCCTAGGTATTTGACTTCAAAGGCACCAAGGTAAATTTAGTCTATTTGAGAAAGAGTTGATGCTAATAAAGTAAGTGTGAGACTTGATGGGCAAGATGGGCTTGCCAAGTCTTACTATAAATGAGAATATCATAAAAAAATAACATACAAAATGACAGAGTAAGGGACGGAAAACATGATTCATGAGGCTTTCAAAGTGGAGGGTGCATTACACAGGCCAAAGGGAATGACCAAGAACTCATAATGGACTTCATGAGTATGAAAGGAAGTCTTGGGAATGTCATCCTCCTTCATACATATCTGGTGGTAACCAAACCATAGATCAAGTTAGGTAAAGAATTAAGCACCACTGAATTCATCCAAAAGGTTATTAATGAAAGGAATGAGAAATTTGTCTTTGATGGTAATTTTGTTGAGGTATCAAAAATAAGGGAACATGCACCAAGTAACTTATTTCATGAGTACCATGACCACTAGAGAGGAATAAGGACTTGTAATAGGGAGGATGACACCCACAACTAACAATTCTTGAACATTTTTCTCAATTTCATTTTTTTGAGCAAACGAGTAATGATCAGGGTGAACATTAGGAGGAAGACTACAAGGGACAAGTGGAATGGGATGGTCATGGAGATGATGGAAAGGTGGGCGTCCTTGGGGGTTGTCAAAAACATATTGGTTTTTGGAGAGGATAAGCTACATGTTAAGATGAATAGTGGGGAAGGGAGTCTCAACCGCTTGAATGGCATGGAACTAGGAAATAGTGTCAGAATGAACCTTTTTGAGAATTTTTTCAATTCGGTGGGAACTGATGATCTCAACAGGACTGACATTAATTCCTTGGATCTTGTTTCGATGTCCATTTGTTGGAATATCATGTATAATTCCTTGAAGTCCATGGTGTTGGGGCTTAGCATGTGCAAGAATTCAATGCCCATAACAATGTCGCAACCACCCATGTCAATATCAAACATGTTGGATTTCATATTGTAATCACCAATTCGCAGACACACATTTTCGCAATGACCCCCACATTTTATGGAACCACCATTAGCAATTATGATTTGAAAGTTATTAACTGCAAGGATATAAAAAAGGGTCTCTTGATCAATTTGGCGATGAATAAAATTACAGGTGTTGCCACTGTCAATGAGGATAATGATGTTTTGATGCTTGATATCGACAACTAACTTAAGGGTTTGGGGAGTGGAGAGGCCAGTGAGAGCATGCACAGAGATGAGAGGTTCTACCTCGAGGGGATCAGAGGGTGGGATGGTATCATTGGCCCGGGGAAGTGATTCTTGAGGGGAAACATCTCCTTTATCTTTATAAATTTCCTGAGAAATGGCCATAAAAATCTTTTTCTCCTTACATTTGTGCCCTGAAAAATATTTTTCATCGTATTTTAGCAAAGACCGTTAAGTTGGCATTCAACCATTTCCCCCAGGTTAATTTATGGACCTCAAGAGGAAGGGAAGGAGGATTTGGATTGTTGGGACGAGAGCATGGAATAAAGGATGGATTTTCTATTTGAGAAGTGACTAGCTATTGTGCTTCCTTGGATCTGTGAGTGGATTCAAGCCAGGTTTGGTGGCAAGCCATTAGGACATGAGCTCATATGTCATCCTTAAGGCCACTAATAAAGAATTTGCGGAAAAAGGTGTATGCCATTCTTTCAGTTTAGAAATCCAATTGCTCAAAAGCAGTGATGTAGTCTTCAACTGAGCCAAGTTGTTTAAGCTTGGTCAAATAGCCTAAATTATGAGTGTATGTAGAAAGCATTCATAAAGGTCTGCAACAAATTAGGTCCAAGCAATATTCCCTCGATGTGATGTTTTATGCCATTTCCACCATTTTTAGCGTTCTGGATCCAAATAAAGGACACCCACATGAAGTTTGATCAAGTATTCAGTGATGCCATGCAAGGAGAAATAATGTTCCATTTGAGTGACCTAGCCTGCGAGGTCCGAGCATTCAAATTTATTCACCCCAAATTTAGGAATATGCAAGTCAAAAGTAAGAGGGTTAGAATGAAAGGCCATGGAATGGGATGAATCAATTCCCTCTTAGTGAGGAGATTGTTTAGAGCAGAGAGGAGCCTTGGATTGAAACAACCATGGAGGGGTGGATTTCATCTGGTCAGAGAGGTCAACTAGTTTAGTGATTCAGCCGTCCATTTTAGTGAGTGAGGTATTTATGGTAGCAAGTTTTGAAGTAGCTTCTTTCACTGCATTGTCGAGGTTGATCACGGACTTGCCTAAGGAAGTAATGTTGTTTTCAAATTCTTGGTTGCAGGTGTTGTCCATCTGGAGATAAGCGGGCAAATAAGGGTAACGAAGAAGGGTGGGTCCATAGAAAAAAGGCTTATGAAAGAGGGCTACCACTGCGATCAATGTGAAGAGAGGAATATGATGGGATAAGTCCCAAATAAGGGTATCAAAGATGGTGGGTGGGTCCATAGAAACAAAGGATTATGAGAGAGGGTACCACTAGGATTAGTGCAAATAGAGGAATCCAGTGGGATGGGTCTCAAATAAGGGTGTTGATGGGACCACTTTACTCTTTACTATTTTTTCTTTCTTTTTTCTCCCACGGAGTTATACTCTAGTCTAATTAATATTGCAATGGAAGAATACCCAAATTCTTAATAGTGAAGATTGTGTAGGAATTTCTTAGCATGGATGCAAGAAGCAAGGTTGCCCACACCAGATGTGAAAATTATAAATTTATTTTCTATTATGTTATGTTTCGACAACAATAGCTAGGGTTTTGAGGGTTCCTTAGGACAAGGGGTTTTCGTGTGCTATATCTCTCTTATACTTGTTTGGTCCAACAATAGTACTCAACCTAGTATATTAGGTCTCTAACTAAGGAATATTAACAATAGCCATAGCCATACTACTTGATTACCCAGGTACTCGAGAGTAGTCTTCCCGAGTGTTGTTCTCGGTGCCACTATAACGGTCAAGGGGTCGAATGACAGATCTATAGTTGGTTTCAAGATATCTACAGGACTTTTGATATACCGAAGGGTACGAGGGATTGGAATTTCAGGTTCAAGTATTGTCTGATGCGATACTACTCGAATGAGTACCAACAAGGGTTACATGTGTTTCCAACAAGGTGAAACCATATGTAGTTCCTTTGTGTATTCTTTCCCAACCACAATTTTACTCATTGAATGACAAATCACTATGTTTTTCTATAGATGTGGGAACATGTCTCTAGCCTAAAAAAAAATATTCGAAAAAACTACAAGGAAAGAGCTTTGATAGCACTTGTAAGGTACAAGAAGGAAATATGCATAGCAGTAGCAGAAATATTACCAAAAATAGTTAATATAAAGAGATGAAACAATAAGGGAAATGACAATATAGATGCAAATGATGATACAATTATTATCTTGAGAGCAAAATTCACTTGCCTCTTTGAAGAGACAACCCAAATGATTTCACAAGACAAGATTTTCCATGCTTTCTACCCTTATATATATTATTTCTGTCTTCTTGAGAATATTCTAAAAGAAGAACTTTCTAGAGACGAAACCTTATAGTAAGTCTTCTTACATGAGACAACTTTTATTTCATAACAAAACATATTATTTTATCTACTTGAGGAGTTAGGAAGGTTAAGACCCAACATGGGTCAAAGGTGTTATTATTAGTACTCAATGCCTAAAAGATTCCTATACCCACTACCAAAAACCTCTCAATGACATTGACACTTGAAAGTGAAAGATGCCCTGAGTAAATCATGTGTGATGGCTTGAAACATCATTATGAAGCTTGAAAATGAAAGCCATCACTATGAACCTTGAAAGTGAAAGATATAGTGAGTAGATCATGTGTGAGACATCATTATGGATATCATTATGGATATGGGATACCGAGAATCTTCCTTGGATTTTCACCTCCCAAATCAATTTATTATATTTATACTTTGTACAAAAAGAAATGATTTTTTCAATAAAACATAATTTGTTAAGGAAAAAGATATATTTTTATTTGTAACGAGAAATTAAATAAACTCTAAAACCAAACCCCGAGAAGAATGAAAAAAAGTTGAGCCAACGACTAGATTTGTCGATTGCCATGTGGAAAAAATCTGAAGTTTAAAGATTTCATATCCAAGTGGTCTACGATCATAAAACTAAAATATGCTACATTCTTTTAAAGTAGTGAGAGAATTTTCATATCCAAGTGGTTTATTATCACAGAACTACGTTCTGTTTTTGGCGAGAAATTTTTTATCTCATTTTCCTTTGATCCAGAGAATTTTGATCTCATTTGCATGAATGTCTTGACGATGGAAGCAAAGTTCAAAGATTTCATATCTAAGTTGTCTACTAACTCTGTCCGGCTGTGATCATGAGTGACATGTCCATCACACCTGTGATCATGTATATCCTGTGATCATGAGTGACATGTCCATCACACCCCAGTACTGGTAAAAGCAAATGCTGGGACCAAAATTATAAAAAACTACTACAGAGCAAAATCATTACAAATTGTAAACAATCCAACAGGGAAACTGACGAGACAGCGCAATCGTGGCACCGCAATGGAATCCTTTGAAAATGATAAATCTTTCACCGAATCTATTTGAAGACTGCAATGATTTTCAGATCATATACAGAGATTGACAGATTCTGATTTCCTACCTAATCCCATACGACTCTCATGGCTCGTCTTATCGGATACGTTCAGCACTCTGCGTACAGTATCGGTTGTATCTGAGGAATGATTCATAGATTTACATATTACAGAGTTGCAACAGGCACATCTCAGATGAAAGTTATACCCTCTATACTGCCGATAAAGTCAGCTTGTGGTTACGCAAGAAACGTACATAGAGACCCAACCTAAACAAAACTTCACAGAATTTTGCTCTAATTCAGAGCAGATTTTCCTTGCATCAGACTCAAAAAAATGTAATTTACCACCCCTCCTATGCATTAATTTACTAATCACAAATCACAAAGCCATTCAGAACCTACTGATTGATTACAGACGATCTACTATTACACCGAAGAGACCACAGTTGTGCTTCCTTTCAGAGGCTCGGCTGTGGTAGTAGTTGTGGCAACGTAGGTATTCTGGTAAGAACAATAATTTCCTCCAAAGAATCCACCGTGAATGAGTAAGATGTAGAAGAGCTTTGTTCCACACAGAATGATAAGAAATGACTCCAGTGTTATCTGCACAGAAATCCAATGTTACCAAAATCTAAACGATACAAAACGCCATAGCAGAATGAAAGGAATGAGTGACCGTATAATGAATGTAATAGCATAGGAGTATTACATACCAACTTTGTGTTTCGGCCGCCAATATGGATCTCCTTGCATGCCAGCCTACAGTTTTGTGAATGAAAATAGTTAACTCATTCTCATTTCATAGATGAATCAGATATAAGAATTCTTATTGACTCCTATTATATAATGTTATTATATATTATGTAGAGTAGATTTGTAGTTGTTATATATATATATATATATATATATATATATATATATATACCCCATGGTGAGTAGTGTTAGGGCCCAAGCTTTCATGGAGGATGTAGTACTGGGAGCCAAGCTTGACAAACATAAATCGACAGACATAAATTTCATACGTATTTCTCGTCGATGATAAATTGTGAAGCAAGAAATGCTGAGAGAAAGAATAAAACAGAAAACAATATATTAGAATATAAGAAGAAGAGTACAAAACGAGTACATGAAGAAGTTCTGAAGTAGTAAGTACTATGCAAAGGGAAATAGCTGAGCTAAATAGGCTCAAGCAAAACAAGAATAGAAAGTATAGCTGGCCAGAACAGCTGGCAGTGTACAGTCAGCCTGTTGAGGTTACATTATATTTAACACTCCCTCTTAAACTCAACAGTTACAAACATCAGCACTGATTATGCCTAAGTGTTGTCTCTGAAAATCAAAAACAGATTTTCCTAGTGGCTTTGTAAAGATATCAGCAAGCTGATCTTGAGAACCACAGAATTGTAGTGCAATATCACCATTATTGACTAGCTCGCGTATGAAATGAAAACGAGTGTCAATGTGTTTTCTTTTCTTGTAAAACACATGATTTTTGGATAAAACAATTGCTGAAGTATTATCACAAAAAATAGGAGTTGGATCATTTTTTGTATGTGACATATCTTTGAATATTCTTTTCAGCCACACAGCTTGACAAGAAGCTGAGGTAGCAGCGACATACTCTACCTCTGAAGAAGATATTGAAACTCCATTTTCATGTTTACTCCATTTTTACATAAACTCCACTTTCACTTTTACCTTTTTTTTTAATCCACTTTCATGTTTACTCTAATTTTACATTAAATCCACTTCCACTTAAATTTTCACTTTTGTATTTATTAAAGTCACATTTATATTTGAATATTGTAGATTTTAACCTTGTACAATATTTACTGCAAACAAATTTTCAGTAAAAGAACATAAAATATTTTGCTGATATGGTCTTGTAAAAGATTTATTTGGTCTTGTATGTGGATGGCATGTTGTTGATAGGAAACAACAAGGAGACTATCCATGATGTGAAAACTCAGTTGTCCTCTAAATTTGACATGAAGGATCTGAGTGCTTCAAATTTCATTTTGGGCATGGAAATTAAAAGAGATCAGAAAAAGAGGAAACTCTGTTTAAATCAGAGAAAATATGTCGAGATAATATTCCAGAGGTTTAATATGCAGGAATGTAAACCGATCAAGGTTTTTATTCCTGTTGGTGTAAATTTATCTATGAATAAGTGTCCCAAGACACATGAATATGAGGAGGACATGTCTCGTGTTCCATATGTGAGTGTAGTTGGCAGTTTGATGTATGCAATGGTCTGTACTAGACCGGACATTGCACATGCAGTGGGAGTTTTGAGTAGGTATATGTCAAAACCAGGGAAGAAGCATTGGACAACAGTAGAAAGGGTTTTCAGGTATTTGCGTGGCACTTCTAGCTATGGATTGTGCTACCAAGGAAGACCAGGATTGGACAGAGTGTTGGATATACATGGATTTGTAGATGCACACTAAGATGGAGATCTAGATCGTAGGAGATCTACAAGTGGGTATGTGTTTAACTTGTTTGGAGGAGCAATAGGTTGAATGAGAAAAAGACAGGTTGTAGTGGCACTTTCAACTACAGAAGCTTAACACATGGTAGCCAGTCATGCAAGTAAGGAAGAAATATGGTTACAAATATTGTGTTCAGGTATTAGGTTTGTACAACAAGCTGTAAGGATAGATTGTGATAGTCAGAGTGCAATTTTTCTGGCGAAGAACCCAACTTATCATTCAAAGACAAATCATATCGACATTCAATATCACTTTGTGAGAGACATGGTTGAAGAAAAGAAAGTATTGTTGATGAAGGTGGACATTTTGAAGAATGTTGCAGATTCATTAACAAAATTTGTGAGCACTGAGAAGTTCTCTTGGTGTAGAGGATCCATGGGCATTGTTGCCCTGGATTGTTGACTATGTAACCCTATAACCCCATGTATACAAAGAAAAAAACAAGTGGGATAATATTGGGTATGTGTTATATTATTTGCATGAGTAGTAGTGTCTTCGTTGTTCCAGGCACACAGAGAGGGTTTGAGGGGGCGTGCAGGGGCAGCACCCCCAAGATTTTTTTTTTCCACGAGAAACGCATCTCATTTTTGCTCGTTTTTCTTGTTGCTTCGATTTTCATGTCCATTGTTGGGCGGTTTTTCAGCACACCATTTTTTGCCAACGATTTTCTATTTTCGGTTAAGGAATTAGGGTTGTTGACTAATCTAGGTCATTGGGTTAGGGTTTTGGATGTCATTGGCTCGTATATGTATATTGTATTGTAAACAATGTATCACTATGGATGAATATAGAATATGTTGGTTTTCCCGATTTGTGTTTCCAGGGGAAAAGTCTTTGTGTAATGTTTGTATTTTCCATTGTATCTTTTATGTTATTCTACTGAAAATTTGTTTGCAGTAAATATTGTACAAGGTTAAAATCCACATCTGAGGGGTTGAAATCCTTTATTTAAAGGCTACAATGATCAATTTTAATTTGGAAACATTTTCCTAGAAAGTAAGGATGCCATATATCTACCACATGCAAAATAGCCAACATTGTTTTTCCATACGTGGACTTTCCCAAGTGTCTCTCAAATTGTTTTTTACTAGTGAAGGTCAACGGTTTTCCTTCTTGCAGGAAAACTTCCCCAATGCCTTTTCTAGAGGCATCACACTCCAAAACAAAAGACTTTGTGAAATTAGGTAGTGTTCAAACTAGAGTGGTACACATAGCCTCTTTCAAATCTTGGAAATATTGATCAACACCATCATTCCAACTAAAAGAATTCCCTCGGGGATGCAATTTTTCCATAATTCTAGACAAAGTTTCTATAATATCCAATCAAAGCAAGGAAATCTTGCAAATTTTTAAGAGTTTTAGTGCAGGTCCAATCCTTCATCTATTCAATTTTCTTATGATCCACATGTACACCATCCTTACTAACAATATGGCCTAGGCATTTGACTTCAAAGGCACCAAGCTAAATTTAGTCTATTTGAGAAAGAGTTGATGATAATAAAGTAAGAGTGAGACTTGATGGGCAAGATGGGCTTGCCAAGTCTTACTATAAATGAGAATATCATAAAAAAATACCAATACAATATGACAGAGTAAGGGACAGAAAACATGATTCATGAGGCTTTCAAAGTGGAGGGTGCATTACACAGGCCAAAGGGAATGACCAAGAACTCATAATGGACTTCATGAGTATGAAAGGAACTCTTGGGAATTCCATCTTCCTTCATACATATATGGTGGTAACCAAACCATAGATCAAGTTAGGTAAAGAATTAAGCACCACTCAATTCATCCAAAAGGTTATTAATGAAAGGAATGAGAAATTTGTCTTTGATGGTAATTTTGTTGAGGTATAAAAAATAAGGCAACATGCACCAAGTAAGTTCTTTCATGAGTACCATGACCACTGGAGAGGAATAAGGGATTTTAATAGGGAGGATGACACCCACAACTAACAATTCTTGAACAATTTTCTCAATTTCATTTTTTTGAGAAAACGGGTAATGATCATGGTGAACATTAGGAGGAAGACTACAAGGGACAAGTGGAATGGGATGGTCATGGAGATGATGGAAAGTGTTGCGCAACTAAGAGCGAGGGGTGAATCAATTGTTACCATGCTTAAACAATTATGCTTATTTTAAATTCTTTACAGAGCACTCAATGACAATCACCATAATGCAGGGAAGTAAGCAATAGAACATTCAACATCATTCACACATAAGGAATACATAGAGACATATATTTCTTGAGGAAACTCATAAAGGGTAAAAACCTCTTCTTCTTTATATGATAATTATTCTTTACATTCTGTACATTATCATACTTATGAGCACCAACTCATAATGAGGCCTCAACATCTGTTTTGCAAGTTGTAACTTGCTAAGAGCACCAACTCTCTGTTTTCTCTAGCACCTACTAGAAGGAAGCACCAATTCCCTAGTTTCTCTAGCACCCACTAGAAGGAAGCACCAACTCCCTAAGTGTTCCAGCACCAACTGGATGGAAGCACCAACTTCCAGTCAAACAGGCACCAACCTGTATAACAGAGAACAATAGTTCTCCCTTGCACCACCCTGCCACCCTGGTTTCTCTGGCTGCAACCAGATGGAAGCTACAACTCCCTTTGTTCAAGAACCTACTTGAACCTCTAAGGACAAAAGTCCTCCCTAGAAGCTCCCTACCACCCTGAAATATAAATCTTTGCTATTATGACTTATTACAACGATATAAAGTTCTTCAATGGCTTACCGGTCTCATACTATTATGCTACACTGCGCTACTCTGTCTGCATCAGTGTCTTCTGCACACTCCTTGCGCTTTCTGTTCTTTTGCCTTTGATGCTCTCTGCGCCATGTCCCTTCAATGAACCATTCCACTTCTGTACATTTCTTCTACTGCGCTCTGCCTCCTTCTTCCCACCTCCATCACAATCAACAACTCCCCATTTCTTCTTTGTTCAACATTCTTATAGTCTTTGTGCACTTTGTGCATGCTATATCTCCATGCTTCTGCATGCTCTCTCCATGTCGAGTGCTCTGCCTGATCATAATTGCCACTCTTCAGCTTTTCTGGCAGTTAGATCCATGTGTCCATCATCACTGGGTGTTAAGCTGAGATTCCTTAGCCTGTCTCGCAGTTGAAACTCTTCGTCTTCTCTATCAAAGTCGAGCTCATCCTCTCTGTTGCAGTTACATGCTTCAACACTCTTCCATCTGTCAACCACCTCTAAGAATAATCTTCATTCCACTGGAAGATGCCTCGAGCCTCTTCATCTTCTCTAGCGATCACATTGAATCCTGTTTGATTCCTCTGGAAAAAGCCATCAATCGTTTCTGGAAGTTACACTGTGAAGTGCAATAGTAGCCCTCCAATCTTATTCAAATTCATATGCACCGTTGAATTGACTTCATTGAATCTTGCGTTCATTTCTCCATTTCGCACTTCGACATTTCGACAATCCTGTTGTGTGGCATCTCGACTCTCCAAGTCGTGATCTCCGAAACTCCGAAAAAGGAGCTTGCCGCTTCAAGATTTTCTCTACAGCTCTTCAACCATGTGACTACGAGAGGTGACCGAGCGCTTATCCATATAGTGCTTTTGCGATTTCGCTTTTCGGCATTTCTCATTTTGGCCTTTCGCGATTCTTGTGATGAAGAGTCTCGCCACTTGACTCTTCCAACTCCCAGTATCTGAAGTTCCAAAATGGAGTCGGATCAACGGTCCACACCCTAGATGATTCAACGGTCTAGATCTCTTCATGATTTCGCACATCGCAATTTCAACATTCTTGACGTGAGAGTTCTTGACAACTCCACCTCCCGGTCTGTGAAACTCCGAAATGAAGTTAGCTCAACTTTTCAGCTTTTCGCACTTTGCAACTTCGGGATTCCTGTCATGAGAGTCCTTGACATCTCCAACTCCCGGTATCCGAACCTCCGATATGGAGTCTTTGACATTTCACGATTTCGCATTTCGTGAATTTGGGTTTCGCGACTTCGAGACTCCTATAGTAAGAGTTCTTGACATCCCCAAATCCCGGTATCCGAAATCCCGGTATCCAAAACTATCTCCTTCTTTCGGGATTTCGGCGTTTCGCATTTCACAATTCCAGGACTCCTGTGGTGAAGTGTTTTGACACTTCAACTCCCAGTATTTGAAATTGTATTCCTTCTTAGGGGATTTCGGCGTTTCTCATTTCGTGATTCCAGGGCTCCTGATGATGAAGAGTCTTGACTCTTCTAACTCCCGGTATCCGAAACTCTAAAATGGAGTTATTTCCTGGTCTGCAAAACTCTTCGTTTATGTGCCTATTTCGGGATTTCGATGTTTCGCATTTCACCGTTTCCACATTTCGACACTCCTGTGGTGAAGTGTTTCGACACTTCAATTCCTGGTATCTGGGACTCCGAAATGGAGTTATTTCCTAGTCTGCAAAACTCTTGTTGATGTGCCTCTTTCGAGATTTTGGGATTCTGGATTTCGGAACTCCGAGACTCATGTGTTGAAGAGTCTCAACTCTTGAATTCTCAATCTCCCGGTATCCGAAACTCTGAAATGGAGTTTACGCTTCTGATCTTTCCATGCAATTATTCCTGCGCTGCTGGTCTTCCTTTCCTGCCCGTTTTCCATCAAATAAACAAGCACACTCTTGCACTCTTCGTGCACCTCTGCACTATCTCTTCTGAGCTTATGTTGTCCTTGTTTTTCCATCACTGCATACTCTGATCTTGCCATCAATGACAAGCACACCTGCCTTTAAACATGCCAAAAATATCCCCCTTTGGCATTGATGGCAACCCTGAACGAGTGCACTAAGCTGTTTGGACCTCCAACTATAGCATCCGGTCAGAACCACTCCTTTTCTCCCCCTTTGACATCAATGTCAAAGAAAACATGCTCCCCCTGAGCTGTTGCAGAATTTTTAGGAGGTATCAAATATTCAATCGATACAAAACTCCCCCTAACATGATGGACTCTCTTAGGTGTGAGACGGGATGACACCTAGCTTCTGTCGGAGATATTCAAATGGTGTCTTGGTTAGGGGTTTAGTAAATATGTCTGCAATTTGTTCTGTGGTTGGAATGTAATGGACCTGAACAACCTTATTGGTGACTTGGTCTATCAGAAAATGGTATTTTATGGGAATATGCTTGGTATTGGAGTGGAATATAGGATTCTTAGACACACTAATGGCACTAGTGTTATCACAATGAATTGGGATCGGTGCAACGTATTTTACCTCCAAGTCTACAAGTGTCTGAATCATCCATAATACCTGAGTGCAACAGGTAGCAACAACAATCTACTCTGCCTCTGTAGTCGATAAATAAATGGAACTTTTCTTTTTACTAAGGCATGCTACTAATGAGTCACCCAGGAGGAATTCTCCTCCACTGGTGCTTTTTCTCTCATCAACACAGTTTTCCCAATCTTCATCTGAATAAGCAGTTAACTGAAAATTCTGATTTTTGGGATACCACAGACCATAAGTCATTGTTTCTTTCAAATACCTGAATATCCTTTTGATAGCTAGCAAATGACTCTGTTTAGGTGCAGACTGATATCTTCCTAGCATTCCAACATCATGCATTGTGTCTAGGCGAGATGTTGTGATGTACAACAGGTTGCCTATCATTGACCTATATGAACTTTGATCAACATCAGGTGAGTCATCATCCTTGCTTATTTTTTATCCAGTAACCATAGGTGTGCCCACAAGTTTAGAATATTCCATTTGAAACCTTTTCAACATTTCTCTTAGATATTTTTCTTGAGAAATGAACATCCCTTCATACCTCTGAGTAATTTGCAGACCAAGAAAAAATGACAGTTCACCTATCATAGACATTTTAAACTCAGACTCCATGGCAGAAGCAAACCATTTTACCAATGAATCCTTATTACATCCAAAGATGATGTCATCTACATAGACCAACACAATGAGCAAATCATCACCCTCTGTTTTGATATATAGATTGTTGTCAACTGTTCCTCTATTGAACCCTTTGTCTTTGAGATACGTATCCAGTGTGTGATACTAGGCATGATGAGCTTGTTTTAACCCATATAAATATTTCTTCGGCTTGCATACTAAGTCAGGGTTATCAGATAGTTCGAAACCCTCTGGTTGTTCCATATAGACTTATTCATTTAAATCTCCATTTAGAAAAGCTGACTTGACATCCATTTGATAGACTTTAAACCTTTTATGACAAGCATAGGCAATAAATATTCTGATAGCTTCTAACCTTGCTACGGGCGCAAATGTTTCATCAAAATCCAGTCCTTCTATTTGAGCATAGCCTTTACAGACCAATCTTGCTTTGTTCCTGACAACTTGTCCCTGCTCATTCAACTTATTCTTAAAGATCCATTTGGAACCAATGACATTTTTACCTTCAGGTCTATGAACCATCTCCCACGTATTGTTTTTCTCAATCTAATCAAGTTCATCATTCATTGCTTTAACCCAATGGTCATCTTTGCTCGCTTCATTAAAATTCTTGGGTTCCAACATGGATATGAAAGCTATATGTGATTGTTCGGTGTTTTTTATTAGCTTTCTCCTGGTTTGTACACCTTTGTCTTTTTCACCAATTATCTGACTTGCAGGATGATTCTTTTGAGTGATTCTGGAGGAGGAATTTGAAGTTGTCTGCTGATTTGAGTGTGTCTGAGTATCTGTGTCTTCATCCGATTCAGAGTATTCGTTTTCTGATTCTTGGACCTGTTCATCTTCAACTTTAGTTGTGTCTTCTGTAGAAGATTCATTATTGTACACCTCTCTTACTGGGATTCCCTCATCAACTTTTACGTCAATACAGTCAACCATTTTATGCATCCTCTTATTATAGCATCTGTATCCTTTGTTGTTTGTAGGATACCCTAAGAAGATACCTTCATCAGCCCTGTCATCATATTTGCCAAGGTTCTCATCATTATTCCTTATGTACCATTTACTCCCAAAGACTTTGAAGTGTTTAATTGAAGCAGGTCTCCCATACCACAGTTCATAAGGTGTCTTGTCACTTTGTGGTCTGAGGTGGTCTTTGTTAAGAACATGGGCTATTGTGTGTATTGATTCTACCCAGTAGGTTTGACCAATGTTCTTCTCATTCATCATTGACCTGGCCATTTCCTGCACTGTTCTGTTTTGCCTCTCAACTACTCCATTTTGTTGTGGAGTTCTTGGGATGGTGTATTCTCTCTTGATACCATGCTTAT
>ML782297.1:251105-265583 GCA_009831015.1 Picea engelmannii
AATTTCATCAGGCTCTGAATCCTCATTCTTGTCTGCCTTAAATGATGCTTCTCTGGAGGTGGGTTTATCTTTAACTATTCTCATTTCATATGCAGTCAATGTTCCTAGAAGTTGATCAAACTCCAATGTTTTTAGATCATTAAGTTCTTCAATAGCAGAGACCTTCGGGTTGAACCTATCTGATAGAGATCTCAAAAATTTTTGAACTAAAGAAGGTTCCTCAATTTTCTCACCAAGTGCTTTCATTACATTTACCATTTCTTCTACTCTCATAAAGTATTTTCCAACAGTTTCATATTCCTTCATCTTTAGCTGTTCAAATTGTATTATGTAGGTTTGAAGCTTGGCATCCTTTACCTTCTCATTACCTTCATAACTGCTAATGAGTTTGTCCCACATTTCTTTGGTAGTTCCTAGGTGCATAACTTTTACGAATTCTTCTTTTGCAAGCCCACTCAAGATAGCATTCATAGCCTTAGCGTTGAAGCTAAATTCTAGCTTGTCATCCTTATTAGCTAGTACAACTGGATTTACATATCCAGTATCTACCACATCCCAGACATCTGCACCTAAAGCCATTATGTAGGTTCTCATTCTAACTTTCCATAAGGCAAAGTTTGTTCCATTGAACAGAGGGGCCTTATTGGTTGAATTTCCTTCATGGCTTGACATGTTTAAGCTCTAGGATCTACCCTTAGATAAAAGGGGTCGGCTCTGACACCAATTGTTGGAAAACTAAGAGGGGGGGGTGAATTAGTTGTTATCGTGCTTAAACAATTATTCTTATTTTAAATTCTTTATAGAGAACTCAATGACAATCACCATAATGCAGAGAAGTAAGCAATAGGACATTCAACATCATTCACACATAAGGAATACATAGAGGCAGATATTTCCTGAGGAAACCCATAAAGGGTAAAACCCTCTTCTTCTTTATATGATAAGTATTCTTTACATTCTTTACATTATCATACTTATGAGAACACACTCATAATGAGGCCTCAACCTCTATTTTGAAAGTTGCAACTTGCTGAGAGAACCAACTCTCTGTTTTCTCTAGCACCTACTAGAAGGAAGCACCAACTCCCTGGTTTCTATAACACCCACTAGAAGGAAGCACCAACTCCCTAAGTTTTCCAACACCAACTGGATGGAAGCACCAACTTCCAGTCACACAGGCACCAACCTATATAACAGAGAACAATAGTTCTCCCTTGCACCACCCTGCCACCCTGGTTTCTCTGGCTGCAACTAGATGGAAGCTACAACTCCCTGTGTTTAAGAACCTACTTGAACCTCTGAGGAAAACAATCCTCCCTAGCACCTCCCTACCACCCTGAAATATAAATCTTTTCTATTATGACTTATTACAGTGATATAAAGTTCTTCAATGGATTACTGGTCTCATCACTATTCTGCTACAATGCGTTGCTCTGTCTGCATCAGTGTCTTCTGCACACTCCTTGCGCTTTCTGTTCTTTTGCCTTTTATTCTCTCTGCGCCATGTCCCTTCAATGCACCATTCCCCTTCTGTACATTTCTGCTGCTGCGCTCTACCTCCTTCTTCCCACCTCCATTGCACTCAACAACTCCCCATTTCTTCTTTGTTCAACATTCTTATAGTCTCTGTGCACTTTGTGCATGCTATATCTCCATTCTTCTGCATGCTCTCTCCATGTCGAGTGCTCTGCCTGATCATAATTTCCACTCTTCAACTTCTTTGGCAGTTAGATCCATGTGTCCATCATCACTGGGTGTTAAGCCGAGATTCCTTAGCCTATCTCGCAGTTGAGACTCTTCGTCTTCTCTATAAAAGTCGAGCTAATCCTCTCTGTTGCAGTTATAGGCTTCAACACTCTTCCATCTGTCAACCACCTCTAAGAATAATCTTCATTCCACTGGAAGATGCCTCGAGCCTCTTCATCTTCTCTAGTGATCACACTGAAGCTTGTTTGATTCCTCTGGCAATAGCCATCAGTCGTTTCTGGCAGTTACACTGTGAAGTGAAAAAGTAGCCCTCCGATCTTATTCAAATTCATCTGCACCATTGAATTGACTTCATTGAATCTTGCATTCGTTTCTCCATTTTGCACTTCGGCATTTTGACAATCCTGTTGTGTGGAATCTCGACTCTCCAAGTCATGATCTCCAAAACTCTGAAAAAGGAGCTTGCCACTTCAAGCTTTTCTCTATAGCTCTTCGACCATGTGACTACGAGAGGTGACTGAGCGCTTATCCATATAGTGCTTTTGTGATTTCTGTTTTCGACCTTTCGCGATTCTTGTGATGAAGAGCCTCATCACTTGAGTCTTCCAACTCCCCGTATCCAAAGCTCCGAAATGGAGTCAGATCAACGGTCCACACCCTAGATGATTCGATGGTCCATATCTCTTCGTGATTTCACACATCGCGATTTCAACATTCTTGACGTGAGAGTTCTTTACAACTCCACCTCCGGGTCTGCGAAACTCCAAAATGGAGTTATCTCAACTTTTTGGCTTTTCTCACTTCACAACTTCGAGATTCCTGTCATGAGAGTCCTTGATATCTACAACTCTCAGTATCTGAACCTCCGGTATGGAGTCTTTGATATTTCGCGATTTCACATTTCGCGACTTTGGGACTCCTGTAGTAAGAGTTCTTGACATCCCCAACTCCTAGTATTCGAAAATATCTCCTACTTTCGGGATTTCAACGTTTCGCATTTCGCGATTCCGGGACTCCTGTGGTGAAGTGTTTTGACACTTCAACTCCCGATATCCGAAATTGTCCTCCTTCTTTTGGTATTTCGGCGTTTCGCATTTCGCAATTTCGGGACTCCTGATGATGAAGAGTCTTGACTCTTCCAACTCCCAATATCCAAAACTCCGAAATGGAGTTATTTCCCGGTCTACGAAACTCTTCGTTTATGTGCCTATTTCGGGATTTCGACGTTTCGCATTTCATCGTTTTGGCATTTCGGCACTCCTGTGGTGAAGTGTTTCGACACTTCAAATCTCGGTATCCGGGACTCCGAAATGGAGTTATTTCCTGGTCTTAAAAGCTCTTGCTGATGTGCCTCTTTAGGGATTTCAGGATTCCGGATTTCGCAGCTCCGGGACTCTTGTGTTGAAGAGTCTCAACTCTTGACTTATCAATCTCCCGGTATCCAAAACTCTGAAATGGAGTTTACGCTTCTAATCTTTCCATGCAATTATTCCTGCGTTGTTGGTCTTCCTTTCCTGCCTATTTTCCATCAAATAAACAAGCACACTCTTGCACTCTTCGTGCACCTCTGCACTATCTCTTCTGAGCTTATGTTGTCCCTGTTTTTCCATCGCTGCATACTTTGATATTGCCATCAATGACAAGACAACCTGCCTGTAAACATGCCAATAGAAAGGTGGGCATCCTTGGGGGTTGTCAAAAACAGATTGGTGTTTGGAGAGGATAAGCTACATGTTAAGATGAATAGTAGGGAAGGGAGTCTCAACCGCTTGAATGGCATGGAACTGGGAAATAGTGCCAGAATGAACCTTTTTGAGAATTGTTTCAATTCGGTGGGAACTGATGATCTCGACAGGACTAACATTGATTCCTTGGATCTTGTGTCGATGTTCATTTTGTTGGAATATCATGTATAATTCCTTGAAGTCCATGGTGATGGGGCTTAGCATGTGCAAGAATTCAGTGCCCATAACAATGTCACAACCACCCATGTCAATATCAAACATGTTGGATTTCATATTGTAATCACCAATTCATAGGCACACATTTTTCGCAATGACCCCCACATTTTATGGAACCACCATTAGTAATTATGATTTGAAAGTTATTAACTGCAAGGATATAAAAAAGGGTCTCTTGATCAATTTGGCGATGAATAAAATTACAGGTGTTTCCACTGTCAATGAGGATAATGATTTTCTGATGCTTGATATAGACAACTAACTTAAGGTTTTGGGGAGTGGAAAGGCCAGTGAGAGCATGTAGAGAGATGAGAGGTTCTACCTCGGGGGGATCAGAGGGTGGGATGGTATAATTGGCCCGGGGAAGTGATTCTGGAGGGGAAACATCTCCTTTATCTTTATAAATTTCCTGAGAAATGGCCACCAAAATCTTTTTCTCCTTACATTTGTGCCCTGAAAAATATTTTTCATCGTATTTATCAAAGAGTGTTAAGTTGGCATTCAACCATTTCCCCCAGGTTAATTTATGGACCTCAAGAGGAAGGGAAGGAGGATTTGGATTGTTGGGATGAGAGCATGGAATAAAGGATGGATTTTTTATTAGAGAAGTGACTAGCTATTGTGCTTCCTTGGATCTGTGAGTGGATTCAAGCCAGGTTTGGTGGCAATCCATTAGGACATGAGCTCAGATGACATCCTTAAGGCCACTAATAAAGAATTTGCAGAAAAAGGTGTATGACATTCTTTCAGTTCATAAAGCCAATTGCTCAAAAGCAGTGATGTAGTCTTCAACTGAGCCAAGTTGTTTAAGCTTGGTCAAATAGCCTAAATTATGAGTGTATGTTCAAAGCATTTATAAAGGTCTGCAACAAATTAGGTCCAAGCAATATTCCCTCGATTTGATGTTTTATGCCATTTCCACCATTTTTTGCGTTCTGGATCCAAATAAAGGACACACCACACAAAGTTTGATCAAGTCTTCAGTGATTCCATGCAAGGAGAAATAATGTTCCATTTGAGTGACCTAGCCTGCGAGGTCTGAGCATTCAAATTTATTCACCCCAAATTTAGGAATATGCAAGTCACAAGTAAGAGGGTTAGAATGAAAGGCCATGGAATGGGATGAATCAATTCCTTCTTATTGAGGAGATTGTTTAGAGTAGAGAGGAGCCTTGGATTGAAACAACCATGGAGGGGAGGATTTCATCTTGTCAGAGAAGTCAACCAGTTTAGTGATTCAGTCATCCATTTTAGCGAGTGAGGTATTTATGGTAGAAAGTTTTGAAGTAGCCTCTTTCACTGCATTGTCGAGGTTGATCACGGACTTGCCTAAGGAAGTGATGTGGTTTTCAAATTCTTGGTTGTAGGTGTTGTCCATCTAGAGATAAGCGGGCAAATAAGGGTAACGAAGAAGGGTGGGTGGGTCCATAGAAAAAAGGCTTATGAAAGAGGGGTACCATTGCGATCAATGTGAAGAGAGGAATATGATGGGATAAGTCCCAAATAAGGGTATCATAGATGGTGGGTTGGTCCATAGAAACAAAGGCTTATGAGAGAGGGTACCACTAGGATCAATGCAAATAGAGGAATCCAGTGGGATGGGTCTCAAATAAGGGTGTTGATGGGACCACTTTACTCTTTACTCTTTTTTCTTTTTTTCTTTCTTTTTTCTCCTCCGAAGTTATACTCTAGTCTAATTAATATTGCAATGGAAGAATACCCAAATTCTTAATAGTGAAGATCATGTAGGAATTTCTTAGCATGGATGCAGGAAGCAGGGTTGCCCACACCAAATGTGAAAATTGTAAATTTATTTTCTATTATGTTATGTTTCGACAACAATAGCTAGGGTTTTGAGGGTTCCTTATAAGGACAAGGGATTTTCGTGTGCTATATCTCTCTTATACTTGTGTGGTCCAACAATAGTACTCAACCCAATATATTAGGTCTCTAACTAAGGAAAATTAACAATAGCCATAGCCATAGTACTTGATTACCCAGGTACTCGAGAGTAGTCTTCCCGAGTGTTGTTCTCGGTGCCACTATAACGGTCAAGGGGTCGAATGCAAATCTATAGTTGGTTTCAAGATATCTAAAGGACTTTCGATATACCCAAGTGTACGAGGGATTGGAATTTCAAGTTCAAGTATTGTCTGATGCGATATTACTCGAATGAGTACCAACAAGGGTTACATGTGTTTCCAACAAGGTGACGCCATATGTAGTTCCTTCGTGTATTATTTCCCAACCGCAATTTTACTCATTGAATGACAAATCACTATGTTTTTCTATAGATGTGGGAACACGTCTCTAGCCTAAAAAAAAAATATTCGAAAAAACTACAAGGAAAGAGCTTTGATACCACTTGTAAGGTACAAGAAGGAAATATGCATAGGAGTAGAAAAAATATTACCAAAAATATTTAATAGAAAGAGATGAAACAATAAGGGAAATGACAATATAGATGCAAATGATGATACAATTATTATCTTGAGAGCAAAATTCACTTGCCTCTTCGAAGAGACAACCCAAATGATTTCACAAGACAAGATTTTCCATGCTTTCTACCCTTATATATATTATTTCTATCTTCTTGAGAATATTCTAGAAGAAGAACTTTATAGAGACTAAACCTTATAGTAAGTCTTCTTACATGAGACAACTTTTATTTCATAACAAAACATATTATTTTATCTACTTGAGGAGTTAAGAAGGTTAGGACCCAACATGGGTCAAAGGTGTCATTATTGATCCTCAATGCCTAAAAGATTCCTATACCCACTACCAAAAACCTCTCAATGACATTGACACTTGAAAGTGAAAGATGCCCCGAGTAGATCATGTGTGATGGCTTGAGACATCATTATGGACCTTGAAAGTGAAAGCCATCACTATGAACCTTGAAAGTGAAAGATATAGTGAGTAGATCATGTGTGAGACATCATTATGGATATGAGATATCGAGAATCTTCCTTGGATTTTCACCTCCCAAATCAATTTATTATATTTATACTTTGTAAAAAAGAAATGATTTTTTCAAGAAAACATAATTTCTTAAGGAAAAAGATATATTTTTATTTGTAATGAGAAATTAAATAAACTCTAAAACCAAACCCCGAGAAGAATGAAAAAAAGTTGAGCCAACGACTAGATTTGTCGATTGTGATGAGGAAAAAATCTGAAGTTTAAAGATTTCATATCCAAGTGGTCTACGATCATAAAACTAAACTATGCTACATTCTTAAAGTAGTGAGAGAATTTTCTTATCCAAGTGGTTTATTATCACAGAACTACGTTATGTTTTTGGCGAGAATTTTTTTATCTCATTTTCCTTTGATCCAGAGAATTTTGATCTCATTTGCATGGTGAATGTCTTGACGATGGAAGCAAAGTTCAAAGATTTCATATCTAAGTTGTCTACTAACTCTGTCCGGCTGTGGTCCAGTATATCCTGTGATCATGAGTGACATGTCCATCACACCCCAGTACTGGTAAAAGCAAATTATAACAAACTACTACAGAGCTCAGTCCTCGTCACAAAATCATTACAAATTCTAAACAATCCAACAGGGACACTGACGAGACAGCGCAATCGTGGCACCGCAATGGAATCCTTTGAAAATGATAAATCTTTCACCGAATCTATTTGAAGACTGCAATGATTTTCAGATCATATACAGAGATTGACAGATTCTGATTTCCTACCTAATCCCATACGACTCTCATGGCTCGCCTTATCGGATACGTTCAGCACTCTGCGTACAGTATCGGTTGTATCTGAGGAATGATTCATAGATTTACATATTACAGAGTTGCAACAGGCACATCTCAGATGAAAGTTATACCCTCTATACTGCCGATAAAGTCAGCTTGTGGTTACGCAAGAAACGTACATAGAAACCCAACCTAAACAAAACTTCACAGAATTTTGCTCTAATTCAGAGCAGATTTTCCTTGCATCAGACTCAAAAAAATGTAATTTACCACCCCTCCTATGCATTAATTTACTAATCACAAATCACAAAGCCATTCAGGACCTACTGATTGATTACAGACGATCTACTATTACACCGAAGAGACCACAGTTGTAGAAGAGCTTTGTTCCACACAGAATGATAAGAAATGACTCCAGCGTTATCTGCACAGAAATCCAATGTTACCAAATCTAAAACGATACAAAGCGCCATAGCAGAATGAAAGGAATGAGTAACCGTATAATGAATGTAATAGCATAGGAGTATTACATACCAACTTTGTGTTTCGGCCGCCAATATGGATCTCCTTGCATGCCAGCCTACAGTTTTGTGAATGAAAATAGTTAACTCATTCTCATTTCATAGATGAATCAGATATAAGAATTCTTATTGACTCCTATTATATAATGTTATTATATATTATGTAGATTTGTAGTTGTTATATATATATACTCCATGGCGAGTAGTGTTAGGGCTCAAGCTGTCATGGAGGATGCAGTACTGGGACCCAAGCTTGACAGACATAAATTTCATACTTATTTCTCGTCCAGTGGGGTAGCCAACTGTTTGATATAACTTCTTTGTCATGCATGAGAGGGAAGTACCAAGGGACGGGAGGATGCATGTGTTCAACAGATGGTGAGAAGAAAAGATAGTTCTCTAAGGATGTGTCCTGATTATAAATATCTAAACAAAATCACCATAAAAGATAAATTCCCTATTCTAAATATTGATGAGTTATATGAGCTTCATAAGACTTGTTTTACAAAGCTAGATCTTAAATCAGGATACCACTAGATCATATTAAGAAAATATGACATTCCCAAAACAAATTTTAGAACACATGATGGGTACTATGAGTTCTTGGTCATGCCTTTTGGGTTGACTAATGTTCCTTCTATTTTTCAAAGTCTTGTGAACAAAAATTTCTGACCTCATTTTAGAAATTTTATGTTGGTTTTCTTTGATGGTATACTTATCTATATAAAATCATGGGAAGACCACACTAAACATGTGGATCAAGTCCTACAAATTATTGAGAACAATCAATTGTATGTAAAAAGCTCTAAATGTTCTTTTGGAAAATAAGAAGTAAAATATTTGGGTCATATTGTTTCAAGGGAAGGGGTTAAGGTGGATCCTCAAAAGATCCAAGCTATTACACAATGGCCTACTTCTAAGAACATCAAGAGTCTTAGAGGGTTTTTGGGTCTTACGGGATATTATCAAAAGTTTGTTAAGAATTATGCATGCATTGCAAGCCCACATATTTATTGAAGAAAAATTTATTTGTATGGAATGATAAGGCTACCTTGGCATTCTCTCTCTTAAAGGATTCCATGCATTCTACACCAATATTGGAAAAACTTGATTTTGGTAAAACATTCATAGTATAATGTGATGCATCATAACTAGGAATGGGAGCAGTATTGACAAAAGAAGGGAGACCATTGTCTTTTGAAAGCAAACGGTTGAAGGGAAAATATTTGATGAAATCTACATATAAAAAAGAAATTGCAGAAATTTTACATGCAATAAAAAAATGGCAACAATATCTCATTGGGAGACACTTTAAAGTCAATACATACCATGATATCCTAAAGTAATTTTTGGAGCAAGGACTGTCATCAGAAGAGAAACAAAAATGGGGAGAAATAATGCAAGGGTTTGATTTCGAAATAATCTACAAAAATGGGAAGGACAATGTATTAGTCGATGCTCTTTCTAGAATGGAAGAAATCTCAATCTTATATTCTATTACATATTCTTTTCCTGTGTGGCTGGAAGAAGCTTTCCATGAATGACAAAATGACAATAGTATTAAACAAAAAATACAATGTATAAAGGAAGGGTTGAATGTTATGGAACATTGGGAGTGGAATGGAGATATACTTTGGTACAAGGCTAGAATATTTTTAGCCCTCAATCAGAGTTGAAGAAACAAATATTAAGGAATTCCCATGACTCTCCGATGGAAGGACATGTAGGGTTCCATAAAACATATCAAAGGCTCAAAAAATATTTCTTTTTGGAAGGAAAGAAGAAATATATTAATTTTTTTTAAGACAATGTCAAGTTTTCCAAAGAAATAAAGGAGAGATGGTAAAATCTATAGGGCTACTTCAACCATTACACATTGTATGGATATCTTGGATTGGTGTCTACACATATCTTATTGAGTTTGTGCTCAATTGAGGAGATTGATGTCTCTAGTATTTTGGTGCCTACATCTTGTTGATTTGGTTCTATGTTGAGGAGATTGGTGTCTCCAGTAGATTGGTGCCTACGTCTTGTTGAATTGTTGCTCATTTAAGGAGATTGGCCTCTTTTGTAGGTTGGTTCTACAATATTTGTGACAATAGGTTGGTGCCCACAGAAATTTATAAATATAAGTTTGTGGTTTTCTCCCGATTAGGTTTCCATGTTAAAATATGTGCATTGCGATATATGATTATTGTTTCTCATATAATGAATGGTTTATGAATGACCAAATAAAGTAAAAATTATTGTATCATGATTGACCCCCCCCCCACTCTTAGTATAATAATGTTCTGCATTGCATCTGTTCTTCACAACCTTTCAGTTTCATGCTTTCCCACCACGACTGGGAAATCATGCTAAAACTCTCACATAAAGTGCACCATCCACTTCACGATTGACAATGACAGACATAGACTTTATACTACTTTCTCGTCCAGTGGGGCAGCTAGTTGTTTGATATAACATCTTTTTGGCACGCATGAGAGGGAAGTACCAAGGGATGGTAGGATGCGTGGGTTCAACAGATGGTGAGAAGGAAGGATAGTTCTGGGAGGATGTGTCCTGATTATAAATATATAAACAAAATCACCATAAAGGAAAATTCCCTATTCCAAATATAGATGAGTTATAATTATATCAGCTTCATGAAGTGGCTTGTTTTACAAAGCTAGATCTTAAATCAGGATACCACCAGATCATATTAAGAAAATATGACATTCCCAAAACAACTTTTAGAACTCATGATGGGTACTATGATTTCTTAGTCATTCCTTTTGGGTTGACTAATGCTCCTTTGATTTTTCAAAGCCTTTTGGAAAAAAAAAATCGACGTCATCTTAGAAATTTAGTGTTGGTTTTCTTTGATGATATACTTATATATATATAATCATGGGAAGACCACCCTAAACATGTGGATCAAGTCCTACAAATTCTTGAGAACAATCAATTGTATGTAAAAAGATCCAAATGTTCTTTTGGGAAATAAGAAGTAAAATATTTGGGTCATATTGTTTCAAGGGAAGGGGTTAAGGTGGACCCTCAAAAGATCCAAGATATTACAAAATGGCCTACATCTAAGAACATCAAGAGTCTTAGAGGGTTTTTGGGTCTTACAGTATATTATAAAAAAATTGTTAAGATTTATCCATGCATTGCAAGCCCACATATCTATTGAAGAAAAATGTATTTGTATGGAATGATAAGGCTACCTTGGAATTCTCTCTCTTAAAGGATTCCATGCATTCTACACCAGTATTGAAAAAACTTGTTTTGGTAAGACATTCATAGTATAATGTGATGCATCATAACTAGGAATGGTAACAGTGTTAACACAAGAAGGGAGACCAATGTCTTTTGAAAGAAAACAGTTCAAGGGAAAATATTTGATGAAATATACATATAAAAAAGAAATTGAAGAAATTTTACATGCAATAAAAAAATGGCAACAATATCTCATTGGGAGACACTTTAAAGTCAAGACATACCATGATATCCTAAAGTACCTTTTGGATCAAGGACTGTCATTAGAAGAGCAACAAAAAGGGGGAGAAAAAATGCAAGGGTTTGATTTCGAAATAATCTACAAAAATGGGAAGGACAATGTAGTAGTCGATGCTCTTTCTAGAATGGAAGAAACCTCAATCTTATATTCTATTACATATTCTTTTCCTGTGTGGCTGGAAGAATCTTTCCATGAATGAAAAAATGACAATAGTACTAAACAAAAAATACAATGTATAAAGGAAGGGATGAATGCTATGGAACATTGTGAGTGGAGTGGAGATATACTTTTGTACAAGGGTAGAATATTTTTATCCCTCAATTAGAGTTGAAGCAACAAATATTAAGTAATTCCCATGACTCTCCAATGGTAGGACATGTAGGGTTCCAAAAAACACATCAAAGGCTCAAAACATATTTCTTTTTGGAAGGAAAGAAGAAAGATATTCAAAAAAAATTAAGAGACTGTCAAGTTTTCCAAAGAAATAAAGGAGAGATGGTAAAATATCTAGCGTTACTTCAACCATTACACAATGTATGAATATCTTGTATTGGTGTCTACACATATCTTATTGAGTTGGTGCTCAGTTGAGGCTATTGGTGTCTCTGGTAGTTTGGTGCCTACATCTCGTTGATTTGGTTTTGTGTTGAGGAGATTGGTGTCTCCAGTAGGTTGGTGCCTACATATTCATGATTTGGTGCTCAATTAATGAGATTGGTGTCTTTAGTAGGTTGGTTCCTACAATATTTGTAATAGTAGGTTGGTTCCCACATAAGTTTACAAATATAAGTTTGTGGTTTTCTCTCGATTAGGTTTCCATGTTAAAATATGTGCATTGTGATATATGATTATTGTTTCTCATATAATGAATGGTTGATGAATGACTAAATGAAGTAAAAAATATCTTATCACGATTGACGCCCCCACTCTTAGTATAATCATGTTCCTCATTGCGTATATTCTTCACGACCTTCTAGTTTCATGCGTTCCCACCACGACTGGGAAATCATGCTAAAACTCTCACATAAAGCGCACCATTCACTTCATGATTGACAATTACAGACATAGAGTTTATACTACTTTCTCGTCCAGTGGATCAGCTAATTGTTTGATATAACATCTTTTTGGCACGCATGAGAGGGAAGTACCAAGGGACGGTAGGATGCCTAGGTTCAACAGATGGTGAGAAGGAAAGATAGTTCTTGGAGGATGTGTCCTCATTAAAAATATATAAACAAAATCACCATAAAGGATAAATTCCCTATTCCAAATATTGACGAGTTATAATTATATGAGCTTCATGAAGTGGATTGTTTTACAAATCTAGATCTTAAATCGGGATACCACCAGATGATATTAAGAAAATATGACATTCCCAAAACAACTTTTAGAACTCATGATGGATACTATGATTTCTTGGTCATTTCTTGGGTTGACTAATGCTCCTTTGATTTTTTAAAGCCTTGTGAAAAAAAAATATCTACCTCATCTTAGAAATTCAGTGTTGGTTTTCTTTAATGATATACTTATCTATATAAAGTGGTGGTAAGAACACACTAAACATGTGGATCAAGTCCTACAAATTCTTGAGAACAATCAATTGTATGTAAAAAGATCCAAATGTTCTTTTGGGAAATAAGAAGTAAAATATTTGGGTCATATGATTTCAAGGGAAGGGGTTAAGGTGGATCCTCAAAAGATCCAAGCTATTACAAAATGGCCTACTTCTAAGAATATCAAGAGTCTTAGAGGGTTTTTGGGTCTTACGGGATATTATCAAAAATTTGTTAAGAATTATGCATACATTGCAAGCCCACATATCTATTGAAGAAAAAATTATTTGTATGGAATGATAAGGCTACTTTGGCATTCTCTCCCTTAAAGGATTCTATGCATTCTACACCAGTATTGGAAAAACTTGATTTTGGTAAAATATTCATAGTATAATGTGATGCATCATAAATAGGAATGGGAAAAATATTGACAAAAGAAGGGAGACCATTGTCTTTTGAAAGCAAACAATTCAAGGGAAAATATTTGGTGAAATCTACGTATAAAAAAGAAATTGAAGAAATTTTACATGCAATAAAAAAATGGCAACAGTATCTCATTGGGAGGCACTTTAAAGTCAATACATACCATGATATCCTAAAGTACTTTTTGGATAAAGGACTGTCATCAAAAGAGCAACAAAAATGGGGAGAAAAAATGCAAGGATTTGATTTCGAAATAATCTACAAAAATGGGAAGGACAATGTAGTAGTCGATGCTCTTTCTAAAATGGAAGAAACCTCAATCTTATATTCTATTACATATTCTTTTCGTGTGTGTCTGGAAGAAGATTTATGTGAATGAAAAAATGACAATAGTACTAAACAAAAAATACAATGTATAAAGGAAGGGATGAATGCTATGGAACATTGGGTGTGGAATGGAGATATACTTTGGTACAAGGGTAGAATATTTTTATCCCTCAATCAGAGTTTAAGAAACAAATATTAAGGAATTCCCATGACTCTCCAATGGTAGGACATGTAGGGTTCCATAAAACATATCAAAGGCTCAAAAAATATTTCTTTTTGGAAGGAAAGAAGAAAGATATTCAAAACTTTTTAAGAGAATGTCAAGTTTTCCAAAGAAATAAAGGAGAGATGGTAAAATCTATAGGATTACTTCAACCATTACACATTGTATGGATATATTGGATTGGTGTCTACACATATCTTATTGAGTTTGTGCTCAGTTGAGGATATTGGTGTCTCTAGTATTTTGGTGCCTACATCTTGTTGATTTGGTTCTATGTTGAGGAGATTGGTGTCTCCAGTAGGTTGGTGCCTAAATATTCCTGATTTGGTGCTCAATTAAGGAGATTGGTGTCTTCGGTAGGTTGTTTCCTACAATCTTTGTAACAGTAGGTTCATGCCCACAAAAATTTATAAATATAAGTTTGTGGTTTTCTTCAATTAGGTTTCCATGTTAAAATATGTGCATTGTGATATATGATTATTGCTTCTCATATAATGAATGGTTGGTGAATGACTAAATAAAGTAAAAATTATCTTATCATGATTGA
>ML782297.1:278573-289324 GCA_009831015.1 Picea engelmannii
GGATATATGTAATGTTTTTTTATTATAACTTTAGTTTTCTATATCATTTTAAGTTTTTTATATAATTTTAAGAAAAAAAATATAGTTTTAAACAAATTCTTTATTTATGTTTAATATGTTAAAATGGATATTTGTTTTTGGCATTGAACATTTCTAATATCATTTTAACCCCTATGTTTATACCAGGAAAATTAATGACTATATTGTCATACTTGTTCTCTAGCTTATGACCTTGTACTCATCAATAGTGATTCCAAACTTCTAAACCATGTAAAAAAAATTAGGAAGAAATTTGACATGACAAACTAAGGCATCTGTATTATTTTCTTTCCCTCCAAATCGTGCAAAGCATGGAAGGCATTTCCCTTTCCCTACCTAAGTATGATGTGACCTTCACCTCTATACAAGTTATACCTATCTAGCTTTAAAGGTTTCAAAAGTCACAAAATGTTAAAACCAAAGTGTGAACAAGAAGGATTTCCTAACACCATAACACATTAATTTAAATGTATGAAGGTAGTTGAAGTTCAATTTTTGTGAAAAAGTACTTTCAAAAAGAAAAGTGTGAACAATAAGTGTTTCCTACGGTATTGTAAGTGTACTTTATAACAACTGTTTTATAAGTGCAATTTAGGTAAAACAAATGTTTTTCAAAGAGAACATAGATAAACATAATTCTAATTTCATTTCTTTAATTAAATGAATTAGAAAAACCATCAACCATTATTACAAACATAATTCTAATTTCATTTCTTTAATTAAATGAATTAGAAAAGCCATCAAACATTATTACATTTTCTCCATAAGATATTGATTGTTACATTATTTAAATGCAAAGCATAAAGTACATGTTGATTGAAGAGGACTACTAACTTGAAACTCGCTCATTTTATTTTTTTTATTGTTTTAATAATGATGGATAGGATATGCATAACATTAAGTTTATTTTTCATAAAGATGATTATGATTTTACAATGACAAATGAAATGGATTTTATAATTTGAATATATTTTTAATTACATCATACATATTCTATTTTAATATTTATGTTTGATTAATTATATATTAAACAATTTATTTTAAAAATTTTAATATCTTTTTAAATATAAATTTTTCTTAATTATATATTTTAAAAAATCATTTTTTAAATGCTTTACTTGGGAGACCCAAACATCCTTTATATAATTTTCCAATTACATATAAATGTTCAAGGTGTTATTAATTACAGGTAAAATAATTTATTGTAAAATATTTTACCTCCACGATCTTAACATCTCTTTTAAATATGACATTTTATTAGTTATATATTAAGAAAAAACTCTTGAAAAATATTTTTTCTAACAGATTTCAAAATCTTTTAAAAACAAGTGTTGTATGATAGTTTAGTTCTTGATGGGTTGGAATGGGAATAAATGTACACCTATGGGAGAGTAAGCAGTGAAGCGGACACGTGACAAGCAACATGAAGTACAGGTGGTATCTATGTAGAAAATGACACGTGGCTCCTAGAGCAATTCTGGCATTGAAATCATTAAATTTTTGAATGTATTTTCATTCTAGTTATAATGTGTTTTGCATAATCCATCTTGTTTTTATTTTCTTAATAAGATTATGTAATTTTTCTTATACGAAAGAGCACATATATCCTCATCATGTGTAACTTGATATATTGTTGGAGTCTGACTTGCCATATTTGAAATTTCCATTCCTACCTTGTATGTTTTATTTTTTTAATGTATTTATGAAATTCATTCATAATGATCTTTGTATACTTCCAACTGGTTTTCATCCCAATATTTAGAGTTAAGTACAATTTTCATAGCCACTTCTTTAATTTTTCCCATAGACAAAGTAAGCAACATCCATTTCATTCTATTAAATAGATCATCTCGCTTGTGTGTCTCTAAATGTGTTAGGATCAATAAAGTTATATGTGGTGGGAAAGAAACAAATATACATATTTTTTTAAGATTCTTTGATCTTCTTGTGTGACCTCTATGTTTGCTAGTTTTTTTTCTATCTATTATCAGAGGTTGATCTGCAATTTCTCTCCAGGAAGAGGGCGTCTTTGTATAGTACCAACTGGACATCTCAACATGTCTATCCAGTTGAATTTTTTTTTTGGCAATGATAAAAAATTTCGAAGGTTTCTTAGAGAATTTTCGTGGTAATGACTTAAAGGAATAAAAAACGATAGGAAATGTTTTTTTTGTTTTTGTTTTTTGAAATAAAGGTTCTTGGAAAATAGGATCATGAATCACACACATTAAACATTCAAATTAAATAAACACAATTTTCTGACATCCACCATAGTTGAAGATAAAAAATTATGAGAACATAAAAATAAAAGAAGATGACCGACATGCATAAAGAGAACTAATTTTGCATTTCAAAAATAGGATTACAAGGCACAATCAAGATTGTTCCCGAAGTAGTTTTCTTTGAAATTTATCAAAAAATAATAATGTCTATTACATATTCCTGGAAATTTAAATGTGTTTGTCATATAGAGTGGGATTGGGGCTCCCATAGACCATAAAATAAATAAGTACAAGAAATAGGACTGTAGAAAGAAGAAGTGGGCGACAGTAGAGAGAAAGACCTGAAAAGAAGAAATTGGAAGTTATCAGTCTTTGGTTAGACATTTCTATTTAAAGAGGTGGAATAATTGGATTGATAAACAAAGTAGGATGTGATCAGTATAGACTTACTATGATGGTATATATCTCCCCCTTTGCTATTTGTTTGTTGATTCCTTTTTATTGCTCTCGTCCATGGCTACTGGAATTGTGCCAACTGCTTGTTGCCCTTCGTCGGTGAGCTTGTCGATTACCCTTTGGAGTCATTCTTCAATGTAGCTTCTCATGAGGGCCACGTTGATCTCATCCCAAATTTTTATGTTGAAAAGATCCTTTTATAATTCCCTTAGATCGATAGAAAGATTATGCAGATCCTGATCAATTTCTTCATTATGTACCAAATAGTCCACTAGCCAGTTGTCCACGTCATCTTCACCATATTCAAGGATGCTGTAAAACTTTTCTAAAGACAACCCCTTAAAAATATCAACTTGTTCATCGAAGTCTTGCTTGGTTAAGGACAAGGACTTGATGATTAAGTTGGGGTCTTGGACCTCATTGGTACTTCCGGCTAAGTCTATTTCAGTCATCTTTCTGAATAATTCTTCTTTCTTTGATATGGCTTGTTCACATGATTGGACAATGAGATGCATATTTTTAACTTTCTCTTTCCAGCATGCATTTAAGTGTTTGATCCGGTTTGGGGAGGGGAGATCTTCTTGTCTTCTTCTCATATCTGTCATGTTTCCAACATGGATGCCAAAAGGGAGGACTGTCTCTAGATAGAAATGTTCTTCATTTTATAAATCCACCTGCAAATGTTTGTGCAAAGCATGTGTCGTCGTTCCAAGGGAAGCCATACTTTGTGATGTTTCCCAGCCCTGAGTAATTAGCTCCATTGTTTTCTTGATATTCTTCTCCACATAGCCTCTACACGATGTGAGGAGGTTGGAGGATCCTTTTAACTTGGATGCAGGGGTGGTAGGCATTGTTATTTCTAAAGTACTGGCAAGAAATGGGATAGGAATCAAAGCTTCCTCCAATTCCTTGAGTCGGTCCTTTAGTCTGGAATTCTCCATCTCGATGCCTCCAATGGAATCATCAAGTGAATCTTCAGTTTCTCGGTGAATTCAAAAGGTTTGGGATGGCTGCATGTTCCTAAGGTTAATCTCTGAATGAGATTTCCCTTTCTTATTTCCTATATCTCTCTTTTCAATAATTAAATTTTTAGATTCGCTGTAAAAAACAACGCTCTGGAATACAAAGGATTCATCTTCGTCAAAAAATTCGGTCTCAGTGATTTCCATTTGGGGACTATGGTGGATCGCGTCCCTGGGATGATCAATGTTACGGAATACACTATCTAGATCAGTCTCAAGTTCCATGTCTTCACTTTCAATTTCAGACTCTTCCGCTTTCCCTACAACGTTTTTTCTCTTCTTCCTTATGGGAAGCTTGTGAGAACTATCAATTTTACCGGGAGGAGGGTTATTATCTCCTCCCTCGTTTGAATAATTATATGTTTCTTTCTTACTGGTGTGGGTCGTTGGAGCGATTCTCCCAGATGTCATACTCTTGGGAGTGGTAGACGGGGATTGAACACTCTTCTCACTAAGGCCTTTTCCCTATTGTTTGTACAATTCAGTGGTGATTTGTAATGTCTCTAGGTCGCCAACATCAGGAGAAAGAGTGTTTTTCTCATTGTCTCTATCTTCGTTCATGCATGTCTGGATAAAAGAATTGTTGAAGCCAACTGCTAGTAAATGTTCTAAAAAAATCTCATTAGGGTCGAACCCTCTTATCCTTTCAACATATCTTAGGTTCAATTTGTTGAAATGGCCTATGAATTCATTAATCTTGTTGACGATCCTGAACACGAAGTCCCCAAATTTTCAAGGCAGAGGAATGAACTGTTTTTTTCTCTTCTCATGGAAAAAATGCAACTAGTAGTTGTATTTCCTTTCTATTTCTATAACAAACATTTTTTTCCTAATGTGACATGGAAGGAAAGAAAGATTTTCCTTGGAGCCAAAAATCATTATCACACATTAATTCTCCATTTCTTCAAGTGTCCCCTTCCTGTCCAAAAACTTGGTCGCTTGGTCAGACATGCGGGGAGCATCCATTCCTAACAATAAATATTTGAAAACTAAGGCAAAGTCATTAAAAACCCCATAAAAACAGTGGGAGGCCTTGTGCCTCCACAAGGCCTGGTACCAGAAGGTTACTGGGTCGAATTCATAGTTTACCTTCTTGGACATAGACAATTTTGGAAATAAACAACAATGCGCTATCGCGAGATGACATATAAAATTTGTTCTTCTCTCTGAATCATGACAATTGGGAACAAATTTTAATGGAAATTAGCTTCCCCCAATAAAAAATGGCTTGTTCCTTGACTATGAAATAAAAAATATAAAGAATCATGCGGGAAATACTTGTTGTGGATTCATGTCCCGTTATTCTTGTAAACAACCACACTATTTCCCGAAATGGATTTCTAAATGAACTAACCTGCAACGTTCTGATATCTTTAGGAACTATTATCAGGTCTTCCAGGAACTCGGGCAAGAGGTTCAACCCATTATCATTCTTTTTTAGGAACTGCTTGCAGTATTCTCCTCTGAAGTGCAATGTTGGATTTGAAAATCTTAACATCTTGCGGAAGACCTGAGGTGACAAAGAAACGGGAAAGTGGTCTCACATTGGAATAATTCTATGGACTAAAATATATTTGTCGACGCACTAAGAGACCATCTCCTTACAGTCAAAAACTTCAAGGAAACAGCCTGCATGAGCAATTCGAGAGGTCCAAATTACTTCGTTCTGGGCGGAAGGGGATGATTAGTAAGAGTATGCCCTGGACCACTGGGAGTTTTGGTCCTCACACCTAAATATGTTCACTGTATCTCCATGGAACTTCTTGCAAGCTGGTGCCATAATTTTACGAGAACGTTTGTTTCCTCCAGACAGTGTTTGAAATGAACAGTTGGAGGGGATAATATAACCCTCCACAAATCTTGGTTCAATGCGTGTGAATAGGAGATCTCCTCGACCCTTTCTCTCAGTAATGAAAATCTCTACGGTTGTTGCATGATAAGTTGTTAGAATTAAAGCTTACTAATTGTATACTTAGAAGTGCGAAGGTGGTGGGTACGGCAAAGAACAATTAAGGATTGGATATTTAGTGAAATCGCCAACCCGATGACCCGCAAAAGACATTTCATGATGTTTGATATGAACACTCGAAAGGGATAATATAACCCTCCGCAAATATTGGTTTAATGCATATTAATGGGATATCTCCTCGAGCCTTTTGCTCATTAATGACATTCTTTATGATTCCTACATGATGAGTTGTTAGCATTAAATATTACTAATTGCATATTTAGAAACAAGTGCAAAGGTGGCAGGGACGGGGAAGAACAATTAAGAAATGGCTAAGTATGGAAAGCGATCCATTGGTATTCAAAATAGGGTTACAAGGGATACTTAGGAGAGGTGAGAGCCCGATGGTCAAATTGCATGTCTCGAAAGTTTTGAGTGAAAAATGCATAAAACAGAAGAGGGCATGATGGGGCAGTCCAACAGTTAATTTGTATATCGTGGAACTTTGGGTGTTGTTTGCAAGTCGTGGAACAATGGAAGCGCAATATTGAGCCCGCCTATACGGGAACCCGCAATCGAAAAAGTGGCTAAGTATGGAATAGGGAAATAGTCGGTCAGACACGTTTTTGATAATATATTCAAATTTGTAATAGATATCCCATTACCTGGCAATATCTTTTCTGCATGTTTCTGGAAAAGTTGTGTAGGGATATTCAGTGTGACTATCTCCTCTAGAATTTTTCTTATTAATGACAATATTTGCAGTTGTTGCATGATGAGATGTTAGCATTAAACCTTAGGTATTGCATACTTGGAAAGAAGTGTGAAGGTGGCGGTCACATGAAACAACAATTAGGAATTGGAGATTTCGTGAAACAGCCAACCCGACGATCCACGAAAGAGATTCCAACAAATGGCCAAGTATGGAAAGAGGTCGGATGGGCTTACAAATATGGTGACAAGGGTTCCCTAGGAGACGTGAGGCCTCGACGGTCAAATTGTATGTCTCATAACTTTTGAGTGAAAAATGTGTAACACGAAAGAGGGGATGATGTGGGAGTCTGATAGACAATTTTTATATCATGGAAGTTCGGGTGTTGTTTGTAGGTCACGAAACAATGGAAGTGCAATATAGAGCCTGCATGCCTGGGAATCCATGATCGAAAAAGTGGCTAGCTATGGAATGGGGAAGCGGTCAATTGGAGTCATGAAATAAAAGCATGAGTGAAAATGTGAACTCATGAGTCTGCCAACCTCCGCAGTTAGACATTTTCGGAAAAACGACTAAGTAACCAAAAAGAGAAAGTAGAGGGGAAAAAGAAAGGGGAATTTGGTTAAGTATAGAAGAGGGAAAAGAAGGGGATAAAAGAGAGTGGGAAAATATAAAAGAGGAAGGAAATTTTTGTAAGCGGGAATTGGTCTCAAACAAGCCCCATTGTTGCAAAAGCATCATTTTGTAGTCCAATATTTTGTCCACTTATGTGTTTTCTATTGTGATTGTATCATTAAAAAGGGTGTGAGCAAATTCTTTGTTGAAGATTTGTTTTTATTGCAACTTGTGTGAGTAATTGTGTTCTTGATACATTGTTTAATGCCTTGAAATATTATTTAAAGTATTAAACTTCCTGCATGATGAGTTGTTAGCATTAAAGCTTAATAATTGCATATCTAGAAATAAACTTATTATACTGTCAACTTGACAATAAGTATAACAATGAGGAACATGAATTTTAATATTCTGGTTAATTTCATAGCCCCATTTGACTTCAACTAGCATATATCATTTAATTTTTTAAATATTTGTGAAGAATAAATTTGGTAATTTCATTAATAAAGTAAAAGTGCTCAAATAGAGTCGAGGGGATGGACAACCAATAAAATGTTTCATTTTGGAGTAAAGGAATCAAGGAAGAGAGAGGGAAATAAGAGATCGTTCGCTCAGCAAGGTTGGGATGAGAACGAAACTTCTTGGGAGAGGCCCCAACTCCCTGCATCGTGAATTAGGGTTGCTATGTTCTATCTACATTATGAATGGAATTGAATGTTGGTTTGAAACTGTGTCATATTCATTTATGTTTCCATAGAAGCCTCATGTGATTGACACAATTCATTGTCATATAATTGTTCAATGCTCCATGTTTGATCAAATTACTCGAGTCAATACAATTTTTAATAATTACGAGACTATTGAACCATGCAAATGGGAAGAGGTGTTAAATCCAGCAAAGAAGCACCAACCAAGATTCCAAGTCAATTTTTTAATAGTAAATCTATAAAAAAAAATAGTAGGTAATATATATTTATCCATAGACATTGGACTGAATTCTTTGCACCAAAGCATTGAACATATTTGTCATAAATACAAGTAGAGGAGTTACAAAAAAAAAACATGCATACAATTTTGTGTTGTTCATCTAGTGCGACAACATACAAGAGCCATTGAAAAGCTCTTGAACATGCATACAAAACTGATTATCATTCTTTTTTAGGAACTCCTTGTAGTATTCTCCTCTTAAGGTCAATGTTGGCTACGACAATCTCAACATCTTGCGGAAGACCTAAGGTGACAAAGAAATAGGAGAGTGGTTCCACAATGGAATAATTATTTAGCTTGAAACATGTCAACAACACTCCTTCTCCTGACGTTGGAGACCTAGAGACATTGTAAAGCACCACTGAAATGTACACACAACAGGGAAAAGGCCTCGATGAGAAGAGTGTCCAATTCCCATCTACCACTACCAAGAGTACGACATCCCGGAGCATCGTTCCAACAGCCCACCCCAGTAATAAAGAAAGTCAGAATTATTCAAATGCAAGAGGAGATAACAACCCTCCTCATGAAAAAATTGATAGTTCTCACAAGATTTCCGTGAGGAAGAAGAGAAACAATGTTGCAGGGAAAGAGGAAGATATCAGAACTAAAACTGAGGACACACCAAGAGACCACCACCTTACAATCAAAGACTTCAGGGACACAGCCTACACGAGAAATTCCATAGGTCCAAATTACTTCATTCTAGGCAGAAGGGGACCAAGAGACCACCTCCTTACAAACAAAGACTTCAAATACATAGGCTACACTTGCAATTTAGTAGGTCCACATTACTTCATTCTGGTTGGAAGGGGATGAGTAGTAGGAATATGATTTTCACCACTGGGATTTATGTTCCTCACCCCCTAATATGTTAATTGTATATCCAGAGAACATGAGAGTGGTTCCACAGTTGAATAATATTTGTCTTGAAATATATCTCTCGGTGCACCAAGAGACCATTTCCTTAGAGTCAAAGACTTCAGGGACACAACCTGCACCAAGGACAAAACCAAACCCAATCCCAAACCCTAAAAATGAAAGGAAAGGATACATCTCTGAGGGTGATGACTGCCATCCGAGTTGAGAGACTCAAAATCGCGAGCTGCAAAGCGACTATTGCGTTTAGCATCGGCTTATTTTCTGAAAACCCTTCCTTTGGTCTTGTTAGGGATGCCATTGTCAAGCCGAGAAGTTCCCCCCACATCATCCATCATTGTATCATCGTCCATCATATCATCTTCTTCTGGCTCAAAATCGACCGTATCAACCTCTGCATCGGCCATCAATGCATAGGGGGATTTATCTGAGCAGGAGGGGTTATGTTGGAATTATTTGGCTTGAAATATATCTCTCGATGCACCAAGGGACCATATCCTTATTTTTTTATGGGTGGAAGGAGATGAGTAGTAATAATATTCCCTGGACCACTAGAGGTTATGGTTATCATGCTCGAAGGTGTTTACTGTATATGGACATAACTTCTGTCAAACTACTGCCATAAGTTAACGAGAACGTTTGTTTGCTCTAGATGATGTTTGAAATGAATATTCAGAAGGGATAATATAACCCTCCTCAAATATTGGTTTAATGTGTATCAATGGGAGATATCCTCGAGCCTTTTGTTGATTAATGACAAGTTCTACGGTTTTGAGTTGTTACCATTAAATCTTACTAATTTCATAATTAGAAAAAAGTGTGAAGGTGGCGGTGGCGGTGAAGAGAGATTCAGGATTGGAGATTTTGTGAAGGTGGCGGGGGTGGTGAAGAGAGATTCAGGATTGGAGATTTTGTGAAGCCACCAACTGGACGAAATGCGAAATAGATTTCATGATGCTTGAAATGAACACTTGGAAGGGATAATACAACCTCCACAAATCTTGGTTTAATTCGTATTAATGACATATCTCCTCCAGCCTTTTGAACATTAATGGCAATCTTAACAGTTCTTGCATGATGAGATATTAGCATTAAATATTAATAATTGCATATCTAGAAAGAAGTGTGAAGGTGGTCGGGATGGCGAAAGCATTGGAAATTTAGTGAAACCGCCAACCTGTGAAAGAGATTCCAAGAAATGGCCAAGTATGGAAAGCGGTTGGTCGGGTTTCAAAACAGGGTTAGAAGTTATACACAAGAGACGTTAGGGGCCGATGGTCAAATTGTATGTATCCAAACTTTTGACTGCAAAATGTGTAACATGGAACAGGGCATGATGACGGACTTCGAAAATCAATTTGTATATTACAGAACTCTAGGCATAGATGATTTTAGGGGCGAAATTTCGCCCATGGGCGAAATTAAGGGGCCTCTAATTTTTTATTGGACGAATTTTTTGTATTAGAGTGATTTTTTTAAACTTATTTTATTAGCCCGTAATTTATTTTAAGGTAAAAATCGTGTACAAGGTTATCCCATGTTTTTAGGAGGGATAGAGGAAAACAAATTATATTTAGCCCCCGAAATTTGGGGGAACAAGCTTCCATTAGCCAAATTTCACCCCCGATTTTGTGGTATGGGCGGTAAAATCAGGATTTATGGTTTAATTTCGCCCCTGATTTTGTGGTATGGGCAGTAAAATCGGGATTTATGGTTTAATTTCGCCCTCGATTTTGTGGTATGGGCAGTAAAATCGGGATTTATGATTTAATTTCACCCCCGATTTTGTGGTATGGGCAGTGGGCACTAGAACATGGAGATTTTTGGCCCTCCCACATGGTATAAATTATATGGGATCTGAAATGCATTCC
>ML782297.1:308682-326775 GCA_009831015.1 Picea engelmannii
TACATCAAATTTGGTTTAATTATCTAAATGATATTTTACTATTTTATGTTAATAAGTATTTTCTTTGAATCTCCATACATAAATACTAATAACTCAAAGTATAATAAAAATGATTAAAAAACTTTAATATATTCTAAAATAATAAGAACTTAACTTACATGTACTTAACCCATATCGTATGGGCAACGACTATTATTTTAAATATAATATTTTATTTTTTGAAAAAAGAGATTCTAATTACTAAAGATCAATTTAAGTTGATTCATCCATAGATTGGATGCTTAAAATAGTTGTGAATTTGCATTGAATTTTTTGATATCTCATGAATAAGAAGATGGCAATGCCCTTTCCTTGATCATCCCAGTTTTAGATAATTTGGTGAAACCTTTGAGACCTTATGGATCAAAGTCTCCCATTTGGACCTTATGTATCAAATTCTTATCATTATTGAATTTCAATTTTCATGGTTGTTCCATTAAGGATTCAATTTAGTAAAAATTCATTTCTTTAGGTGTGAGAAATATTTGCATTACCTTGCAATTTGATTTTTAGTGAGATAGTTATGAATTTTTCGGGTTTGATATCATACAATATGTTGTGTCATATGTAATAGATCAATTGGTTATTATGTAAATCTATCTCAAATTGTCGATGGTATTGTGATATGAGGAGAATGTTTCTTGAGCAGGTTTTCATGGCGACACCATATTTTCAATTTTTTTAGGCGGGAAACCCTGGAGGAATGTAGTAATGGAATTTTACACATTCTTCGGATGGGTAATTGCTAAACAAAGTTGTTGGTATGGAGTGCTCGGTATTCCATTGTTTATCTAGATATTGTATAGTAACCTTCTGACTAGTTTAGAGGCTTTTACTATTCCATTTGCTCGGTTGTCCTCTTGGTTATTTCAGGCTTTAACCTAATATGACAGGCTTCAATTTATTTCATTGATTGTAATATGTCTTTTCGAAGATTCTCTCCACTGGCATTCACTGGTCTGAGACCTTTCCCAGAGTGCCACATCACACTTGTTTCCTTGTATTTTTTTTCCTTTGTAAGGTTATTTAAGGTTAAGTGGTTAATTTTATGGATGCTGAGGTTAGATATCCCTCAGGAGTCAAAGATGGGGATCCTTTGGATCATCGTAGGTTCATCTCTTTGTTGGATGTCATTTGTAATAATTGAGGTATTAACTCCCATATTAATTCTCCATCGTCCGTTCCATCAACTTTTCAGTTGAATACTATCCCTCCACCCTTCACTATTCCATCTAGTATTACACATCTTGTTACTTTTTGCACTTCGGTTCATAAGGAGGCTCTGCGAGTTTTTCAAGCTTCCATGAAGGATCTATGTGGTGTTGGTGTGGGTGCTCGTCTAGTATCAACGAAATGTGCACTCGAGAACATTTCCAAAGTTACATTTGATTCCATTGAAGGGGCTGCAAAACAAGATAAGGTGTCCTTGAAGGAACCTGTTAAAGGTTTTGGGGGGAAGAGGAAACCCACGAAGCTTTCTACGAGAGTGTGGAAGCCCAAAAGAATGAAGCTTTCTTTGGTGTTGGGGATGGATATTGGGTTGAAAAAGTCGTGCTCTCTTTCCATGTGTGCATAGGTGGGTAGGCTAGCTTATCGCTTGTTTTGTAAACTCTCGGTATTGAAGTGGATGAAGGCCACTTGGGAACCCATTCTGGGTTACTCATCGGTTCAACTTACTCTACCAAGGGGTCGGTTTGGTTTGTTTTTCAATTCCCATGAATATTCTACAAATATTCTTGAAAACTTTTGGGTTTTTGAAGGTGACAGCCTTATGCTGAAGTGGTGGAGACTAAAATTTGATCTGGCTACCGAATATTTCATCTTTTGGCACCTTTGGGTATTTCTACCTAGTTTTCCTTTACAGCTGTGGAACTCTAAATCCATGGAGGCTATTGGAAATGTTTTGGGTTGTTTTATAAAGACAGATGAGGAAGCTATGCTTTTGAGTGACCGACGTATGGCTAAAATTATGGTAGAGGTTGATGTGCACGATGGTTTACTGGATACATTAGAGATTGAATGGCACGGCATGGTGATAGCACAAAGGTTAGACTACCTTGGGATTTTGTTTCATTTCTCATGTTGTTGACAGACTGGTCACCTCAAAAAGGATTTTTGTCTCCCTTATGGAGTATATTCCAACGAGTCTCACTCGGAGGATATAGTTACCAATGGCTATTCCCCGGAGGTGGAGACACTGGAGAGGGGTAACTATCTAGGAGTTTGGGATTTGGACTTCTCACCAACTTCGTCATCTGCCTTTGTGGGTAAGTTGTGAAATTACGTCCCTTCTCTCTATTTTTCATTTACTACATGGGGAAGATATCACCTCAACTCATTTTTTTCTGTGGTTTCAAATGAAAATGGGGTTTCTGATATTTCTGATCCACGGGTCAATGAGCCTGAGGCAAATGTTACTCTCATTGAGTTGGGTGTTTCTCCTCTAGTTTCTATCTTTTATGAGGCTCGGCTTTCCTCTCCACGTTTTGATACTCTGCATAAAAAAAACCTTGTACAAGTTGACCATTTGTTCTTGGAAGGCTCACCTCTTCTTCCAGGCTATGGGGAGCCTGAAGTAAGTGCTCATTCATTGAATAGGATGCTTACTAATTTAGTCCCTACTTATAGGGAGGTAAACAATCTGGTACATATTCCGACTTATTTAAGGAGAACTAAGGTGGCATCTAGGGAGCCTGGTACTTTGGAACCTGATCCTTTAGTTACAGAGGCCTCGACTGGCAAGAATCTTGTTTGGTCTAGTGGTTTGGGTCTTGAAATTTCACCTGTAAAGACTAGAAGTGCACGTAAAAAATCAGGGACCATTCCATCCACTCCGTCTACTTCTTCTCATTCCACTATTGACCAGGGGGTGCTTAGAGGCATCAAAGCCCTCGCTAGGGCCAAGTCATGATCATTCTCTAACAAAACATTAGAGGGGTAGGATGAACCCTTAAAATGGCCTCTATGCGTAGGCTCCTTTATAAGACTACACCCCATGTTATTTTTCTACAAGAGACATTGACCAACGATGTAAAGGCAAGGGATTTTATGTTTTCACTAAAGTTGGATTGGATGTCTTGTGTCTTAAGTTCAATTGGAAATTTGGGGGGTCTGCTAGTATCATGGGATCCCCATTTTTTTGTTTTCTCTCTGGTTGTTACATGTGGTGGAATTCTTTTGACAGGTTCCAGTCTTGTTGATAAGAGGAGACTTACTCTCCTGAATGTCTATGGTCCTTGCATGGATCATAAGACATTTTGGAAAAAAATTATAGATAAGGGACTACTTGTTCACACAGATTTAGTTTTGGTTGGGGATTTAAAATTTACATTAAACTCTGATGATATCTGGGGTACAACAACATTGTTAGATCCTTTGGCTCATTTTTTTAAAGATTTTTTTGAAAAATCTCCTTTGGTGGACATGGCTATGGCTGAGTTGGTTCCGACGTGGCGCAATGGAAGGAATGGGGAATCAAGAATTTCAAAAATACTTGAAAGATTTTATGTGGAAGAGTATTTGATTGGTCCAATGACAAGGTGCAGATCATGGGTTGATTCCACCTTCATTTCCGACCATGATCCTATTTTTTTACAACTTGATATTGGAATTCCAAAGACCGTGCATCCTTTTAAGTTTAATCCAGTCTCGTTAAGGGATGAAACCTTTGCAATTTTGACAAGAGATGTCTAGCTGTATAAATGATTTGAGTTAATTGAAGGGGCACAAAGAAGTCTTGTTGAAAAACTATCTCTTCTAAAAATTCGGGTCAAATCATGGTCTAAGGAAAAACTAAAAAGGGATAAGGAATTAATAACAAAATTGGAAGAAGATTTGGAATTTTTATACACTCAAAAAATCAATGGAACCATTACTGGTGATTTAGAACAACATTGCAGATAGTTGGAGGAAGATTACAATAATATCTTTCTGGATGAAGAATAAAGATGGAGGCAAAAAAGTAGGGCTACTTGGATAAAGAGCGGCGATAAAAACACTAATTTTTTCATAGACTTTCCAGCTATATGATAAATAAGAAATTTCTATGGGAAATCACTGATGAAGTTGGTAGTATACATACGGGACATGGAGCTATTAAAAAATAAGTTGTTACCTATTTTCAATATTTTTTTAATGAACAAGGGCAGTCAAATTTGTGGGCACAACTGGAGACAATCACTCTTTATCCAAGGATTCTGATGGAGGAAGAAATCTCTTCATTAGAACAGAGGAATTATCAGTTTTTCTAAAAGGTTTCATAAAAGATAAGAGTCCAGGCCTAGATGGATGGACAGTCAAATTTTTCCTATTCTTCTTTGATTTGGTTGGTCCTAACTTACTTGCGATGGTTGAGGATACTAGATTTCGAGGTGAAGTATGCCAGTCGATTAATTCCATGTTTCTTGCTCTGATTCAAAAATCCAATCGACCATTATCCTTCTTCGATTATCGCCCGATTTCTCTTTGTAATATATTTTATAAGATAATTACAAAGATCATAGCAAGAAGAATTAGAACCATTCTCTCTCGTTCACTGTCCGAGGAACAATTGGGTTTTCTCAAGGGTCGTCAATTTTTGGATGACTTTGGTATAACACAGGAGTGTCTTCATAGTTTCAAAGCAAAGAGATTACAGGTTGTTATTTTGAAGTTGGACCTTAAAAAAGATTGTGATTGCACGAATTGGGATTATCTAATATTTATGCTTCTTCAGTGTGGTTTTGGTCATCATATGACAATATGAATTATGGGTTGTGTGACATCAACATCACTGGCCATTCTTATCAACAAAGAGGCTACAAATTTCATCAATAGCGGGAGGGGATTATGTCATGGATGCCCTCTATCTCCTTTATTATTTATCCTTGTGATGGAAGGGTTGAGCCTCTCACTAAAACATAGTTACATAGATGGACAATTGATAGGTATAAAAGTATCTCGAATGGTTATAATACTCCATCTCCTTTTTGTGGACGATGTGATAATAATGTCAAATGCATCCTTTAATGAATGGAAGGAAATACATACCTTGTTATATGCTTTTTGTGATGCTTCCGCCTTGGATATCAATGAAAACAAGTTTATGTTCCATAATTTCAGTGTTCAACATGATTTTCGTAATCATTTGACAACACTATTTCATTTTGGTGTAATGTGTTTGGCTGTGGGTTTTAAATACTTGGGTTATTTTTAAAAAATAGATAGATATAATGTGATTGAATGGCAGTGGCTTTTGAAGAAACATGAGCATAGAATCTATCGTTGGTGTAACTGATTCCTTTCTCTGGGAGGTAGATATGTTTTGATTAAGGTTGTGCTGGAAAGCCAACCGGTATACTGGTTGGCTTTAACACATATTCCAGTTACAGTCTTTAACAGGATCAACATGATGAATTTCTCTTACCTATGGTTTGGTACAAAATATACATCTTCCTATCATTTATGCAAGTGGGAGACTTTAGCTAGGCCAAAAAAGTTTTGCGGTTGGGGGATAAGAAACATCTTTTGTTTCTAGAGAGACTTAGCTAGCAAATATCTTTGGCAAAGTTTGATGCATCCTGGGATTTGGGAGTGGGTTCTAAAAGATAAGTATCTACCTCACACATTAGTGATAACTTGGTTGCGCATTGTTGATCCTTCATCTCATACTAGCTCCCCAACTTAGAGGAATTTGTTAGATGCATTACCATTGCTCGTTCACTGGATGGCTTGGAAATCGAAGGCAGGGGTTTCTATTATGAAGGGTAAGGATGAAATCCTGGGGATGGGTAAGGGTTCCTATCTATCGATGGATTTGATAACACACTTAAATGAACACCATGTATATTATCTCCAATTGGTTAAATAGTATAGACTTGGGCATGGTAGGCGACCTTGCAGCTAAATGGGAGAGATACAGACTTCACTTGATTGATGCGGGTATTTCTCTTTCAGATACCCAAGATGATTTAAGGTGGATGGGGGGGGACTGTACATGCATTATATCAAAAAACAATGTTTATAACACATTGGCAGTCGAGTTATGCTAGAAAAATATCGAAGGTGTGAGGAGGGAGTTATGGAACTGGGATTTCCCACAAAAGATCAAACATTTTTTGTGGCTCCTCATAGAAGATAAGATGCTTACCTGGAATAATCTTCTCAAACGAGGTTGGCAAGGACCTGGATTGTGTCTTCTTTGTAGAGGTAATTACTATAGACTGTTGGAAATAATATCGGGTAAGGGAACTCATCAAGCAATTTTCTATCATCTGATTTGCCCATGTCTACAGGGAAGAAAATCAGGAGGCTGAGTTATTATCTAAAAAGGCACTATTTGAGCATCATGGATCCATCGCATACAATCAGTGGAATGATGGTCATGAGGGACCAAGTTTTTATTTAAAGTTGTACTAGAAACTCCTTTTTGAAATTGATGTTTATATGTGTTTAATTGAGGCTATCATGGGGTATGGAAGTAGTGTCAAAATTGTTTGAGGAAAGTACTTGATCTTGGGTAATTTAGGTTGTGTTTTATTTTCTAGCACCTTTTTTACTGTCATCATGGTGGTATAGTGGTACCTTTTGTATTTTGATATGAGTTGTAGTTCGACTTTTGGTGGATAAATATTAAGGAAACACCTTCGAATGTAATGGTATTTTTTGACTATGTAAACTGATTATATATCTTAATGTAATGGAAATTTTCTTGTGGAAAAAAAAATCCATCTCAAATAAAAGATAAGATATCTAAGTGTGAAACAATCTACTAGGATCACAAAATCACATATGAATGATTGAATGATGACACAATTGAATAATGTGATATCTTTACATAGTATTTGAATAGACATGTCATGATTAAAGTTCATAATTATTTAAGGTTTAATTGTATAGATAAGTTTATTTGTATGGTATATTATTTAATATTTGGTATGTTATATATTACTCTTTACTAATATGATTAGGATTTGAAGCAGTTAAAGAAATTTAACTAAAAGGTTTTTAAAGTTTTAATCAATATTCGATCATTGAAGACATATTAATCAATCATGGGTTGTTAATTGGGTTTAGTTCAGGTGGATGGGAGGAATGATTGTTCCTCCTCCCTTGGGTTCAATTTCCACAAGTGACATGTTGAGTTCATAACGAGTATATTTTTTTCATGACTTCGAGCTTTATTGTTGACTAACCTTGTTCCTTGAAGATTCTAGGGTTTACCCTAGATACCATCCTCAAATGAGGGGAAGTACTTGAGGATTTTCCTCGGGATTTATACCCTAGAAAAAATGAATCAATCATAGGTTGATATTCTCTATAAAAAAAAATTCATAGAGTTAGATAAAACTTCTTAAATTATAATTCCAAGATTGAACTTGATTTTTGAGACGAAATTGCATTGAAATTGAGATTTTTAAAAATGTAGTAAGAATATTACTCTTGCTTAGAGAAAAGATGATAATTTCAGATGTCAATGTAGTGATTCATCTTGTGATGATATTAAGAATAGGATTTCGATGTGATGGATGTAGGATGATATCCCTAAAGTTCCAAAAATGGGGACATTTTGTATGAAGTATGGAATGATGTGTTGTACCACCATTCTTCCAAGGGAAACCACTTGACCCATTGTGTCTGTTTATCAAATGAAAATAAATGAAGATATACTTATAGACAATTCTTCACAATCTCACTTTTCCCATCAGAATGAGGATGGTAAGATGAGTTGTGAGCCAATTGAGTACCCAAACAAGAAAATAATTCAATCCAAAAATTTCTAGTGAAAATTGGACCTCTGTCACTTACAATAATCTTATGGACTTCATTTAGTTTTTGGAATATTTCCATGAATGTTGCAGCTACTGTAATTTCCTTAAAAGCATGAGAAAGCGAGAAAAAATGGGCATACTTTGCCAATCGATCCACTACTACCATGATGACGGTCTTTCCTTTAGATTTAGGTAAACTTGTATCAAAATCCTTTGAAACGTCTTCCCAATGTTGAATTGGTATAGCTAATGGTTGTAGGAGACCTGGCATCTTGATTGTCTCCCCTTATTCTATTGACAGGACATACATTTAGACACAAACTTTTGAACATCAATTTTAATACCTTACTAGAGAAAATCCTTCTTGATCCTATGGTAAGTTTTCAAGAACCGTGAATGTAATCCTATAGAAGTGTGCAATTCTAGAAGAACCTTCTATTTGAGTTGGGAACTCTTACATAAATATAGGCAATCGTGATACCATATAAAATCATTCTTCCACACAAATTTAACTAATGTACTAGGGTCCTCTTGTAGTTGTTGAGTGATCTTTCATACATATTTATATTTCTTACATTCTATCCTTACTTCTTCCACCCAATTAGATTGTAGAATAGAAATAGCACATAATGAACCCTTTGTTTCTTCTTCTTTCCTTAAAAGCGCATTTGCCACATATTATGTTTTTCTTTCTTGTAGATAATTTCAAAATCCTAACCTAGCATCTTTGTAACCCATTTTTGTTTCTCTTATGAATACAATAGTTTCTCCAAGAAGTACTTCAAACTATCATGATCTGTTTTTATTTTGAAGTGTCTTGATATTAGGTAACTTGGGTGTCATTTCTTAACTGCATGTAGTATGGCCAACATTGTTTCTCATAAATGGGTTTGTGTGATGTTTTTCCTTTAAGTTGGCTTCTTTTAAAGGCAACAGACCTTCCTCTTGTCTTAAAATTGCACCAATTCCATGGCTCAAGGCATAACACTCCACAATAAATGTTTTTGTGAAGTCAGGTATGGCTAGGACATGAGTTGTAAACATAGCCTCCTTGATTTTTTCAAAATATTTAGTTTCTTATAAAGTCCAATAAAATGCTTCCTTCTTTACTAATGTTGTTAGAGGTGCCAACATTTTACCATAGTTTTTGAAAAACTTGCAGTAATAGCCTGTCAATCCTAAGAATCAGCTAAGTTTCTTCAAGGTTTTGGGAATTGGTCATTCCCTCATAGCTATAATTTTGTTAGGGTCCACTTTTACACCTTCATGCGATAAAATATGAGCCAAATATTCCACTTCTTGTACCCCTAAGGCACACTTGGAGGGATTTGCATAAATTTGTTGCTCTTACAAAAGTTGTAATACTCTGTCAACATGTTGTACATGCTCTTCCCAAGATTTGTTGTAGATTAGTTTGTCATGAAAAATACTAACAAAAACTTTTCTAAGGACGGTTTTGAAAATATAATTCATTATGATTTGAAATGTTGAAGGTGCACTAGTAAGTCCAAATGGCATAACCAAAAAATCATAATGGCCTTCATGTGTTTTAAAGGTTGTTTTGAGAATGTCTTCCTTCCTCATTCTGATTTGATGATATCTCGAATGAAAATCCAACTTAGGAAAGAAAATTGACCCATGCAATTCATCTAATAATTCATCAATGACAGGAATAGGAAACTTATATTTTATAGTCATTTTGTTGATATGTCTATAATGTGGACACATACTCCATGCGCCATCCTTCTTCATAACCATCAATACCATTGAAGAGAAAAAACTTTGGCTCGATGAATGATTCCCACCTCTAACATTTCTTGGATCATACATTCAATTTGAATCTTTTGTGCATATGGATACATGTAAGGCCTAATGTTAGGGGGTGCATTTCCTAGTTGCGAATGAATAGCATGGTCATTATATTGATCTCATGGAGGACCCTTAGGAATTTCTCCAAATACCTTGGAATGGTTGTTGATAACTATTTGGAGATCCATTATAGTAGAGGATATATATGTTTGAACATATAGTGAGAACAATTATGAAATTACACCATGGTGTCCCTTTTCGAGTAATTGTTTCATGCTATTAGAGATTATGACCTTAGAGGGTTTCCCTCGGATATCTATAAGCTCAATTTCCTTGCCTTGTGAGGAAAATATCATGAAAAGATCTTGAAAATGAAGGGCCATTGTTCCCAATCATTGTAACCATTGGACCCCTGATTCAACATTGACACCACTCATTTGGATGGAAAACACAGGACTATTAAAAACATACTCCCCCGTATTGATATTAATACTATGGAACTTCCCAGAATCATTTATGGTTCCTCCATCTGTAGTCATTACGTGAAACTCTAGTGCTAGAAATACAAACAAATTGAGTTATTTTGCTAATTTGTAATTGTTGAAGTTATGTGTACTACCAGAATCAATCAACATTGTTACCTTTTTATTTATGATGTATCCTTGTATCTTGAGGGTTTGTGGAGTATTGATTCCAACCAATGCATGATAGGATATTGTTGGATTAGTCTCTTCTAGATCTAGATCTTGTGATGATTCCAATTCTTGATATTCTTCGTCTTCACAGTATATTTTGAAAACATTATTCTCAACACATTTATACCCCTTAATACACTTGTTATGACAATTGAAACATAATCCATTTTCTCTTCTTTCATCCATTTTATGAGGTTTCAACCTTGTTGGTTGAGGTATGGTCACCTTATGAACCCCAAAACAATCTTTTCTTCCTATGTATGCTCCAATGGTATACTTGTGTGTAGCCGTATTCATGGCTTGAATATGATGAGAAAATTTCATAACTTCCATAATATTTTGATGATGTTTTAGGAAAATCTCATGTTTTATGTCTTGTGTAATCTACCCATGTAAGATTCCAACAAACTTTCATCACTTATGTCAGCTGCCCTTGTGGCCAATGCCTGAAATTATGAATTATAATCTTTAATATCACCTAAGTGCTTGATTCTTGTCAATTGATTGAAATATTCATGTTCCCCAACTTTCCTATATTGTTCTTCTAAGTCTCTTGTAAATAAACCCCAAGTATAATGATAAGAAGGGGCATTCCTTTTAACTATCCATTGATACCATTGATATAGTTTTATCTCAAAGTTCAAAGTTTCTATATGAATCTTTTGCTTATCATCCATAATATTATGTATTTCATAATATTTATTTATTAGGTTCACCCAGGTAAAGACCTATGTTCCATCAAACTTCCTTAATTCAACCTTGGGAAGTTTCACTCTTTTGGGAGACCATCCATAAGTAACTCCATTATAGGATTTAAATCCCCATGGAAAATTCTTATTATTGGAAATTTGTTCAACCTGAATACTACCCTTTTTTTCATGAGTCCATTCAGACACCTTATCAATTTTAGGGAACCTCCCATTCAAGGATTTTAAAATCTTCGTTTCCATTTGTTCCAACTTTCCATCCATTTTATGTTCCAACTGTTCCATCAGTATTTTCTCCTATTGCTTCTTTTCATCCATTTTCATTTCCATATTCCTTTCTATTTCTATTTGATTATTCATCAAGTCAACCTTTTTCATGTTAAGTTTTTATTGTTTTGATTAGGTTTTTAAATCATTTCCAAAACAACAGCGTAAAGAGGATCATTGAAAGAAACATAATCACAAGGTACACAACATTTTATCATGGGAAACCCTCATGGGGGAGAAAAACCAACAAAAAATTCCTCAATAATAGATTGTCAATACAATGCCAAGACTAAGACCAAAACACGAAGAATACACTAAGACTGAGCATGCGCCTCTCTTTTCCTTCCTCCTGCAACTGCAAATTCCTTCAATATATGCACACTAAAATGAGTGAGTGTGAGTTTGTGAGAGTGAGGCATCATCCTCACATATAAATACTAGTTGAGGATGTGATAGGGTTATGTCTCTTAAATTAGTAGGGATGACATTCTTCTAGAAGTGGTTAAAACCACTTTATAAACACTAGGGGCTGACTTTACAAATACAACCATATAAATATGGTTTGACCAATCCAAAAAAAGGGATTTGATCTTATACAATACCCGACATGATCAATCATCACATATAAATACTACATGAGAGTGAGAAATCATCCTCACATATAAATATCATTTGAGGAGGTGCTAGGGTTATGTCTCTTCACATAGTAGGGCTGACTTCTTCTAGAAGTGGTTAAAACCACTTTATAAACACTAGGTGTTGAACTTACATGTACCACCATGTAAATATGGTTTGACCAATCCACAAACGGGGATTTGATTCTATACAAGACCCGAGATGATAAATACATAAAAGAGGATTTGTTATATAAGATAATAACTAAAATATAATTAGAATATTCTTCGAAGTTACAATATTTCAAAACTCCCCCTTAGCGTGAATGGTATTCTACTAACATGACCTGACACCACATCATCAATATAAGGAGAGGGAAACATCATCATCAACATATAGAACATTGACTGACACATATACAAATCATCGGAATTTTTTCTCATCCTCAATAATATCGTCCACAACATGGAGTTGGAGTAACATCATCATCATCAGTAGCATGAAGTTGAGACATCAACATCAATAGCATGAAGCTAAAACAAAAACATCAAAAAGTACACGAAGTTGATACAACATCATTAACATCATGAGGATGGTACAACATCACCAACATCACGAGGACGATACAACATCATCAACAACATGAGGATGATACAACATCATCAACATATGGAAACAAAATGAGGAAGTTGCATCAACAACAACATTTTGTGGAACTATGGCATATCATCCTTACAGGACCTTTGGGATCTTCCCAGGAATCATAATATTCCCTAGGATATAAAATCCTAACAAGCTACCACATGGTACTCTAACAGACCATCCTTACCGGACCTTCGAGATCTTCCTAGGTGATATGGGATATTTTCATTGATGAGACTTATTAAAGAATTGAATTAAATGAGCATAAATTGAATTGCACCATAAAGAAGGAATAACTCAATAATGAAGAGACATAAGCATCAAATATGAACATAAAAACTTGATAACCGAGTTTGTCCGTGATGGAGTACGTCTCTGGGTCCTGTTCTCAAATGGGTAGGCCTTTTTATTAACTCAGCGAAAGAATTCAGAAAAATACATAAGTATACCTCATTATGGATTTAAGCTACAAAAGTGTTTCTCAGATAAGAAAACAGACAACACCATTTAATTTGTGGCGTCTAATTACCCAAAACTGACTCCCTCCATGCCTCAATATGACTCTGGCACTCCCAAGCCCATGAGAAATCTTGTCTGGATTTCCATGCCTACCACCTACACTTAATTCACTATACTCGCCTCATAAAATCTGCCCAACGTTACCATTGAGCACCTTCCTCCCATCCATTGATTGGGCATTTAAGTTTAAATGTGGGCAGAATATCGAACAAAGCCGTTTGGCCCAACGGTTGGCGAATGTTTTGTTAAGTCGTTTGGTTAGGGAGGTCTCAGAGTCGAGCCTGTGGGCCTCCCCCTTTTGTCTTGTACTTACAACAATGTATATGTATGGTGGTTAACCACCGCTGTAACACCCTGTTTCCCCCAGTCTGTAAAAATAAATATACTGGAAATGTATTGTGGAAAAATCAGAAATGTGAATGTGTGATGTGAATGGACCTTGTAAGAAAGGTCAATGAATGTGAATAATATTATGACTATATATATGGCAGGATTACTGAGAGGGGATGTGATGAAAAAGAGACCACGATGGCTGAAGAAAGGTAGTGAAAGGCACCTGGAAAGGTGGTGTTAACTTCCACCGAAACCAATACTGTATTAGGACTTCACTGGCCCAGAGAACCAAGAGTGGCTCACTGGCCCCGAATTAAATGACTCGCCAGGTTGGTAGGTAAATGGATCCTCATGAGTAATGAGGGATGGGGGTGAACCACCCATCCGTAGAGTCCTCAGACCTGACCACCATGAGGGAAATTGTGCCACACGCAACTTTGTCGAAACGAGAAAAGGCAGGAAGAGTGGGCGATCAAGGGCAGACGCGAGGGAAAGAAGAAGGAAAAACTCTGGAAAAATACAGAGTGAGTGATAGCAGAGAAGAAGGAGAGTAACCTTCGTTCTTGGTCACTGGCAAATAGAGACTCAGTCTCACAGCATCATGGTCTCAGCTCGGTGGTGGCTAGTGGTAAATCCATTGGGAGTCACTGAGCCTACGGTTGGGTGGAAATGAACACCCCTCTCAGCAGTTGCAATCACATCGGGTGTTATTTCTGATAAGTGTTTTACATCTTTCATATTGAAATTTATATGCTAACATGTATGCTCATAGTCTGTGTAGTTTATGAATGGTTTGAGTATAAAACTGTCTGTGTGGTGTTTTGATCAGAAATGGTGGTTGCATGCTTTTATTGGAAGGACCACGTATGGCTTATTGTTTATAGATAGAATTATATATATGTATACCGATCTAAGTCAAACTTCAAGTCTGCTTCTGGGAAATATATACCCTTATTCGTCCCCATGGATACCCGAAATTGATCTCTCCACAGAGATACCCTTATTGGAAAGATTACTAAGAACATGAAAAAGGATTTGAAGGCGCAAGTCTTAGTAATCCTGTACGAGGAAGAATGGGCCTCTTGAAATCCTGAAATAATAGCGTAGGGATAAGTATCGATTGACGGACGATATCCTGTCGGAAGATCTGCAGTCATTCCCGACCGTTATATTGGAGGAAGAAATGAGGGTGTTACATGCCTTAACCCTTTTCCTTTATCTTCATGAGTAGCAAAGAAATCGGGATTGTAGACAATCAAGGTCTTTGGGAGTATCTGGACCATTGGTTTTTCCACGTCCAGGGAGTAGCGGGAGAGTGCACAGCGCGAGATAGATCTGAACCGTCAGATCTTAGTTAGAAAACCCGACAACCATTGGATCTGTGAGGAGATGCATGAGGGTTAAGCCCTCGTGAACAGAGGCGAAAGTCCCGAAAGAGGAGTTGGTGTCGGGATTTTGGAAGTCTCGTTGACAAGAGATCGAGACACTCCATGGTGGAAGTCCCGAAATAGATCTGGACCGTCCATCCGTGGAGGACACGTAGCGGAGATCAAGAGTCCATCGGTATTTCAGATATCGGGGATTCGAATTGACAGAGGATTTCTGTCACTGGAGATCGCAAGTTGCGAAATCGCAAAATGACGACGACCGTCCATCTGAGGGAGGACATGTGGCTGCAATCCAAGATTTTAGGAGAGTCCCAAAAGGAAGAGTCCATCGAAATTTCGCAAATCAGGAATTCAGGAGTCCCACTGACAAGAGGTTGGGCTCTCGTATTCATAAATCTCGAAAGAGATAGTATGGAGGTCTTATGAGGAATGGTCACCTGGATCAGGGCATATCCAGGAGGGCTAATGTGACAAAGGCCATTCCGGGGAATCGAAAATCAGGAATTCGTAAGTCCTGTTGACAAGAGGTCGGGCTCTCGTATTGATAAGTCCTGAAGGGAATAAGACTGTGGTCTTATGAGAAGTGGTCATATGGACCAAGGCATAGCCCAGGGGGGCTAATTGTTGATCGAAGCCTCTTCGACATTTCATCATTTCGGGGTTTCCAGAGTCGAAAGACTCGACTCGCTTATACTGTTGAGTCACGAAATGTGAAAAGGTGCCTAGTTGTTTGGCCTGTGATCATGATCAACAATCACACGAAGGTGGGAAAAAGGGGAAATCTAGCCGGTGCTAAGCCCCGTAGGATTTCGGGGATTCTGTCCCTCGAGAAAAGGAAAAAAATTTATTATGCCGCAGCGGGTGTGTGACAAATTAGTATCAGAGCATGGTTACAACACTTGACCTGCTTGGGCTCATGAACAAGTTGCGTAGAAGCTCCGTTCGGAACACTCCTAAAAAGAGTAACCCCCTGTCTTAACCTTCCAAATCAAAAGACGGAGTTAAGAATGAAAAACCCCTATTGTGTGTGTACATGTGAAAATATGAATCATGTATTGGTTATAAATAAATATAAATATTGACTAACAATCAACATTTTTCCCTTTTGCACACAAGCGGAAGATCAACCGCGGGAAATTATCAACGCATAGTATGGTGACTCACCATGAAGGTGCAGAGGGCTCCCACAATAGAGATGAAGAGTCTGAAAAAAGGAGGGTAGTAGGGACCCCTCCAGGTCTAGCCGAGACTATGAGGAGCCTCATGGTCGAATTACAAAGCTGTAAGGCTGACAATGAAAGGATGATTAAAGAACAAGAAAAGCAAACAGAAATTAATGCAGTTTTACTAAAGAGTTTATCCGATCTACAAAGACAAATGCAGCATGAACCTGAAACTCAGAAACATGGTCATATCAGTGACCACACTGAGAGGAGCACCTCGAAAAAGTTCAACCCCAGAGGTAAAGGAAAAACGTCGGATGATTCCCCTGAGTAGGAAGCTGGCGATTCAGAGGGCTCTTCTAGTAGTAGAACCAGTTCCTATTCCCAAAGGAAACAGAAGAAGAAAAAGTCTTCCAAAGGTCGTATATTTGAAGAATTCAGAAAAGACAAACCACCCTCCTTCGACGGTGAAATAAAGAAGGGAGAGGAAGCAGAGGCCTGGTTGCTTGGACTAAAGAAGTATTTCAGAGTCCATGACTTTTTAGAAAATATGAAAGCCCGAGTGGCCACCTTCAACTTGAATGGAAAGGCTTCAATTTGTTGCGAAGACCTTAAGAATGTGAAAGGGGTTCACGAAGAGGACATGTCTCGGGAACGGTTTGAGAAATACTTCTGGAAGAAGTATCTATTGGAAAAATATTTCGATGAAAAGACTAAAGAGTTTTATGAACTCAAACTGGGACAACTCACTATAGAAGAATATGTCAACAAATTTCTCGATTTGTTGAGGTATGTACCCTACATAAAAGAGGAAAAGACAAAGGTGCAATGCTTCATCAGTGGACTACCTAAGGACTATCGGAACATAATTGAATTTGATGAGCCAAAGACTCTAGAAGGCACTATTAGAAAGGCGACCTATTGTTATGAACAGTTTGGGCATCAAGCAGAACCTCGCGAAGGATGGAAACATAAGAATAGTTCAAGATTTCAGAAAAGGGGAATTAAATCCCCAGGATTTAAGAACTGTAAGAAGAACCCAAGAATGAGCTTCCCATCCTGGAGTATGCACCAGCAAAATTTTCCCTCCTTGAGCAGAAATAAAACTTCTGGACCCATATCAGTGAAGACTGATAACCCAAAGAGAGAACCTTTGAAATGTTGGGGTTGTGGGGAAGAACATCTATTGAGAGACTGTCCACATCGACAACAGAATAGTCAGAGGATTTATAACATCCAAGAAGCTACTACCTTCAATGATGTGGCCAGGAGTGAACCACAAATTTATGCAACATTGGATAATAACCAAGCCGACCACCAAGATTCAGTAGTGGAAATAGAAGGTATGATTTCCAACCATCTAGTGTTTGTTTTAATTGACCCTGGTTCAAATTTGAGTTATATAGCCCCTAAAGTTGTTGATAAGTGTAAACTACAGCCACAAAAACATACCAAGCCATGGTTGGTACAGTTAGCCACTGGCACCAAAAGAAGGGTAGCAGAGGTTATATCAGTCTACCAATTGATGTTGGGTAGATTCCCCACCCAAACAACCCTTAACTTATTATCCCTGGGATTGTATGATCTGCTGATTGGTATGGACTGGCTAGCCACCCATAAAGCCAGATTGGACTGTTACCATAAAACCTTAGAATGTGTAAGTAAAGAAGGGAAAAATATAACCCTTCAAGGGATCCGAAAACCTGTCTCGGTGAGACAAATATCAGCTCTGCAAATGAGAAAGTATTTCCTAAAGGGATGTCCCCTATATGCAATACAGGTGTTGAAAACAATCGAAGGTGACAAACCAAGCCATGATGATCACCCTATCCTGAGAGAATACAGAGATGTGTTTCTGGAAGAGGTATCGGGTTTACCTCCGAGAAGGGACATAGACTTCTCGATAGAACTTGCACCGGGAGCGGTGTCGGTGTCTAGGACACCCTACCGGATGAGCACACCTGAGTTAGTTGAACTCAAGTTGCAATTAAAAGAAAGGATGGATAAGGGCTATATTTAGCCCAGCGTGTCTCCATGGGGAGCACCAGTCCTGTTCGTGAAAAAGAAGGACGGTACCCTTAGACTGTGTATAGATTATAGGCAACTCAATAAGGTAACCATAAAGAACAAGTACCCCTTGCCCAGGATCGATGACATGTTCGATCAAT
>ML782297.1:326825-350328 GCA_009831015.1 Picea engelmannii
CCTGTTCGTGAAAAAGAAGGACGGTACCCTTAGACTGTGTATAGATTATAGGCAACTCAATAAGGTAACCATAAAGAACAAGTACCCCTTGCCCAGGATCGATGACATGTTCGATCAATTGGGGGGTGCATCTATTTTCTCAAGGATTCATTTGAGGTTGAGATACCATCAAGTCCGAATCAAGGGTGAAGAAATCCATAAAACTGCCTTCCGAACGAGGTATGGTCACTATGAGTTTGTGGTGGTGCCATTTGGGTTGACCAATGCCCTTGCCACTTTTATGTTCTTGATGAACAATGTACTCAACAAATTCCTAGACAAATTTGTGCTTGTTTCTATTGACGATATATTAATTTACTCCAAGAACATAAAAGAGCATGAAGAGCATCTTAGACTTGTGCTGTAAGTGCTAAGAGAACATCATCTCTATGCCAAATTCAACAAATGGGAATTATTCCAGAAGAAAATACATTACTTAGGCCATGTTCTCTCCAAAGAAGGAGTAGTGGTAGACCCTGACAAAATTAGGTCTATCATGGAATGGCCTACCCCAAAGGATGTTTCGTACATCAGATCCTTTATGGGATTAGCAGGATACTATATGAGATTTATAAAAGGATTCTCCAAGATTGGTTGTCCAATCACTGCCCTCCAGAAGAAGGGGACAAAATTCCTGTGGACACAGAAATGTGAAGAAATATTTCAAACCCTGAAACATCTACTGACCCATGCACCCGTGCTGAAGATCGCCAAACCAGAAGCTGACTTCCTCGTGTGCACAGATGCCTATAAGGAAGGGTTCAGAGGAGTCCTTATGTAGGAAGGAAGTGTGATCTGCTATGAATCCTGAAAATTGAATGAGCATGAAGTCAACTATGTGACCCAGGATCTAGAGCTTGCTGTCATAGTGCATGCCTTGAAAATGTGGAGGCATTACCTCTTGGGAAGAAAGTTTGTACTTATGACAGATCACTGTGGATTGCAATACCTGTTTGATCAACCAAAGCTCAATGCTAGGCAATCTAGGTGGATGGCCCTCCTTAGCGAGTTTGATTTCGAAATCAATCACATTAAAGGAAAGGAAAATAGGGTGGCCAATTCCCTTAGCAGAAGTCTGAAAACAATTCACCTGGCAGTAGTGAGCACCTGCAAGACAGATGTCAAAGAAAGAATCAGAAATGCACAAGAAATAGATCCCTTCGTCCAGACCGTGACCATGTACCTACAGCAAGAACCTGCCGGAGTAAAAATATGAAGGCTATCAGATGACCGAAGGAGGTTTGCTCACTTAGAAAAGAATATTTTATATTCCAGATTGTGACGACTTGAAGAGGTTCATACTGGATGAACTACATAAAAGACCCTATTCTGGTCATCCAGGATACCAGAAGATGATCACAGCCACTAGGAGACAATTCTATTGGCCTGGAATGAAGAAATACATAGCTGAGTACTTGGCCAAATGCATAGAGTGCCAACAGGTTAAAGCAGAACACCAACACCCAGCACAATTATTACAACCTCTACCAATCCCAGAATGGAAATGGGAAACCATCTCCATGGATTTCATCACCGGATTACCAACATTGACCAAACAAAGTAATGTCATTATGGTAGTGGTGGATAAATTGAGCAAGTCTGCCCATTTCATCCATGTCAAATCAACTTGCAAAGAAATCGATATCAGCCAGGTATTCATGCAGGAGATATTCAGACTGCATGGTATGCCGAAAGAGATCGTGTCTGACAGAGACATGAAATTTACTTCTAACTTTTGGAAATCACTGATGGTTGGCTTAGAAACCAAATTGTTGTTTAGCACCGCCTATCACCCTCAAACCGACGGACAAACAGAGAGAGTGAACCAAATACTTGAAGAAATGCTAAGAATGCATGTAATGCATCAACCCAAGAAGTGGGAAGACTACTTGCCACTGGTAGAATTCGCCTACAACAACGGCTACCAAGCATCCTTAAAGATGAGTCCCTTTGAAGTCCTCTATGGTAGACGGTGTAACACTCCAGTCAGCTGGAGTAATCTAGTAAATAGGATTTATTTGGACCCGACATGTTGAAATAAATGGAACAATAGGTGACTCAGATAAAACAAAACCTGAAGGTCGCTCAGAACCAACAGAAAAGTTATGCCGACCAAAAGAGAACTCCAAGAAAGTTCAAAACGGGAGACCATGTATACCTCAGAGTTAGACCCAGGAAGAGTTCTCTAAAAATGGGAGCTTGTGCCAAGTTGGCACCTCGGTATTGTGGACCCTTTGAGGTTCTAGATAGAGTGGGACCTATAGCCTATAGGCTAGCACTACCTCCCACAGTCAATGCACATAATGTTTTCCATGTCTCATTAATGAAGAAATATGTACATGATGCTAACCATATAATTGATTGGTCTGTGATTCAGGTGGAATCAGAGGGAGAATTTCTACCAGAACCTCAATGCATACTAGATAGAAAGGAAACCCTGCTCCAGAACCAAACCATTGCACAAGTCAAGGTGCAGTGGAAACATTTTGGCCCAAATGAGGCTACATGGGAAATGGAGGATGCCATGAAACGGGCATATCCGATTTTGTTTACACCTGTACATGCATGTCAAGTTGATAGATAGAACATCGAGGATGATTTTCCTTTAAGGGGGAGGGAATTGTAACACCATGTTTCCCCCAGTCTGTAAAAATAACTATACTGGCCATGTATTGTGGAAAACTCAGAAATGTGAATGTGTGATGTGAATGGACCTTGTGAGAAAGGTCAATGAATGTGAATAATATTATGAATATATATATTGCAGGATTGATGAGAGGGGATGTGTTGAAAAAGAGACCACGATGGTTGAATAAAGGTGGTGGAAGGCACCTGGAAAGGTGGTATTAACTTCCACCAAAACCAATACCGTATTTGGACTTCACTGGCCGGGAGAACCAAGAGCGGCCCACTGGCCCCGAATTAAATGACTCGCCAAGTTGGTAGGTAAAGGGATCCTCATGAGTAATGAGGGATGGGGGTGAACCGCCCATCCGTAGAGTCCTCAGACCTGACCACTGTGAGGAAAATCGTGCCACATGCAACCTCGCCGAAAGGAGAAAAGGCAGGAAAAGTGGGCGATCAAGGGCAGATGCGAGGGAAAGAAGAAGGAAAAACTCTGGAAAAATACAAAGTGAGTGATAGCGAAGAAGAAGGAGAGTAAACTTCATTCTCAGTCACTGGAAAATAGAGACTCAGTCTCGCATCATCGTGGTCTTAGCTCAGGGGTGGCTAGTGGTAAATCCGTTGGGAGTCGCTGAGCCTACGGTTGGGTGGAAACGAGCACCCCTCTCAGCAGTTGCAATCACATCGGGTGTTATTTCTGATAAGTGTTTTACATCTTGCATCTTGAAATTTATATGCTGACATGTATGCTCATAGTCTGTGCAGTTTATGAATGGTTTGAGTATAAAATTGTATGTGTGGTGTTTTGATCAGAAATGGTGGTTGCATGCTTTTATTGGAAGGACCACGTATGTCTTATTGTTTATAGATAGACTTATATATATGTATACTGATCTAAGTCAAACTTCAAGTCTGCTTCCGGGAAATCTTTACCCTTATTCGTCCCCAGGAATACCCGAAATCGATCTCTCCACAGAGATACCCTTATTGGAAAGCTTACTAAGAACATGAAAAAGTATTTGAAGGCGCAAGTCTTAGTAATCATGTAGGAGGAAGAACGGGCCTCTCGAAATCCTGAAATAGTAGCTTAGGGATAAGTATCGATTGATGGACAAGATCCTGTCAGAAGATCTGCGGTCATTCACAACCGTTAAATTGGAGGAAGAAACGAGGGAGTTATATGCCTTAACCCTTTTCCTTTATCTTCGTGAGTAGCGAAGAAATCGGGACCGTAGATCATCAAGGTTTGTGGGAGTATCTGGACCGTTGGTTTTTCCATGTCCAGGGAGCAGCGAGAGAGCGCACAACGTGGGACAGATCTGAACCATCGGATCTTAATTAGAAAACCCGACAGCCGTTGGATTTTTCAGGAGATGCATGAGGGTTAAGCCCTCGTGAATAGAGGTGAAAGTCTCGAAAGAGGAGTTGGCATCAGGATTTCGGAAGTCTCGTTGACAAGAGATTGGGACACTCCATGGTCGAAGTCCCAAAATAGATCTGGACCGTCCATCAGTGGAGGACACGTGGCAGAGATCGAGAGTCCATCGGTATTTCAAATATTGGGGATTCGAATTGACAGAGGATTTGTGTCACTGGGGTTCGCAAGTCACAAAATCGTGAAATGATGAGGACCATCCATATAAGGGAGGACATGTGGCTGCAATCTGGGATTTCAGGAGAGTCCCGAAAGGAAGAGTCCATCGGGATTTCGCAAATCGGGAATTTGGGAGTTCTGTTGACAAGAGGTCAAGCTCTCGTATTCATAAATCCCGAAAGAGATAGGACAAAGGTACTATGAGGAATGGTCATCTGGATCAGGGCATATCCAGGAGGGATAATGTGACAAAGGCCATTTCGGGGAATCGAAAATCGGGAATTCGGAAGTCCCATTGACAAGAGGTCGGGCTCTCGTATTGATAAGTCCCAAAGGGAATAAGACTGTGGTCTTATGAGAAGTGGTCATATGGACCAAGGCATAGCCCAGGGGGGCTAATTGTTGATCGAAGCCTCTTCGACATTTCGACATTTTGGGGTTTCCAGAGTCGAAAGACTCGACTCGCTTATACCGCTGAGTCGCAAAATGTGAAAAGGCGCCTAGTTGTTTGGCCTGTGATCATGGTCAATGATCACATGGAGTTGGGAAAAAGGGAAAATCTAGCCGGTGCTAAGCCCCATAGGATTTTGGGGATTCTGTCCCTCGAGAAAAGGCAAAAAAATTATTATGCCGCAGCGGGTGTGTGACAACTCCCAAGTTTGGAGTCCGCAGTTTAGATTTGTTGGGGTTGGTTACAATGGAGGTCGACCACCACATTTGGTGGGACCTTTTCCATATTTGGTGGGTCGACCCTTTTTTAATTTTGAAATTTCGATTACGGGCCCTTATTGGGCATTTTTCCACTACCACATGGCAGCCACCTATTAGCCCATGCCATCCACTTGTACAGTAATCTTGCCTTCCATGTCATCCTGCCATGTATGGTATAAATTTCATCTGTCTTCCATGTCCCATTTGACCTGCCATGTGGTTATATAGACTATCGCATGGCACTTCCTCATTGGTCCACATTTCGACCTGAAAATTCTGAAAATGAGTGACACGTGGTAGCCTCTGGTGTTGCCACGTCACGATTCTGACATCATCCTGACATCATCATGACACATGTCACCCTCCACATATGACACATACACTATACGGGCATTGATGTCATCCATACTGATGTTGACGTCAGCAATACAGATGCTCACTCATCCCTGATGACTCGGCTAGGTTGACCAAAACTTTGACCACAAATATCTTTTGATTTGTAACTCTATTTGACGAGCCATTTACGTCGTTGGAAATCTTGTGACATGCTCTTAACGATGATGCCAATTTCACTGAGTTTTGAGGAATTTTAATTTTAATTTTTTCACTTAGGAGAAAACTCATCAACTGAAGGTATTGAAACTTCCTCGCCCTGATCCATGGTCATGGAAGGCTAAAATTTTTTTAAGTTTTCCACATTTACAATTGCGTAGATCTGCATATAAGGTGGAAGATATAGATGAAAATCATTGGTACCACTTTTCTCCAAAATAGTAAAGATTCTATAAAATATGGGCTTGAGTTTCTTTCCTTCACCCTTCAATCTCTCCTTGCTGATGTGAATCCATACCTGGTCTCCAACCTGGAACTGATGATCAACCCTTTGTTTGTCATGCTGAGCTTTATACTGTTCTTGAATTTTCTCCAATTGTTCCCTGACTGCTTGATGTACCTACTAGATCCTCTTAATGAACTTGCAGACTCTATCTTCATTTCTTTCTTCATTTGAATCGACATCTCTCCCATACATCAAGTCCAAAGTGACATTAGGAAAATACCCAAAACATGTCTCAAAAGGCGAACACTAAGTGGAGGAATGTATGGCTCAATTGTAAGCATGTTGTACATAGGGTATATGTTCATCCCATAACTTGGGATGCTTGTTGTTGTAGCCTCGAAGAAAAAGTACCATTGTTCGGTTAACAACCTCTGTCTGCATGTCGGTCTTGTGGATGGAAAGAAATGATTCTCTTCAACTTGGTTTCCATCATTCTCCACAAGCTTGTCCAGAAATCCCCAAGGAATCGAGTATCTCGATCTGAGATAATCGATGTGGGTAACCCAGATTGAACCCAAACAAACTGAAAGAAGATATTAGCAATTTTCTCAGCAGTGATCTTCTTTTTACATGGAATTAATATACACATCTTGTTGAACCTATCCACTACAACATAAAAATAGTCATGACCCCTTTTTGACATTGGTAAACCCACTACAAAATCCATGGATATGCTTTCCATGGATGGGATGGAATAGAAAGTGGTGAGTATAGCCCCAATTTTCTATTAGTGGGTTTACAAGTAGAACACATCACACACCCCTTTACATATTTAATTACAATTTCTTTCATCTGAGGCCAGTAATAGAACCTCTGCAAATGAGCCATAGTTTTTCCTACCCCAAAATGTCTAGACACAAGAGAAGTGTGAGCTTCTCATATTACATGGACTCGTTCACTTGTAGGAATACATAGATTTCCAAGATGGTAGAGTAGTTTTCCTTGCAGACAATAGTTCTCTACCTGTTCCCCATGGGTTAGTTTCTCAAATACTTCTTTAAAATCTTCATCAACGACATATTGTTCCACATAGCTATCATGAGATAAAGAAGCATTCTTCAAAATAATAGAAGCAACAATAGGAGGTCTAGAAAGCATATAATCTACCTTGTTACTCGTGTGCTTTTTGTATTTGATTACCAAATGAAATTGTTGAAGAAAACCCATCCATCTATAATGTCGATATTGTTGTAGCTTGGTTTGTGCTTTGAGATACTGTAAGTGTTGATGATATTTATGTATGATTGTTTCCTTCCCTAACAAGTACTGATTCCATTTCTTTATGCTTTGAACTAATGCATACAACTCGTTATCATACATAGGATAGTTAACAACTACTTGGTTAAAAGTTTCAGAGTGGAAACATATAGGCTTATGATATTGCATCAATACTGCACACATGGAATACCCACTGGCATCTGTCTCAATATCGAAATGTTGTTGAAGATTCAGTAGTGCTAATACTACTGCGGTACTGATCTTTTCCTTCAAAGTGTCAAAATATTTTTGTTGCTTTCCTCCCCACTAAAAAGTGTTCTTCACACTCGTTAAGGCATGCAAAGGAGTTGCTATAAAAGAGAAGTTTGAAATGAATCTCCTCCAGTACTGGAATGTAGCTAAGAAGCTCTGTATTTTGGTTAAACTTTTGGTCTCAAGAAAATTCACAATTACATCAATCTTGGAAGGATCAATTTTCAATTTTCTTCCTCTTACAATATGACTTAAGTATACAAGTCTAGTCTTACCAAATTCACATTTGGACAATTTTACATACAACTTTGCCCTTTTCAAAGTACCCAATACTTTCTTTACATGCCTTACATGTTCATCCCAAGTCCCACTAAATATAAGAATGTCGTCTAAATATATAATCATAAAATCATCTAGAAATGGCCTGAATACATCATTCATCACATGCATGAAGGTTGTCGGAGCATTACAAAGCCCAAATGGCATAACTAACCACTCAAACGATCCTTGTTTGGTTTTAAATGTAGTTTTCCATGCATCATGTTTTTCAACCCCGATCTGATGGTATCCACTGTGCAAATCCAACTTAGTGAAATAACAACATTCTTTAGTTGATCAAGTAAAGAATCTATTCGAGGAAGAGGGTATCAATTTTTCACCATGATTTTATTTAAGGCTTGGTAATATACACAAATTCACCATGTGGCATCCTTATTTGTCACCATCATGATCGAAGAATCACAAGGAGATGAGTTGGGCCTGATGACCCCTTAATCCGATAAACCTTGTACCTTCTTTTTTATCTCTGTCATCTCTACAATTGACGTCTTGTACATGACCACATTAGGAAGAGGAAATCTTGTTGAATATGTATTTCATGTTGGATTTCCCTCTTAAGAGGTAATCCATCTAGTTCCTAGAAAATATCATCATACTTAGAAACAATATCAATTAATTATTTCTTATGAGAAGGATCACATCCTTGAAAAGCATTGGATGTTTCGACATATTTTTCCCTTATGACCATGAGTACATATCTCTTATTAGTGTTTATGAGTCTCGTCATTTGTCCAACACTAAAAAGTGTGGTTTTTTCCCTCATGTTGTGGGATCTAACAATGTACTCCACCCCCCCTTTAGTAAGGTGATATTTGTTCTCATGATGAAAGAAGACTGTTTTTATATCATAAAGATAAGGACTCCCTAGCACTATGCCACATATATCAAGTGATACAACATCCAAATCCAGTTCATCAATCAACTTTGAAGCAATAGAAAATCTGACCCTACATTGCTTGGTGACATTAATTTTTTCTTTATCACATACCCAACCATGAGGATAAGGCTTAGGATGTGGTTTAGTTTCAAGACCCATATTTTTGAAAAATGCTTCAGATATCAAGTTTACTTGGGAACCCAGATGAAATAATGTATCTATCTTAGTGTGCTTAGATACAACTCTTATATGAAATAATTCATTCCTCTTTCTTTCATCATCATGAGATTCATTATTGGAATTTGAACTAGGATGAAGGGAATATTTACCTTGTACTCCAACTGTTGTGATATGTCCTTCATCTCCTGAATCAGAACCAAGATCTTGTTACACTGTAGCAACTGTCTTTGTCTTTGGATTTCCACCGAACTATTTCAGTCTCTTCTCTGGATGTAGTTTCCAACAGTGTTCATCATCGTGACCACTCTTCTTACAATGAGTGCAAGATGGATTTCCTTCTTCTCTCTTTACAGTGTTGGTTTTTTTGTCCTTCCTTTTAAACTTCTTAAAGTTCTTAGTGGGATATTGGAAGGTTTCTTTGTGGGATCTTCTTGAACATGCTTTCCCTTGTTCTCAAGCTGAGTGACTTGAACACAAACTTCGTCAAGACTGGTGGGGTTAAACAATAGTAAAGTATGACGAATATAACAGTGAAGTGTGCCAATGTACTTCATTAAAGTTTCATAAGAATTCAAAGGAATGTTTAATGCAAGTCATCCTAAATTCTTCTATGAAACTTTGTACAGTTTGACCTTTACTTTGTCTTAAATTTGTCCATTCCATCATTGCTTTGTGTAAATAACTCAATGGATAAAATTGCTTCCTTATCGCTGATTTAAACTATGTCCATGAGAAAAGAAGATTACCACACTTACTTTTGTCTTGAATTTTTCTCTCCCACCATATGAGAGTTGTGCCTTCCAACTAAAAAGAATCCAATTGCATTTTAACTTCCTCTTCATCAATCTGTTGAACACGAAAATACACTTCAACCTGTCAGATCCAATTATCTAGCTTTTCATGATTAGCATCTCCATTAAACATAAGTAAAGGAAATTTTACATCAAGATTTAATAATGGTTTCTTAAAATAATCTTTATGGCTAGAATGATGAGAATGCTCAGAGGAAGAAGAGCTAGAACTTGATGGTGAAGCATTATCATCTTCTTGTGCTTCCTTTTTCTTTTGTTTCTTCTTCATCATCTTCTCGTATTCTCTATACATTCGCCCAACCATTTCTGACATGTGATGAAAGACCACATCGAATTTTTTCTCCTGTTCATCACGATTGTCCTATTCAACAATTTTATTCCTTCGGGATGCATGACCAACTTCGGGATTGAAATTCTTAAGAGTTCCTTCACCCTACTTCTGCTTGGCCCTAGTAAGCATTCACACTCAACAATTCAAGTCAAAAGATGACTGCTCTGATACCAACATGATCCAAGATCTTTTTATTAACGAATTGTATGAAATGAGCATAAATTGAAGTGCACCATAAAGAAGGAATAACTCAATAATGAAGAGAAATAAGCATCAAATATGAACACAAAAACTTGATAACAGAGTTTTTCCCTAATGGACTACGTCTTCGGGGCCTGCTCTCAAATGGATAGGGATTTTTATTATCTCAACAAACGAAATTGGAAAAATACACAAGTATACATCATTCTGGAATTAAGTTGCAGAAGCTTAGCTCAGATCAGAAAACAGAGAACACCATTGAATTCGTGGCATTGAATTACCCAAAAATGATTGTCTCCATGCCTCAATCTGACTCTAGAACCTCCAGGCCCATGAGAAATATTGTTTCGGTTTCCTTTCCTGCCACCTGCAATTACTTCATTGTAATCACCTCATAAAACGTTCCCGACCATACCGTCGAGTTCCCTCCTCCCTGTTAGGGTCCTATAAATTATAGGAAAAGTGATCATTCAATTTTTCATTTGTTGTTTCTCTCATGACGAAAGCACCTGTCTCGATGGTTTCCTCTCCCTCTATCTTTCATTCATAATCCTATTGCCCATTCATCTTATTGGCCACATCTCACCCACCACTCATCCCTGCATAAACAAAGTTTGATAACCTTAGGATAATTAATAATTAAAATTAATTAGTTAGGTTAATACTGTTCATAATTAGAAATTAGATTAGTATATTTAGATTAATAGTTAAGTTAGTGTAATAATAATAGTTTTAATAATAAGTTAAAATAATTAACAAATAAATATTTTTAAATAATTAATAAATAATTAATTTTAAATAATTAATTTTGAGTAATGTTAATAACAAATTAAAATTAAAAATTAAAAAAAATAATTAAGTTTTTTTGTTTGTTAATTTGTCCAGACCTTCTTGGCAGCAGGATTAACCTTTGGCTTGAGAAACCGCGACTCAGGGGCATCTAAGCCGTCAAAGTCACCCGGGGATTTCACCCGGCCTGAGCCACACCAACCCTTAACATGGTTGGATTTTTTGTCCCCACAGGTTTCGAACCGGTTACTTTTCAACATGGAGTGGCTTAACAACACACTCCATCACCGACTCTCCTACACCTCGGGGACAAAATTAAAAAAAATAAATAAACATTAGTTTAGTAAAAAAATTATTAAAACAAATAATAAAAAACAATTCAAAATAAAAAAATAAATCAAACAATTCAAAATTAATAAACTAAACAAATAAAAATTAAAACTTAAAACAAAAATAAAATAAAAATACATATAAGAAAAAACACTTAAAAATAAAACAATAAAATAAAAAACAGATAACAATTAAAATGTAAAACAAACAAAATAAAAAAACAAAACAAATAAATTAAAACCTAAAAATAAGAATAAAAACTATATCCTAAGTCTAAAAAGCACACTCCCACGTCTAATATTTTGGACCCCCTCCCTACGCTATTTAACCAAAGGGGGTCCTAAAAGTGGTTTCCACCCTGTCACTTGTCACTTCCCTGTAATTTCGGACCACCCACCTAAAACCACTTACCACTCTACCCCCCTCCCGAAAACCACTTTTCCCCTTCGAAAACCACTCCCGAAACCGTTTTTGACCAGTTATCTTCCAAGATGATTTTCAGGATAACTAGGTCGAATTTTGAGAAACTAAGAGAGGTTTTTTCTTTGCAAGGGAAAAATTACAATAACCTCTCCCTGATTTCTCATAGAGGTTACATATTGGGAGAAACAAGAGCATATTTGAGCCCTATATTTCGGAATTCAGGATTTTATTTTTGGAGACAACTTTTTCAAACGTAGATCCCGAAAAGCTGGAGATGAATTTCAAAAAACCGAGAGAGGTTTTTTCTGAGGACAAGCTGATATACAAAAAAACATTCCAAATTTAACACATATGTCATGGTTTGGGAGAATTGAGCTCATCATTGCAACCCTATTTTTGCAGCAGTTTGGTCTATTTTTGGGGAATACAATTCCAAATTTTAATGTAACAGGCTATTATTTTTGTGGAAGCAGTTAGATCCAACCTCTTGAGCCCAGGGGATGATTTTTCCTATATATATTTGTGATTATTGATGTAAAATGGGTGGAAGAAGTAGAGAATAGCAGATACATTGATGTGAAACAACTATCCGAGGCTTCATGTAATCAAATTTCAGTAATACAGTTGCATCATTACAGGATTCTCGTGTCACTTATTTTGGTGAAGTGCATATATCATTGTATCTTTGTTTTGAATGCTATTCATCTGCTATCCATAAATTTTGAATTATTCAATAGAAAAATAGGTGCATAATTTGTTTAAATGCACACTCTGTCTCTGGATTTGAATAATTTCTATGTTTTCTTCTAGAGGGTTAGTTCCAGAATTCTTAATTGCTCTGCTACAATCCGAATTCCTCACCCTTTCTTTCACAATACTCAACAATCTTAAGAATCCAATGTAACACACCCATGACGGGGTGTAATAAAATTTTGTTCTTCTTAAGAAAACAATACCCTCATTCGGGGTCCCTATTCCATTCTTCTCTTCCAAAGATTTCCATCCATGATCTCCATGTTCTAAAACGCACTTAGAGCAGGTAGGTATCCGCTCCCAATATCTTCGAGTTCTTTCATCCCCCTATATCGCATATGAACACGACTATACCCATACACCAAGACAATCACCACGCGAAATCCTTCAGAGAAGAAAACCTCTGAAGTTTATGATTCAACGTCACGTGTCCTTAGGGATTTCGACAACGCTAATTTACTTCAGGGCTTCGACGTTCGGGAGTTTCAAATGTTCCTACACCTTTTCCCTTCGAGGTACTCTGTACCCAGAGTTACAAATCGAGCGCCACGCATCCCTTGTGATCGACGATTATGACCTTCTTCAAGACTTCGACGTTCGGGAGTTCCGAGAACTCCAACTCTTTTTCCTCTGAAGTACTATGTACCCAAAGTTCTAGATTAGGTGTCAGGTGTCCATATAAATCAACGGCTTGGGTCCATTTTGGAGATTCAGTGTTCGGGAATCTCGAACGCTCACACCACCTTTTCTCCCGAAGAGATTTCACCCGAAGTCAATGATCAATCGACGCACGTCTCTTTCAAATCTATGGTTACGATTTACTTCGGGAGTTCTCAAATCATGTGACCCCACCTTCCTTCGAAGTGGCTATCTTCTGAAATGGAAGATATTTTGACACCTATCCTCAACTGACAGATGACTCATATGAACTTCGTCTCTCTGGCCTTCGGGAGTCCTTGTTCAACACATTCCCTTTTTCCTGGAGTGACTTTCCTCTGAAGTGTAGGATCTAACGACACCTGCCCCTTTAGCTTGGACGGATCATATATTCTCCAGCTCTTTGGGCTTTGGGAGTGTCAACCTCCCCACACTCTCTTTCTTCAAGAGTGTTTACACCCGAAGTCAACGATCTGTCGACGCGTTTCCTTTATCCCAGATCAACGACACAAAAGGACCCCATTACTCTGCAGATTTCCAAAGGAACTCACAACTATCCACCTAACAACTTTTCTAGGTCTGATGGTCATGATCTGGCCAATACCGATGTGTTCACCGATCGACGGTTCACAGTGATTGCAAGGCCCCAACGTGCACAATATTTAGCAGGGAGCTCAACCTCTGCAATTTGGAAAGTATTCGACCAACCTGGTCTATTAATGGTCATTGATCTTCCAACCCAATGATATCAACGATGTTGGTGAATTGCAGGCCGCAAACTAGTGTGTCCGCTAATTTCACCTTCACACTCTGCAATGATTCCCCACCATTGATCTTCATTCACAGATCGACGGTTCATAGTGATTGTAGGGTCCAATATTTGCAATTTGGGAAGTGCTCGCCCAACTCTGATCTAATATTGGTCATTGATCTTTTAACCTGATGAGATCAATGATGTTGGTGAATTTCGGGCTGCGAACTAGCACGTCCACTAATTTCACCTTCGCAATATGCAATGAATCCCAACCATCGATTTAATCGAGCGGCTAGTGTTTACTTCGTTAACTCCAGTGGTATTTGAGTCTATCTCATGACTAGGATGTCTTATCCCCCCGATAAACGGCTTGCATTCATCTCCACTATCAGGTTCTTAAGCCATTTATTTCTCTTGTTACTCTGGTAGTTTGTGTAACTTTGACTATCATGAAATTTGACATCTTAGAGCTTTGAGCTCCATAAGTTCTGAAACCTTCATGAGATAACTCCTTTTAGTGCAGGGTTCCTAGACCCAGGTCACATGGGCCTTCAAATGACTCTTGGGCTATGGACTCTACTATTATCAGGGTTTTTGGTTAAGGAATTGGGAACGAGTTCAAAGTCTCTTAGACTACTAGTCTGAAGGAAATGTCTCCCTAACTCATCAAACTTTAAGCTCTGAAACAAGGCAAGGTAAACTCGTGAGGTTACTGAAATGGTGGCAGTGCCAAGAGGCTTGCTCCAACTCTGGAAATGTTATGTAATTCCATGGGGAAATGCCTTTGAGGGATTAAACCGAAGCATATGGAAAATCAAACAAAATAATAAGTTCTCAAGGGAACAAACTCATACTCATAACTTAATCATTTCAATACATAAACCATTTATAGATATATAAATACACACATGCATCCATTATTTCCAATTCAAAGCACAAGGCATGAAAACACTTATCAGAACCATAAGGCGTGATGATATTGCTTAAAGGGGTGCTCGTTTCCACCCAACCATAGGCTCAGTCACTTCTAATGGCTTTACCATTGGCCACCCGCGAGCTTAGACCATGGTGCTTTGAGATTCAATCTCTCTCTTCTAGCTCAACGAAATTTAGCGATGAAGGTTAATCTCCTTCTCCCAGTACATAAATAGATAGGGACGAAGGTTACTCTCCTTATCCCGACTCAGTCTCTATTTTTCTACGATCAAAAATCATTTTCCTCTTTCAGTCCTTCCTCGAACCCAAGATCTTTGTTTCTCGTCTTTTCACTCTTCGTAGGTGTTCCTCTGCCCACCCCGCTTCCTATCTTGCCTTCCTCTATAATATTGTGTGTGGCTCTAATTCCCAGTCCGTGGTCAGGTCTGGAAGCCTTACAGATGGACGGTCTGTCCCATCCCCTCTTTAACACTTGAGGAGGTATTCCCACCTACCAACCTGACTGTAATTCATTCATGGGTCAGAGGATTGTTCTAATCTTGAGCAATTAAATCCAGTAAAGTATTGGTTCAGAGGAGGTTAACAAAACCATTTCTGGTCCCCTCCACCACCTTTTCATAGCATTCGTGGTTTCTCTTAACACATCCCCTTTCCAACAATCATGCAACACGTATCCATTTTCTATTAAAATAACAAAATTTACATTCATCAACCTTTTATACAAAGGTCCATAAAATCAAACATTCACACCTTTGATTTTTCCATAGTTCCTTGGAAAATATAGTTATATTTACAAACTGGGGGAAAAAGGGTGTTACAATTCCCTCCCCCTTAAAGGAACATCGTCCTCAATGTTCTATCTGTCAACATGATATGTATATATAGGAGTAAACAAAATTGGATATGCATGTCTCATGGCATCCTCCATTTCCCATGTAGCCTCATCTGGGCCAAAGTGTTTCCACTGCACATTGACCTGTGAAATGGTTCGGTTCCTGAGTGAGGATTTCTTCCTGTCTATTATGAATTGACGTTCTGGCAGGAATTGTCCCTTCGGCTCCACCTGGATCACAGACTAGTCAATTATATGATTAGAATCATGTACATATTTCTTCAATAATGAAACATGGAAAAAATTATGTGCCTTTACTGTGGGAGGAAGTGATAGCCTATAGGCTACAAGTCCCACTCTATCTACTACTTCAAAGGTTCCACAATACCGAGGTTTCATCTTGGCACAATATCCCATTCTCAGGGAACTTTTCCTGGGTCTAACTTTGAGATAGACATGGTATCCTGTCTTGAACTCTCGGGGAGTTCTCTTTCTGTCGGCATAATTTTTCTATCTATCCTGAGCAATCTTCAGATGTTTCTTTATCTGAATCACTTATTGTTCCATTTCTTTCAGCATGTTGGGTCTAATTGTAATTATGTCTACTAGATTACTCCATCTGATTGGAATCTTGCACTGTCTACCATAAAGGGATTCAAAAGGGCTCATCTTCAAGGATTCTTGATAACAGTTGTTGTAGGCAAACTCTACCAATGGTAGGTAGTCTTCCCACTTCTTAGGTTGATGCATTACATGCATCCCTATCATTTCTTCTAGTATTTGATTCACTCTTTCTGTCTGTCCATTAGTTTGAGGGTGATAGGTTGTGTTGAACAAAAATTTAGTCTCAAAACTAGCCATTAACGATTTCCAAAAGCTTGAAGTAAATTTGGTGTCTCTCTCAGATACAATTTCCCTAGACATGCCATGCAGTCTGAATATCTCCTTCATGAATATGTTGGCAATATTTATTGCCTTGCAAGTTGACTTGAAAGGAACAAAGTGAGCAGACTTACTCAGTTTGTCTACCACAACCATGATGGCATAATTTTTCTTGGTCGATTTTGGTAATCCGGTGATGAAATCCATGGAGATGGTTTCCCATTTCCATTCTAGGATGGGTAGGGGTTGTAACAACCCTGTTGGGTTCTGGTGTTCTACCTTAACTTGGTGGCATTCTACGCACTTAGATAGATAGTCAGTTATGTATTTCTTCAATCCATGCCAATAGAATTGTTTCCTAGTGGCTGTTATCATTTTCTGATATCCTGGGTGACCATCTTATGGTATCTTGTGTAGTTCATCCATTATGAACCTCTTCAAGTCGTCACGGTTTGGAATATACAATTTGTTTATGTAGGTCAACAGGCCTTCATCGAGCATCTTGTAGCCTTCATACTTTATCCCTGTAGGATATTGCCTTAGGTATGAAGTCATCGTCTTGAAGAATGCATATGTTTCTTGTGCATTCCTGATTCTTTCCCTGAAATCCGTTTCAAAGGTTCTTACCGCTGCCAGGTGAATCATCTTCATACTTCCTCTAAGGGTATCATCCATCCTATTTTCCTTTCCTTTGATTTGTTTGATTTCGAAATCAAACTCACTAAGGAGAGCCATCCACCTAGCTTGCCTGGCATTGAGTTTTGGTTGAAAAAACATGTGCCTCAATCCACAATGGTCTGTCATAAGCACAAACATCCTACCTAGGAGGTAATTCCTCCACATTTTAAAATCATGCACTATGGAATCCAACTCTAGGTCATGGGTCACATAATTGATTTCATGCTCACTCAATTTCCTGGATGCGTAGAAAATTACAAGTCCCTCTTGCATAAGGACTTATCTGAATCCTTCCTTGCAGGGATATGTACACACGAGGAAATGATTATCAAGGTCTGCAATCTTCAGCACTGGTGCATGGGTCATGAGGTATTTCAGCTACTGAAATATTTCTTCACATTTTGATGTCCAAGTGAATTTAACCCCCTTTTTCTGAAAGGTAGTGATTGGACAACCAATAATGGAAACCCTTTTATGAACCTTCTATAATATCCTTCCAAGCCCATGAAGGATCTAATATCAGATAAATCCCTTGGTGTAGGCCATTCCATAATCGATTTGATCTTGTTAGGGTCTACTGCCACCCCTTCTTTAGAAATGACATGGCCTAAGTAATGGACTTTCTTATGGAAAAAGTTGCATTTTCTAAACTTGGCGTAGAGTTGATGCTCTCTTAGTACTTGAAGTACGAGTCTAAGATGTTCTTCATGCTCCTCTCTATTCTTGGAGTATATTAGGATATCATCAATGAAAACCAATACAAATTTGTCCATAAATTTTTTGAGTATGTATTATTCATCAAGCACATAAAAGTGGCAAGGGCATTGCTTAACCCAAATGGCACCACCACAAATTCATAGTGACCATACCTTGTCTTGATGGCTGTTTTGTAGATTTATTCATCCTTAATTTAGAGTTGATGGTATCCAAACCTTAATTCAATCTTCGAGAAAATGGAAGCACCTCCCAATTGGTCGAACAAGTCATCGATTCTTGGTAAGGGGTACTTGTTCTTTATGGTTGTCTTATTGAGTTGTCTATAATCCATGCATAGTCAGAGTGTTCCATCTTTCTTTTTCACAAGCAAGACGGGTTCTCCCCATGGAGATACACTGGTTCGAATGTAGCCTTTGTCTATAATATCCTTTATTTGTAGCTTGAACTCAACCAATTCTGGCATACTCATCCTATAGGTCATTCTAGATGCTGACATTGTTCCTGGTGAAAGTTCTATCGAGAAGTCAATGTCTCTTCTCGGAGGTAGACCTAGTACCTCTTCTAGAAACACGTATTTATATTATCTTAATATGGGGTGGTCCTCTAGGTTTGGTTTGTCATCCTCAATAGATTCCAACACCTGTATTTCCTATAAAGGATGCCCCTTTCTACAATACTTTTTCATTTGAAGGGATGATATTTGTCTCACTGAGACATGATTCTTAATCCATTGGAGGGTTATCTTCTCCCTTCTTCATTTACACATTCTAAATTTTTATGGTAACAATCCAACTTAGTTTTATAAGAAGCCAACCAGTCCATACCAATCAACAAGTCATAAGATCCCAGGGGAAGTATATTAAGGGTCGCTCGGGTGGGAAATTCATCCATGATGAATTTGCAAGTTGGTACGGCCTCTACTACTTTTCTTTTGGTCCCAATGGCTAGTTGTATCAACCATGGATTAACATGTCTAACTAGTTGTAGTTTACACTTATCAACAGTCTAAGGGGCCACATAAATCAAATTAGAACCAGGGTCAATTAAAATAGAAACTAGATGGTTGGCGATCATACCTTCCATATCCACCACTGAATCTTGGTGGTAGTCTTGATTATTGTCCAAGGCTTCATAAATTTGTGGCATGATCCTAGCCACATCATTAACGATGGTAGCTTCTTGGATAATGTATACTCTCTTAATGTTCTATTGTCTGTGTGGAAAATCCCTCAACCGATGTTCTTCTCCACAACCCCAACATTTTAAGGGTTCTTTCTTTGAGTTATCGGTATTTCCTGGGACTGCCTCAAAAGGTTTATTTCCACTGTGAGAGGGGAAAGTTTTCTAATACACACTTCTACTAGGAAGTTCCATCCTATAACCCTTCCCATAGTTCTTAAATCTTGAGGATTTAAACCCCTTCTTCTTGAATCCCAAACTACTCTTCTTCCTCCAATCCTCATGACATCTTGTCTTATTCCCGAATTGTTCATAAAAATACCTTGACTTCCGGATGGTCTCTTCTAAGGTATTTGGTTCATCAAACTCAATCCTTTCCCGGTAGGTCTGAGGTAACCCACTAATAAACTGTTGCACTTTTACTTTTTTATCCTTTATGTAGGGTACATACCTCAGTAGCTCAAGGAATTTTTTGACATATTAATCTATGGTGAGTTGGCCCAGTCTGAGTTCATAGAACTCTTTAGCCTTCCCATCCATGTATTTCTCTGACAGATACTTCTTCCTAAAGTATTTCTCAAATTGTTTCCATGACAAGTCCTTCTCACATAATCCTTTCACATTCCTAAGGTCTTCCCACCAAATGGAAGCATTTCCATTCAGGTTGAAGATGGCTATTCGAGCCTTCAAGTTTTCAGAGTAGTCATGGACTCTGAAGTATTTATTTAAACCAATCAGCCAGGCCTCAACCTCTTCCCCTTTCTTAATCTCTCCATCGAAAGAGGGTGCTTTGGTTTTCTTGAATTCTTCAGGATCACAACTTTTGGAATGCTTTCGCTTCTTTCCTTTCCTTTGAGAATGTGAGCCAGTTTTTCTACTAGAAGATCCCTTGGAGTTTCCAGCTTCCTTTCCAGAGGACTCTACCGATGAGTGTCCCCTGCCTCTAGGTTGGGCCTTCTTCGAGGTACTTATTCTAGTGTGGTCACTTATGGGGCCATGTTTTTGGATCTCAGGTGGACTTTGACTTCTCTTCACATGTTGTGAGTCCACATGGCTGGTTATGGGTTCATGCTATAGCTACCTCTGTATGTCAAATAATCTCTGCAAGAAGACTCCATTAATTTTTGTTTGTTTTTCTTACTCCTTTATCAATCTCTCATTGTCGGCCTTGCAACTCTGTAATTTGGCCCTGAGGCTCCTTACAGTTTCAACCATATTCGTAGGGGTTTCCACTACCCTCCTTTCTTCATATTCTTCGTCTCTATTGTGGGAGCCATCCCCTACTTCATAGCACGTCACCATCCTTTAGACTTGAAGTTTTTCCTATGATTTATTGACTGCTCGAGTGCTGAAAAAACACTTATTGTTAGCCAACAGTCTATTATTTTATGCACAATACACGGTTCAAATTTCTTAAATGGACACACACAACATAAAGTTTCATTATTTTCCTTAATAAAAGTTTAACCAGACTCTTTAAGAAAGAGGTAAGATAGGGTGTCACTCTTAAAATTACACTAAATATGGTTTTTAAGTGACTCGTCCCTTAGCCCAAGCAAGCCAAGTGTTGTAACCTTTCTTTGATACCAATTTGTAACACACCCATGATGGGGCGTAAAAAAAATTCATTCTTCATAAGAAAACAATACCCTCATTCGGGGTCCCTATTCCATTATGCTCTTCTAGATATTTCCATCCACAATCTCCATGTTCCAAAATGAGCTCAGAGCAGGAAGGTATTCTCTCCCAAGATCTTCGGGTTCTTTCATTCCCCTATATTTCATATGACCGCGGCTATTCCCAGACACCAAGACAACAGGCACCAAGACGACCACCATGTGAAATCCTCTGGAGTAGAAAACCTCTGAAGTTCATGATTCGATGTTGCGTGTCCTCGGGGATTTCGATGACCCTGATTTACTTCGAGGCTTCGACGTTCAAGAGTTTCAAACGTTCCCACACCTTTTCCCTCCGAATTACTACGTACCCAGAGTTACAGGTCGAGCACCATGCATCCCTTGTGATTGAGGGTTATGACCTTCTTCGAGACTTCGACGTTCGGGAGCTCCAAGCACTCCAACTCGTTTTCCTCCAAAATACTTTGTACCCTAAGTTACAGATTAGGCGCCACGCATCCATCTGAATCAACGGATCGGGTCCACTTCGGATCTTCGACGTTCGGGAGTCCCAGACGCTCACACCACCTTTTCCCCGGAGTGATTTCACCTGAAGTCAATGATCGATCGATGCGCGTCTCTTTCAAATATGCAGTCACGATTTACTTCGGGAGTTCTCAACTCTCATGACCCCACCTTCCTCTGAAGTGGCTATCTTCCAAAATGGAATATCTGTCGACACTTGTCCTTAGTTGAAGGATGACTCAGATGAACTCTGGCTCTCCAGCCTTCGGGAGTCCTTGTTCAACACATTTCCTTTTTCCAGAACTGACTTTCCTCCGAAGTGCAGGATCTGACGACACCTATCCCTTCAGCTTCGATGACTCAGATCTGCTTTGGCTCTTCAGGCTTCGGGAGTGTCAACCTCCCCACACTCACTTTCTTCTGAAGTGTTTACACCCAAATTCAATGATCTGTCGACGCATGTCCTTTATCCTAGATCGATGGCACAAAAGGACCCCATTACTCCGCGGATTTCCAAAGGAACTCATGACTATCCACCTAGAAAATTTTCTAGGTCTGATGATCATGATCTAACCAATACTAATGTGTTCACCGATCCACGTTTCTCAGTGATTTCAGGGCCCCAACGTACGCACTCTTTATCAGAGAGATCAACCTCCGCAATTTCGAATGTACTCGCCCAACCCAGTCTATTACTGGTCGTTGATATTCCAACCCGACGATATCAATGACGTTGGTTAATTGTGGGCCGCGAACTAACACATCCGCTAATTTCACCTTTGCGCTCTGCAATGATTCCTCACCATCGATCTTCATTCACAGATCGACAATTCACAGTGATTTCATGGTCCAATCTCCTCAATTCGGGAAGTGCTCTCCCGACTCTAATATAATCTTGGTCGTTGATCTTCCAACCTGATGAGATCAACAACGTTGGTGAATTGTGAGCCGCAAACTAGCGCATACGCTAATTTCACCTTCACACTCCACAATGACCCCCAACCATCGATTTAATCGAGCCGCTGGTGTTTACTTTGTTAACTCCAGTGGTATTTGAGTTGATCTGACGACTGGGATGGTTTCTCCTTCCGATAAACGACTCACATTGATCTCTGTTATCAGGTTCTTAATTCATCTATGGTTCTTGTTACTTCGGTAGTTCGGGTAACTTTGACTATTATGAAATTTGACATGTGAGAGCTTCGAGCTCCCAAAGTTCTGAAACCTTCATGAGCTAACTCGTTTTAGAGCAGGGTTCCTAGACCCAGGTCACATGGAACTTCATATGACTCTCGGGATATGAACTCTACTCATAGCCGGGTTTTTGGTTAAGGACTTGGGTGTGAGTTCTAAGTCTCTTAGACTACTAGTCTGAAGGAAATGCCTCCCTAAATCGTAGAACTTTAATCTCTAAAACAGGGAAAGGTAAACTCGTGAGGTTACTGAAATAGTGGCAGTGCCAAGAGGCTTTCTTCGACTCTAGAACTGTGATGTAATTCCCCGGGAAAACACCTTCTAGGGATTAAACTGAAGCATATGGAAAATCAAGAAAAATCATAAGTTCTCAAGGGAAAAAGCGCATACTCATAACTTAATCATTTCAATACAGAAGCCATTTATAGACATATAAATACATGCATGCATCCATTATTTCCAATTCAAAGCACAAGGCATGAAAACACTTATCAAAACCATAAGGCGTGGTGTGACTGCTAAAAGGGGTGCTCATTTCCACCCAACCATAGGCTCAGTCGCTCCTAATGGATTTACTATTGGCCAACCCCGAGCTTAGACCATGATGCTTTGAGATTCAATCTCTCTCTTCCATCTCAATGCAAGTTAGGGATGAAGGTTACTCTCCTTCTCCCAATGCATAAATAGATAGGGACAAAGGTTACTCTCCTTCTCGCGACTCAATCTCTATTTTTCTGCGATCAGAACTCACTTTCCTCCTTCACTCTTTCCTCAGACCCACGAGCTCTAGCTCTCGTATGCACTCTTCGTAGGTCTTCCTCTTCCCACCCCGCTTCCTATCTTGCCTTCCTCCGCAATATTGTGTGTGGCTCGAATTCCCAGTCTATGGTTAGGTCTAGAAGCCTTACAGATGAGCGGTCTGCCCTATCCCCTCATTAACACTTGAGGAGGTCTTCCCACCTACTAGCCTGACTGTAATTCATTCCTAGGTTAGAGGGTTGTTTTGATCCTGAACAATTAAATCTAGCAAAGTACTGGTTCGATGGAGGTTAACACAACCATTCCTGGTCCCCTCCACAGATGATTTTAGGGGCGAAATTTCGCCCATGGGCGAAATTAAGGGGCCTCTAATTTTTTATTGGACGAATTTTTTGTATTAGAGTGATTTTTTTAAACTTATTTTATTAGCCCGTAATTTATTTTAAGGTAAAAATCGTGTAC
>ML782297.1:363464-377075 GCA_009831015.1 Picea engelmannii
AGAATTGGTTAAAGGGTTCCTACTCAGACAGGAAGGAATCACAACACCTTGTCCTCTGTAGATTTCTTTTCCCTCTGCAAGTGTGTCAGCCAGGGATAGGGTTAAGGGTTCCTACTCAGAAAGGAAAGAACCAAAACACCCTGCTTTTTGTAAATCTCCATTAATGCTAGCCAGAAACTGGGTTAGTAATCCCTGCTCAGAAAGGAAGGGATCAGACTGCTCTGTTCTCTGTAAACCTGAACCTCGCAAGTGTGCTAACATAAGTAAGGCTCAAAGATCCTGGTTAGAAAGAAAGGGACTAAGTGGCTTTGTTCTCTGTTAAATAGAGTTAATTGTTTTCTGCATTGTTATTTTCATGAAAGAGTGTTAATGCTGAAGTCTCTGTTGAGAGTAAGGGTCCTGTTCTCTGATTGCAGAATATTTGTTCTTTCCCATTGCAAGTGTTATTTTAAATGTAATCCAGGATTCTTAAATAGATCTTTAAAGGTTTGCAATAGGGAAGTTACTTTCTTGTGATTGAATACAGAACTTCAGTTTATTTGAGCAAGTAAGATTAGTATAAGTTTCTTTACTACAACACTAAGCTGCTTTTGGAATTGAGCATATATAGTGCACAGTTATCTTTGAAACAAAAGACTTCCCTGGGTTGATAATTTATGTTTCACTTGGTTGTTTAAAATTAATTAAGCAATTATAGTGACCAACAACATTGATGTCAGTTCCTGAGATTATCTGTGTGTAAGAAGGTAAACTGTGAATTCGACCTAGTAACCTTATGGTATCAAACATTATGGAGACACAAGGCCTCCCAACATTTTTATGAAGTTTTTAATGATTTTGTCTCTGTTTGTAAAGGCTTATTATTTGGAAATGAGACTCCCTGGATGTTTGACCAGGCGAGTAAGTTCCTAGATAGGAAGGGCACATTGGAACAAATAGAGAGTTATAATGTTATAAGGATTTTTGGTTCCAAGGAAAATCCTTCCTTCCTTCCGTGCCACAAATCTGACAAAATGTTTATTACTGAAATAGCAAGGAAGTATAACTACTGGTTGCATTTTTTCCATGAAAAGAGAAAAAAAAAATTAATACCTTTGCCTTAGAAAGTTGAGGACTTCATATTCAGAAAATGAACAAGATTGATGAATTCACAGGCCATTTCCACAGCTTGAATCTACAATATGTTGAAGAGTAAAAGGGTTTGACCCTAGCGGAATTTTTGTAGAACATCTACTGGTAGTTGGCTTTTAAAAATTCTTTCGTTAATGCTATTTTCAATGAAGGCATGGATAATGTCTCAGACACTCCTTCTCATGACACTAGTGTCTTGGAAATGATACTCAACACTAATGAGTTGTACAAATAGAGAGGAAAAGGTCTGGGTGAGAAGAGTGCCCTATCTCCAACTGTCACTCCAAAAAGTACAACATCTCGGAGTAATGCTTCAACGACCCACCAAATTAAGAAAGTAACCCACAGTCCTTCAGGTGGAGGAGGAGATAAGAACGCTCCTTCAGGAAAAATTGAAAGTTTCCACAAGCTTCCATTGAGGAAGAAAAGAAAAAACATTATGCAAGAAGAGGAGGTACCTCGAGGTGAAAGTGACATCCACGACCTCTCCCTTGAGGATATGGAACTCGAAATTGACATCGAAAAAATGTTCCCCAACGTTGACCAGCTAGAGAAAATTGCTCACTAGAATCCTCAGATGGAAATAATTGAGAGCAAGACCTTCGATCAAGAAGAGTCTTTTGTATTTCAGAGCACTATTTTTGACAGTGAGTCCAAAAAATTAATTATTAAGAAAAGAGACGTAAAGAATAAAAAGGGGAAATCTCGTTCAAAGATTAACCTATGAAACATGCGGCCTTCCAAAATTTCTCAAATTCACCAAGCAACTGGAGATGCTCTAGATAATTTTATTGGAGGCCTTGAAGAAGAGAATGTCAGGTTAAAGGAAATAATCAAAGAATTGGAGGAAACTTCAATGCCTCTTCCAGTACTTGCTAGTCCTTTAGCAATGATCGGTCCTACCACACCTATAGCAAAATTGAAAGGATCGACAAGCCTTCTCACATCAGTGAGGGGTTATGTGGAGAAGAACATCAAGAAAATAATGGAATTAATTATAGAGGCTTAGGAGATGTCAAAGAGCATGGTCTCTTTTGCAACGAGGGCACACACCTTCCATGAATATTTACAGGCAGATTTGAAAATTGAAGAAGGTTTTTACCTTGACGCGGTTGTACCCTTGGATTTTAAAGTTACCAATATGACAGAGTTGAGAAGAAGGGAGGAGGATCTCCCTTCTCTGAACCAAGTTAAAAAACTAAACACACACTGGAAGGAAAAGGTTAAGAACCTCAATAATATTGTCCAAGCATGCAGCCAGGCCATAAATAGAAGAGAAGAATTAATCAAAAGGTTGTGTGAGATAGACCTAGCCAGGAGCACTAATGAGGTCCAAGACCCCAAATTGATTCTCAACTCATTTTTCTTAACCAAGAAATCCTTTGACGAACAAGTTGAGATCTTTAAAGGGTTATCATTTGAAAAATTCTATGGCATTCTTGAGTATAGTGAAGATGAAGTGGAAAATTGGCTAGTGGACTATTCAATAAAAAATAAAGATATTGAAGAAGCTTTGCAGAATATTTATATTGATCTAAGGGACTTAGAAGGCGATCTATTCAATATAGACATCCAACATTAAATCAGTGTGGTACCAATGAGGAGCTACATCGAGGAGTGGTTTAAAAATGTTGTCGACAAACTTATCGTTGAAGGGAAAAGGACGGTTGGGATGATTCCTATAACCGTCGATGAAATCCAAAAAAGAAAATCAACGAGCAAGTGAAAAATATAAGATACCATCATAGTAAGTTCATACTGATCATATCTTTTTGTATTTATTAATTTCTGCATCCAGTTACTCCACTTCTTTAAATAGAAAGGTTTAATCGAAGACTGATAATTTATTTTTTCTTCTTACTAGGTCTTGTTGTCTTCCTCCACCCACTTTTTTCCTTCTACAAACCTCATTATTATACATATTTGTTTTATGGTCTGCGAGAGCCCTAATCCCATTCATTATGACAAACACATTTAAATTTCAAAGAATATGTATTGAACTATATATTTTTTAGAAATTCCAAGAAATCTATTTTGGGAAGAATCTCGACTGTACTTTGTAACCCAGTTTTTCTGAATATAAAGTATTTGAGGTTGATATATTGTTGTCTTCATTTGAGCTGCCCAAATATCACTCTGTCAAAGTTCTCTTATGCATGCAGATCACTTTCTTTTACTTTTTTATGTGATAAAAAATATTTAGCCATTCTATGATGGATGTGAGGAAATTTTATTTATTTGCTTTAAATGTATAAATGTGTGTGTTTCCTCGTCCATTCTCAAGAACTTTATTTAAAAAGAAAATAAAAAACATTTTCGATTTTTCTTTTATATATATTTTTACATTCCTTCGACGGACTTCTATAAAAGTCCCACATTTTAAAAATCTCGAATAGAGGAGTACCACCTCTATAAAAACGCAGGAGGATTTGTATCCTCGTGAGGTTGTCGTTTCAGTCCTAACAGATTCAAGCGTCAACAGGTTTTCAAGATCATGGGGACTCCTTGACATAAGAACGATATTATCGGCAGAAAGAAGAATATTGATGACAATACCAGTGAGAGTAGGGCCGACACAACTTTCTTATTCCAAGAAATCTTCTAACTTTTCAATGTATATGCAAAAAAGGGTAGGGGATAAATGACAGCCTTGTTTGACTATGATATTGAAGTTCGTCTCTTTTGACAAGCCCTCAATGTTTTTAAACTTAGAAATAACGTTCTCATACATTGTTATTGCAACAACCCTCAACTCGAGAGACACTTTTATCTCTTCCAACCGATTCCAAAGGATTTTCCTAGGAACCATGTCAAAATATTTTCTAAAGTCAACAAAACAACAAAAAACATTGGTTTTAGTATTGTGGTACTCCTCTGCAATGATCCTAAAGGCACCAAGATGGTCCACAATTGAATTATATCTCCTAAATCCGACTTGGCCTTTAGCTCTTTTACTGTGACTTTCTAGCCAAAGGCTAATCTTCTTTTCCAAAATAATTCCATAAAGCTCAGCTAAAATCAAGCTAATCATAATGGTCTTATAATTAGAGAGAATGTTTTTATCCCCATTTTTAAAAATAGGAACAATGAGGCTTTGTGTCTAGGGTTTAGGGAATCCCTACTTCACTGCTAAATTGAAGAGCTTGTGTATGTGAGGGATAAGGATAAGCCCTCCGATTTTAAAAATTTCAGCTCGGTAGCCTTGAATGTTCTTAGCTTTCCCATTTGCAAGCTGCTTAACTCCAAACTCTATGTCATCTAAAGAAAAAACTTCTTCCTTTGTAGGGACAATAAGGATGGTTTCCAGGGCATTAGGGAACGCATAAAGACTTTTAAGGTAGGAATTCCAGTCCCTCAAGGGAATCCTATTATTTTCTTTAGTATTGTGGTTTAGAATTTGGCTCCAAAACTTCTTAGGATCCAACTTATATATATATATATATATATATATATATATATATATATATATATATATATATATATTGATTTAATTTTAAGGTCACAACCAAACCAAACACCAAATTGGTGTATGAGATCCCCTTGTTTGTGAGACAAGAGATCCCCTCATTGTGATATGATTTTTTCCTAATAAGACTACTTTTATTTAATATTTATTAAATAAGGGTCTCCGTTATGAAGTTGAAACATTAAAACAATGAGAAAGTATTAAATCTTTAAAATTAATTAATTAATTATATATAATAAAAAAATGGTTCATAGGGTATATGTAAAGAAACCATTGTATAAAGGCACGAGTTGAAGGCTCACACCCTTACTTGTGACAGATGCTAATTGAATTTGGCGAGTTGGCATGAGACACGAGTGGGGCCGAAATGAGTCTTAGGCGAGTTGGAGTGAGAAACCCAAGACTTAGATGAATAGGTGGACCTGTGATGCCTTCGCGTGCATAGAGTTGGAGGTTCGGCTCGACCTCACTCCAAATGACACGATGATTCATGAGAGAAAGGAGTTGTGATTATTCAAGTGGGGAAAACACATATAAATGAGGTAGACAGACGAGCGAAAGAGGCATCAACAAACGATCTCGGGTAGCACAAATCAATTGAGAGCATAGAGGCGAATCTCAGGTTGGAGAGATCATGTGCAACAATGAGAAGTATTGCAAAAAACAGTGAGACAAGCTCAGTCGTGGCAAGGAAAAGAGGACCTAGCTATGCAGATTTTAGGGTAAGTTGGCTGACTTAGCCAAAAGATTTGTAACTTATGTAAACAATCCAGGTGTTCCCTTCTTGTATTGTATTGTATATGTTGTAACACATTGTATAATAAGAGTATATGGGTGTTAGGGACCTTTGGTGCCACCCAAGCCATACTTTGTGCCTTCTCTTATATTCACATGTTATTTGTTCTTGAATGCTCAAGTGTTTAAGTGTTGAACATTGTTAAATTTTCTAGGTGTGTAAGTGTTGCGAAGTGTGTGCACAACTAGGCATGCCCCTAGGCGACCAAATAAAGAGTTGAGTCATCTTGTAGCTTAGGGCTGAGTTATGGGCACACAAGCATAGTATCAGCATAGTAGGACCTGGACTGGTCGCACCACTATGTCTGAGCTATTGCGGTGTCGTAGGCCCCAAAGTGGATGAAACTTGAAGTTTTGGGAGAGACTCTTTTTGGGTTGTGACATGTGGTATAAGATCTTGTTTCTAAAATAGTTGGTGATCTTCACCATTACCACCTTCATGGTATATGGTATGAGAGCACATTTTGAATATAGTCACAAAGATCATGGAGTTGAGCAACTCAACATTGTGGTGAGTTGGGTGTTCTGGCTCATAGGAAGAGGACTTAAGATAAGGAATATGCCTTGTGACAAGATAAGATATTATTGGTTGAGATGGAAGGATGCAAATTCATTTCATGATTGACCTGGATGCTCATCAGAAAAACAAAGAATCAGGTCAAGGATTCAGACCTGGGCACTTGGGAAAGTAACTGCACTTGGTGAATGGGTTGAATTGTAGTATTTGCATCGGTATAGTAGTATAATAACTTGACAGATTGGCCAAGCATACCAAAAGATTTGGGTCGACCATGGGTACGTACAACATACCAACAGAGATGCACTCTAGGGCACAACCCTATCCAGGATAGAGAAATGGATGGCATGGATGAGGAAACTCGGCGAACCAAGGTAGACATTGTTACTTGATGATTGACACAGTTCCAAGAGAGTTTGGAGAATATGGATGAGATCAAGGCATGGATGGGATCTCGTATTGACAAGTTGAGAGCATTGGTAGACGAAGTTGAGACCTTGAAACAACCTGAATTGGAATTTATCGAGAAGGAGGATGCCCAAAGTAATGGTAGTGTTGCGATAAGGGAGCATCCAAAACTACCCAAGAAAAGAGGTAAGCCTGTAAAGTGCCAGCTTTCCTCACACAACCATTTCAGAAGAGATTGTCCCTCAAAAGGAAAGTTGTCTCAGTTTTTCGAATTCGAGGCAATCCAACCAACACCAACAAGAGAAGAGTCTGAAGTCTTGATGGGGATGACCCAAGTGAGACAACCTTTGAAAGAGATGCTTGAGGGGTTGAAGGAATTGGTAGCATGTATTGTTAGAATAACATAATTACTCCTATTGATTAATTTATGGGTAGTTTGTTAGTTATATTAAAATAACTTCTTTGTAAATATATTTCTATACTAGCACAGCCACATAATTGTGGCTGATCAACGCCGAAAGGCAGATAAGATGAAAAAAATCCTTAAAAGAAAATATTAAATTTTATTATTGATTAACAAATAAACTGTTGAGCTTCATTTATTTGGTGTTAATATTTTAATTTCTCTTAATTACTTACGTGGCAATCAATTAGCTATCAAAGTAATTTTTAAATATGATTAGGTAAATGTAAAAAAGTAAACACATAAATTGATGTCTTTATAATAGCTAGGAAGTTAATGATTGAAATCACAACCATTTATTTTGTGTGACTACTAAGAATATTCCAACCATATTTAATCATGTCCATAGAAAACTTATTAAGCACTAAACCTCTATTAAATCTGTCCATTGTCAATAGGTGTATGCCTTTCGGCGTAATTAATATAGAACACAGATCAATGGTGCTATGTGTTGGGAATCCGTTTTGCACACTAACAATTGGTATCACTGCAAATCTAGTACTAACTTCCTCATGGGAGGGCCCAGGTGCCCAAAGAATCATGGAGCAAGAAGGGAAAGGAAGTCTACGATAAAGTAAGGATAGTCGTTGTGGAGAGAGTTAGAGATCACAAACTGGTGTGAAAGGGTCTGCAAGAAAGGATCTCGCTGGAGTGATGAATACAAGAAAGGGTTGTCAGATGCGATTAAGAAAGAAAGGCGCTACCAATATTCCATAGATCGCTCCCTATAAACGATTCTTCCACAGATTGTTTCTTGTAACTGTTGTTACTTCATTTTTATGTTAATTAAGGAAATGACTAATATAGACTTTAATTAAACTTTGAAGTGAGCGTGGATTGAACACTTGATCTTCATATCCTCACCAAGAAAAGGGTCGCGTTGCAAGGAGAGAATGCCAAATAATTGTTGAGAAAGGGCTAAGCGATTAAGCAAGAAATTTGCTGCTAGAATATAGTCAACAAAGAAGGGTTCGAGAGTCTGAAATAAGGCAAGAAGAATGATTTGTCTCTGAGAAAGATTGCACGCTCGTGTGGAGTGAATAAGGTATTTGGTCCGTAGCACCATCCAAGAAGTACACAAGGCAAGAAGAATCGTTTGTCTGCAAGAAAATCTCTGCCATACGGTGAAAAAGAAGTGTGGAGAGAAAAAGACAAGAAAGTCTAAGAATCACTAGGTGAAACGATCCCAAGTGAAGAAATTTTAGCCGTAAAAGACAAGAAAGTCTAGGAACCATTGGGTGAAAAGATCCCAAGTGAAGAAAGGTTAGTCGTAAGCAAGAAGATATTTGGACCGCAATACTAGCCTAGAAGTTCGCCAGAAGGTGATCATTCTAATGGTCGTCTAAGAAGGAAGTCCACAAGAAAGGTCTCCAGCAGTGAGATTGAGGATTCCAATGGTCGTCGAAGAAGGAAGTTCGCAAGAAAGGTTTGCAGCAACAAAATTGAGGATTTTCAAGGTTCATTGAAGAAGTGGTAGAGACTGAATCTGCAAAACAAAATTTGGTATATTAATATTTAAGATTCACTAGTGAATATAAGAATCCGTTGTGAAGCTGTGGAGAGAATCCATTAACAAGAGATCATGTGCAAAATCTAGCAAGATGAAAACCCAAGTGATGAAATGTTGTAATAAGGGAGTGAATGATTAGTTGTACCCAACACCCTAAAGAGTTTTGGTCCTAGCTATACAAATCTATCCATATGCAAGTTGATTTTCACCAGGTCTGTTGTAAGTTGTATTATTCAAGCATATAGGTAGGTGTATTCCTCTCATGCATAGAGAGGATGTGGCATCAAGTTGTGGAATGAACCACTAGTGTAGGTACGAGGGTGGCAGGTGTACTCGATGAGCCGTATGCTAGCTTGATGTTGAATCAGAGAAGTTGAATCTTCAATTAAAGGGGGGAACGTGAGATAGATTGTAATCTCAGAACATGAGATGGTTATGACAGATTGTAATCTCATAATGTGAGATGGTTAGGACCAAGTTATGATTAAGGGGGAGTCTAATGTGTTGATGAACCATGTAGGTGAAAAGGATTTCTAAGAGAATTGACGAGTACAACAAGTGGTACCCATGTATCTCGATAGATGGATTTCTTTTTATATGGACATCTATGTTTTCTGTAGGTACAAAAAGAAAGAAGAAGCAAGTTCAAAGATGAAACAAGAAGCAAGTTCAAAGATAAAGCCCATAGTGAAGAAAGCCAGGATGAAGGGAAGAGACATCAATGAAAAATTTCAAGACAGTGTTGAGATAACAATTCAAAAAATTGCAAGAGTACCCACAAGACCAATCAGTTGACATATCCATTAAGCCATTAGCAATACAAGTTTTTTGAATTTCATATGTAGAATTTAGAAGTGATAGATGTTAAGGATTCAAGCAATGTAATTAAGGAGGAGTGTTAGAATAACTTAAATACTCTTACTCTCATTGATTACTTTCATTGAATAATTTGTGTTAGCTTCTTTGTAACTATATTTCTATCTTAATATAGAACATAGATCAATGGTGTTGTGTGTTGGGGCATCAATTCTGCAAACCAACACATGGTTAGAGGCAACATTTGTTGAGTGAAGACGAGGAAGGACTTTCTTGTGTGAATGCGACGATAAGTGGGTTGAAGTGGCAGCCTTGGTAGACATGTGCGCAACCCATAGCTTTGTGAGACAGCGAGCCCCTAAGTCACTCCATTGTAAGCCCACTAAGCCATTCCATTGTAAGCCCGAGTGCACCACGGGCTCATGCAAGGTGGTCAACTCAACGGTGATATAAACTATAGGGATGGGTCGCTCCACACCAATGAGAGTGGGGGATTGGTTTGGCAACCTGGACTTGGGGATCGCTCCTTTGGACGATCATGAGATGCTCTCGGGGCAGGACTTCTTCAAACTCCATTGAACGATCATAAAAGTATGTTACGTTTTTTAAGTAGTGAGAGAGATTTTTCATATCCAAGTGGTTTATAACTTTATTATCACAGCACTACGTTACGTTTTTGGCAGAGAAGTTTGATCTCATTTGCATGGTTTATAACTTTAATATCATTTTCCTTTGATCCAGAAAAATTTGATCTCATTTGCATGGTGAATGTCATGATGATAGAAGCAAAGTTCATAGATTTCATATCTAAGTTGTCTCCTAACTCTGTCCAGCTGTGGACCAGTACATCTACCAAAATTATAACAAACTACTACAGAGCTCATTCCTCGTAACAAAATTATTACAAATTCTAAACAATCCAACAGTTAAATTGACGAGATTGCGCAACCACGGCACCGCAATGGAATCCTTTGAAAATGGTAAATCTCTCACCGAATCTATTTGAAGACTGCAATGCTTTTCAGGTTATATACAGAGATGGACAGATTTTTATTTCCTACCTAATCTCATATGACTCTCATGGCTCGCCTTATCGGATATGTTCAGCACTCTGCATACATGATAGATTGTATCCGAGGAATGATTCATGAAATTTTTACCCATTATTAACTATTGGAGAGGTGGATAACGAGAAATTATAGATCAACTTTGAAGGGAAACATTTTTCCATAATAAAAGTTTGCAATGAGATAAACGTAGATTTACATATTACAGAGCTGCAACCGGCACATCTCAAATGAATGTTACACAATAAAGTTGAATCCTCTATACTGCCCATAAAGACAACTTGTAGTTACGCAAGAAACGTGTAGAAACTGTCAGATTAATCATTTCACTGCCTGGATAGCGGCGGATCTGTGGCAGTCTTGACTCTTCAAGACTCGAGGACTTAGCACCGATTTACTAAATTGTTTTAAATTGCTTAAATGGTGGCCGGCTTAACCTTTGCAGGCTTGACACACCATCACTGCCTTAATCAAATTCTTTTAGAGATCGAAGGGGCAATTTTTGTTTTGCATAAGTACCTGAAAAGGATAGTAATCAGTAGATCTTGAAAACATTTTTGAATCAAATTGATTACTTTGTATTTGGTGCTATGCTCTTCGTGAGTTTGTAAATTCATTTTATCATTTGATAAAAATTCGTTTTTTGAACAAACGCAGTAATTTCTTGTTTTTACCGATTGGGAATCTGGTTTTACATTTATCCCAAGATTACTTGTTGGAGCGTATATGATTTAAAAAATCATTTTAATTATAAGTTTGTTATTTCGAATTTGGGAGTTCACTTATTACAAGTGCGTGGAGTTCCTTTGCTTTACCAAACGCCGAAACCCGAAGTGTTGGGCCCACATTCCATTCGCATTTTCGCGATTCGAGAGTTGTTGTGTGTTGGTGTTTGGCATTTGTAATCGCCAAACCCCGAACCCCGAAACCCAAAGTGCTGGGCCCACAGCCTTTTCGCATTTCGCGATTCGGCAAATTGCGTGGTCTTTTGTTTTTTGTGTTTGGCGTTTGTAATCGTCGAAACCCGATTCACCTCTGTTTTTTCACATTTGGTATCAGAGCCTGCAGTTTATCCGACAATTGCTTAGTTCATTACAGATTATTCTTGTTAGTGCCAAAAATTTTATTCTGATATTTTTCTGTGTGAAGGTTTATTTAATTTCTGTCAAATTTTATAAATGGCTGCGTCTGGTAGTAGTTCTTCTCAAATTTAGGTTCATGTTCTAAGCGAGAAGTCATATGATTCCTGGTACATTCAGATGAGGATGATTCTGCGTTCTCGGGATTTGTGGACTTATGTTATTGATGGCTATCTCGAGCCAGTTGATGCTGCAGCGGAATTGGCTCTGTCTAATGCTGATTGTGTTTTACTGAAGGAAAACAGGAAGAAGGATAATAAAGCTCTTGGATTAATCTAGCAAGGATTAAATGAATCCATTTTTATGAAGATCGCTAGTGCTACATTTTCGAAGATGGTTTGGGACATTCTTGAAACCAATTATCAAGGTGTGTCCAAGGTGAAGACAATCAAGTTGCAGAACTTGAGAAGAGACTTCGAAAATATGAAGATGAAGGATAATGAAAGTGTTGATACTTTCATGACTCAAGTGATGAGTGTTGTGAACCAGCTCAGGCAGTATGGAGATGATATTGAGAATAAGAGAGTTATTGAGAAAGTGATGAGAAGTTTGCCTAAGAAGTTTGAACATGTTGTTGTTCCCATAGAGGAATTTAAGGATTTAAATCTAACGCAAATTGATGAATTAACTGGTTCTCTTGTTGCTCATGAATCTAGGATATCTAGATATGAAGAAGGATCAATGGAGCATGCTTTCAAATCCCAATTGCATGTTACCAGAGGTAGAGGCAGAGGAAGGTTTCATACTCATGGAAGAGGAGGTCAATTTTCTGGTTCAAGGGACAACATAGCCGAATCAGAGTCTGAGCAGAAGTCACAGCAGAATCCTCCTAATTTAAGAGGGAGCAGCAGCAAACCCTGGCAGCAAGAAAATCAGAGGTATGATAAATCCAAAGTACAATGTTATTATTGTAAGAAGTTTGGGCATTTTGCTAGCAAATGTTGGAAGAAACAAGCAGATGCTGGAAAGCAGTCTGCACATATTATAAATGAGTCCGAGGATCATCAAAATCCTATGTTTTTGACTTATAATGTCACTCAGGAAAATGCTAGTGATATTTGGTTTTTGGATAGTGGTTGCAGTAACCACATGACTGGTAATAATGACTTATTTTCTTCTATTGATACTAGTATTCAATCTGAAGTCAAACTGGGAAATGATTGTAAGGTTACAGTCAATGGTAAAGGTATAGTTCCAGTCTACACTAAGAATAATCAGAGAAGAAATATTGATGATGTTTATTTCGTGCCTGGTTTAAAATGTAATCTTATTAGTGTTGGACAGCTGTTGGAGAAAAGGTACAGAGTGTTCTTCAAGAACAAGGTATATACAATCTATGATAAATTTCCCAGCAAACAGTTGATTGCAAGAGTAGAGATGACCAAGAATAGGATGTTTCCACTTGTTATGAGAAATGATTTGAGTGGTTCTTTGAATGTTTATAAAGTTGGAAGTTCAGATGAATCTTGGTTATGGCATTTGAGATATGGTCATTTACATTTTGGTGGCTTAGATCTGTTACAGAAGAAGCAGATGGTAAAGGGGCTGCCCTATATTTAACAACCTACAAGCTCTTGTAAGATTTGTATACTTGGGAAGCATCACAGAAAGAAATTTGTTTCAGGTGTTTCCTACAGAGCAAAAGCTCCATTGGAGATTGTCCACACAGATTTATGTGGACCTATCCAAACACCTTTTTTAACTGGTTGTGTTTATTTTATGACTTTCATTGATGATTTCAGTAGGAAGACTTGGTTGTATTTGTTGAAATAGAAGTCTGAAGCCTTTGATGTTTTTAAGAAATTTAAGTTTATAGTTGAGAATGAGAGTGGTCGAACCATTAAGATCCTCAGGTATGACAAAGGAGGTGAGTATAAATTGAATGAATTCATTGAATTTTGTGATCTTCATGGAATTAAAAGGCAGTTTACTGCTCGATATACTCCACAGCAGAATGGAGTGGCTGAAAGGAAGAATCAGACCATCATGGATATGGCTCGAAGCATGTTGAAAGAGAAGCATCTTTCAAATGAATATTGGGGAGATGCGGTTCTTTGCTCTATTTTTATCTTGAATAGAAGTCCGACCAAGACCATGAGGGATCGTGTACCTCATGAAGCTTGGGATGGTAATTCTTGCAATGTTTCTCATTTCATAATTTTTGGATGTGTTGCATTTGCGCATGTACCTGCAGAAATGAGGAGAAAGTTGGATGACATAAGTGAGAGATGTATCTTTGTTGGATACAGTGAAGAATCTAGGGCATATAAACTCTACAATCCCATCACCCAGAAATATG
>ML782297.1:409557-436372 GCA_009831015.1 Picea engelmannii
ATCCCCCTGAAGCCAATAAAGCTCTGATACCAAATGTAAATTCTAACCTTGTACAATATCTACTACAAACTGATATTCAGAAAAGAACAGAAAAGATACAATGGCAAATACAAACATTACACAGAGATTTTTCACCTGGAAACGCAAACGAGGAAAACCAACATATATTATATTCATACATTGTGTTACATTGTTTACAATACAATATACATATAGGATCCAGCGGCATCCAAAACCCTAACCCAATGACCTGGATTAGTCCAAAACCCTAATTCCTTAACCGGAAATAGAAAACCATCGGCAAAAAAAACCATTTGCCGAAAAACCACCTAAATATCATTTGGTCCAGAAAATATGTCGTCCCGAAAATATGTCATCCCAGTGCAATGAATATAGCACATACCCAACATCGTGATGCAAGCATCCTGTTTCTATGGCTTTCAAATCCCCAGTTGCTGAAATACCGAAATGTCTTGGCATTCGATCAACGACTCACTATAACCCCTAAGATCTACAGTCCATGTCCGTCCTCACTATTTCGCTATTTCACGATTCAGGGTTTTGGGAGACAAGGACCTCTGTCCTTCCAACTCACGATACCCGAAATCGTGATGTAGACCAACGGTCCAGATCTGCCTCTGATCGTTCGAAATATTTCAGGCCTTTCCCTGAAACCTTGACTACTTTCCACGTGTCCTCTTATGGACGATCATGATTCTTTCATGATTTTTTCGAGTCCTCTCCTTTGCTTCTATGAGGGTTAAACCTCGTTCTCCTCTTTTCGGATCTGATGGCTATCGGTCCTTTATGCGAGATATGATGAATCAGATCAAATATTCTGTGTGTCTCCCAGGGACTAAACCTCGTGCACGTATCCTTGATCCAATGGCTCTCATGCGACTGTGCTCCAGATGCAACGGCTGGCGCGTTTTCATAGTTTCACATCTCTGGGAGTCAAAAGACTCTCCCTCTTATGTTTCCCAGTCCGCAAAATGCCGAAAACTTAAAATGTGTTCTCCTCGTCCTTTTTGAACTCAATTAACGCCTTAGATCTATTAGCAGGACCGATCTTACGGCTGCGACTGCTTTTCCTTTGCTTCTTTAGCGTGTTTTTTGCTGCCTCTGCAAAGAGTTTCTCCTGAAGAAGGAAATTCGTGAATCATTCACGAATTGGAAAGAATTTCATGAATTCTTTAAAGAACTCACGTATCTTTAATTGTTTCTGACTTTTGCAACTCTTCTTCGTGAATCTTTCACGAATCTTTAAATGTTCACGATTCTTTATTTTTTTTGCCTTTTGCAGTTTCTGCTTCCTTGCACTTTATGTCTGCAATGATCTTTTGAGCGGACTGACAGATTGCTCTCCAAGCCTTGTGAAGAAACTGTGTCCCATGCTCTCGTTGATAGTTTAAGTTGTATGCTCTTTAGGATCGCGATGCTCTCTAGAATGTGTGAAGAGGCTTACGTCTGATACTCTGATACCATGATAAATTGAGAAGAAGAGAATACAGAGAAGGATCATAACAGAAATTAGTATTCAGTATATTAGGTGTATGAGGAAAAGAGTATATGATAAAAGGGAAAAGAGATAAGGTAAATAGGCTCAATAAAATCAAGAACATCAAGAAATGATAGTACAGCTGGCTAGGACAGCTGGCAGTGTACAGTCAGGTTGTTGAGGTTACATTATATTTAACATTAGGGCCCAAGATGTCATGGAGGATGCAGTACTAGGAGACAAGATCTGGGCATTCCAAACTCGGAGATGATGGAGTTCTGAAAGGCATGAAGCAGCTCCTACTATAGCAGCTATCAAAGAAAAAATAATCATGAATCCAATGGCTTCATTCCCCATTGGAAAATACACTGGAGAAAATCCCACAGGAAGAGCTTTGCCAGGTCCCGCAAGTTAGTCGTGGCATCAATCAGCAAAACACTCCATGGTATAAAGCACAAATACATACTATGCATACAAGTAATGAGTACCAGTAGAGTAAGTGTGGTTGAGGGCGTTGTTGAGAACCCATCCGACAATAGCATCCACAGTAACAAACATGAAGAAATTCAACAGAAGGAGAAACCCCGCCAGTGACTTCACCACTCCCAACGTCATTACAATTATAACACTATGTATCTGTGCTCTACAAACTATAACTAACTGACCTAACAGAGATTAACTTGGAAAAGGAAAAATACCAATTACAGACAGGATTACTTAAATAGTAGAGCAGAGCAATAGTGTATAAGAAGAGTTCATTAGCATTCAAATTCAATTTGAGTATGCCTGCAACTGAAAAGTTGTAGCTGTCTGATGGAAGAGATTGGTGTATTTAAGGATGGCTGGAAAGTAAGCAACCCTGAAAAGGGAGGACCTGTGGGGTAGAGACAGATTTTAATCAACGGAAACAGGCTTCCCCGCAATTGGAAAGAAATAATATAACTATTTATCTAAAAGTTAGATGACTTTCTTTGCAAGCAACAGAGAATAAAAACATTGATTGGGAGTCACCTTCAAATTTTTGTCCATGGCAGACTGTTCTAGCAAATTCCCAGGCTTTATGTTTCATAATGTTACCAGGCTTTATATTTCAATTTGAATAAATTTTTTTCGTTTGGAACGCCTTTCTTCTCTCACTCTCCAATCCCAACTAACATAAATATAATATATTTATTTTCTTCATTCCATAAGTTCTTTTCCGGAAAAATAAATATATAATAACATTAATTTGTTTAATGATGCCCACCATGAGCAATGTCGGTTATTCATTTCTATATAGGTGTAGGGCATTGAGATTATTATGTTGAAGGCGTTCTATTTCTCCTTGTCTACTGGCCAAGCCAGTCTCTCACATGTTAAACCCTTCTCCTCTGGCTGCCTCTCACTGCTGCCATTGTCTACTGGTCAAGTCATTATGTTACACGTTAAACCCTTCTCCTCTGATTGCCTTCCGTTGCCGCCGTTGTTTTGTGATGAAACCCTAGAGCACCCCTGGATAGCCTTTTGAGGTGCAGGCATGCCAAGGTTGGGGTTTCGTCCTCAGCCCCATCACCATTAAATTCTTATATGTTCATTTTCTTATGTCCATGATCATCATTTATATTGATGTTGAATTAGAGGTATTTTCTATTGAAATGGGTGTGGAGCCTACGAAGGATATGGAAGCAGTGACCTTGCCTTCCCAATCATGGGAACTGAATTGGAAAACCTCAAAGCGAGAATGGGAAAATTTTTGTTACCAGGTCAAGAGGTTGAAGTATAGGAAGAAAAGGCATGAGGTTCTTTTCTCGACAGTGGCGAGGATATAACCAAGGCTATAAATCAAATCAACCAGTTACTTAGGGATGCTCTTCAGAATCCTCTAGAGTGCTTAACAAGAAAGTTATCCCTTTTCCCTCAACGTTTGTTTTATTTTTCTTTCAATTTATGAAACGTCTTTGAATGTAATATCACCTATTACAACTCCTTTCTTGGAAAAAAAATATTTAATTAACTATGGCTTGCAAAACATCTCTCAAAGAGGAGGAAAAAATGCCTTCAATCATCAAGATCTCTTAGTGCTTCTCTTTAGGGGATTTGATCATTGATGGTGCTCAGGATTTGGCTCAAAGGGCACTGCGCATCGAAACCCCACATATCCAATCCATTTTACTAGGTCAATTATTCTTGGGTGAAGGTTGCAAGAAGCAAGGTCTAGATTTCTCCTTTGTAAAGGAGTTTTTACATTTCTTATGTCCAAGGTGTGGAGGAAAAGACTGTAGCCTTGTATTGAAAGTCTTGGTTTTACGTGAACTCTAGGATGATGCTCTAGCCTTGGTATGATTCTTTAACTCCGGTTCAACTTTGAGGGATGAGATCTATATCTGAGTTATTCTATTGGGCATGCTACTTCATTATTGTAATGACAAGGTTTTGTGTGCTATTGGGAATAATAAGATTGTTGTATGGATTTTTCACCCTGCAGGAGCTGAGCTTCCTTAGGTTCTTCTAGCGCCTTAGACATGAAAAACAATATGAACAAAGGATGCTTCTAAACTTGATAATATGTCATAACATACAATTATACCAATTCTCTATCAATAAACACATAAACTTACATGAACAATCAATTAGAGGGAAACATCCATCATAACTTCAATTAATCAAGTAAGCAATATCACAACTTACAGATGTAGACCGAAGATATGACCTCCTTCCAAGCTCCTTTCCCAAGTCTTGCAACCAAATCACCAGAGTAAACTTGCTAGCTCTTTCCTCTCCCCTTTCCCATGGAAATGGCTTGGTTCTTATAGGGATTTAGGGATAAGGTCATATAGTTATTAGGATAAGATTCTTGAGATCATGATGGAAGCCTTCTGGAAGCCAAACCCCGAGAAATCATTGGGAGATCTCATCCGTTGAAACCAAATCCAAAAATAGGAGCTTCTAGATTCGATCGCGACCTATACACATAAATAGAGTGATCAGTCGCAACTTGGAAGGATAGAAATCATGACCAAGCCTTTCGGTTGCACCCATAATGAAGGGAAAGTGCGACCAACCCTTTTGGTCGCTCCCCTAATGAAGGGAAGGAGTGAAAAACCCTTTTTCAGTCACACCCTTAATGAAGGATAAGAGCGACCAAGTGGAAATTAGGCTAGAATCTCAAGGAAAAAGTGGTGAATGTTGTTGGATTGGATAGGTGATCTTTAGGTGATAATGACCTAACAATTAGGTGGAAAATAAAATTACAATAGATGCCCCCTAAAGTGTGAGGTCAGAAGAGGTGTATGATGGCCGAAACACTTTATAAATCAATTCACAGAGCTTTGGGCAAAGAAGCTTGGAGAAGAGCATCATCAGTCCCATAGAAAAATATCCATGAGGAAGCCATACCCATGCTCGGTAAGAAATACAAGAGCATAGCCACCAGAAATACACTGCGGATCTATGCATGACACAAGTAATGAGATGATGGCCACAACAAAATATATGGTGGATCCATCAAGAACCAATCATGACTAAAACATGGCCACGAAAGTATACACTGTGGATCCATGCAAGACGCAAGTGAAATCATAACAAGACCAATTATAAATGTGGATCTATGTGACGTCACACAAAGTAGTAATATCAATCAATAACTGGGCAATCGGTGAAGTGCTCATGAATATTCTCCATCCTAGCTCGGGAAAGAATGTCATCTAACAGGAGGGTGATCTTTCCCAAGGTCTTCATCCTTAATCCAAATGGTATGAATCTATGACATGTGAATAAATGAGTTGATGCCAGGCATGATAGAAGCCATCTCATTACCAGTCATTAATGTATATCATTAACAGACGCGAGGGAATCCACCAATGAGGATGATGGAACCCAAGATACCTAGTACAATCTATAAATTCTTGTAGATTCATTCGATAGGAGCCAATGAGGTAAACCCATTGTCTAAATGCAAGGAGACCTGCCACTGATGTTTGCAAGTCCCAGGGTACTGATGGGTTTCTAGATTTCAATCCTCGATAATGAGCTAGATTCGACATGGTGAAATCCGTCGAAGGAGGGCCTTGATGTATCCCCCATCAATCGACACGAAAAATGTAAAGATAGATGGTGTGAAGATCATAATAATGGAGCACAAGTGACACAAGGTTGGCTAGGGAAGAGGCAAAAAGGACTACAGGTGGCTAACGCAGAGAAACTTCCCTTGAACAAGTATGCACGACAAATGGCTTGAATCGACAGCATTAACTCAGATGAATACCATAATAAATGGTCATGGACCGATGAGTGTAACATGGCACAATGATGGGAATGATGGTCAATGAGAGAGAATGGATGATTCGAATATTATATATGATGATAGAATAGGTGCATTGTCCAAGGGCGACTCAAATTAGTAATGTCTATCAGATAATGAAGATAACAAGATGGAGAAACCCTCTAAAAATTCCCCACCATGATTGGCGAGTACCTCTTTCTAGTTTTATGAGCTTGAGAAGGATAACAGATTCTTGATATAGCTAATATTACGATGATTCTCTCAACATATTTTTAATGAACCTGAAGAAGGACAGGTTCGATCCCATGTGTGGGTCCTTCGATGTAAATTTTAACGATCCAAAAGAAGGTAAAATCGATGGTCTTTTCATGTTTAGAGAGTTTGAAAAGGTCTTAAAGAAGATTCCATAATGATTTTTTTTGTAAAGTTAGTCTTTGGGGCCCGAAAAAGTGTAAAATGATACTGATGAGAACTCTCCTAACCACAATGGATAGGGTGTTCCTTTTTCATGAATAGTCTGATGAGACCGAAAAAGAGATAAACTATCGCTCAACAAATGTTCTTTCTAATTCACTTTAACGAGCGTGAAAAACAACAAGATCTCGACAATCTTTTCATTTTTTAAAGAGTTTGAAAAGAGATTAGAGAGTTCTCCATAATGAGGTCATTTTTCGTAATTAGTCTAACGAGACTGGAAAATGTGTAAACTATCACTCGAAATATGTCCTTTCTAACCTTTTAACGAGTGTGAAAGGAATCAAGCTCACTTGACAATGTTTTCATGTTTAGAGAGTTTGAAAAGAGCTTAAAGGAGACTCCAAAGAGTTCATTTTTTGTATAACCTTTACGAGTGCGAAAAAGTGATAAAAGTATACTCGGACACATTCTCATGTATTTATGAGCATGGGAAAGAACAAAGACTAAGCTCAGAATTGGTTCCATTTTTACACAAGCTTGAAACAAAGTAAAACTATGCTTGGGTAGGTTTCAATTTTTTGCGAGCTTGAAACTAGGAAAAACTATGCTCAGAATTGGCTTCATTGTTTTAATGAGCTTAAAACTGAAAACTAATTATGCTCGACACTTTTCAATGTAAATTCCAAAGGTGGGTGGTTTCCCCTAGCTTGAGGAGCTAGTGGATTAACTCCATAATGATTATCAAAGGCTGGAGACATTCCCCCCAATCTTCGTTGCGTCTGCCAATTCTTATAATGTTATTTCCAATTTTTGAAGAAAGAGGATCAATTTTCATAGGCAAATGAAATGAAGATTCAGTGATGAGTTCTTATGGAAGAGTTGACTCAACGAGAGAGAAATGGTTTCATTTTTTAACGATCTTGATACAGGAAAAGAACTATGCTCGATGATCGATATCATTTTTTAACAAGCTTGAAATCGAAAATAAAATCTGCTCTTTGGTGGGTGGGATCCCCAGACCTCTGTTCCATTTTTAACGAGCTTAACAAAGAAATGGGAACCATGCTCATAGATATCACCTTGATCATGGAATCCAAGACGATAATACTCCAGAAGGAATACATGTCAAGGGACAAACCTCGATCATGGATTCCAAGAGATCTTCACTAGATGGAAGAAAAACACTCTGGAAGGAATACATGTTCAGGGGTGAGATAGGGGTAGGGAGAGCATGATCTAAAATCCCTATCGAAGATATCACCATTTCAACTACTGGATCTAAGTCAAAAGAAGGGATAACTTCCTTCTCATGCAGATTTGAATGCATGGGACAAGTTGCCACATAATTAACTTGTGACTGGACGGATAACGCTCGGATATACGAAACATTTAGGGAAGACTAATGGTTGAACACCATATGAGGGCCAATGAATGAAAGTTGGTCAATGTTCATTGTGTGTCCATTATGAGGAAAATACATCACTCGAAAGAGTGTGGACACAAAATATTTCATAGTGTAAACATAGTCTCTCCCGAGGATAAAATTAAATTCCAAGGGGTCATGGACTACCATCACATCAATATAAACCATTTTTCCTCCCAAAGTAACAAGAAAGTGAGGAAGGATCCCTAAAGGTTGACTAACCCTTCTATTAAAATCCAACAGATTATGAGACACTGGCGCAAGTTGAGGTGAACCAAGATCTTTCCAGGCATTTGAGGAGAGGATGCTAATAGAAGCTCCTTCATCTATTATAGTGTTAGGAATATTCCTACCACAAAATTCGACAACGATTTGGAAATATACGTAAAAAGGAAGATGAGGTTCTGTAGAGCATTCCAATCAATAGTAATTTCATTGCTTGGAGGGGGTGTCATTGGAACGGGCGGAATGCCCCCTAGTCTAGAGGAATCTGCAGTGACAAGAAAGACCTGAGCGACATCCTCACTCTTCAAAGGAGGAGAGGGATAGACTAATGGGGATATTGAATTGACCACTTGATGTAACATATCGACCAAGGAGGGACTCAAATCGATCACTTGGGTTTCAATCTTCGATGGAAGAGTGGGATCGATCGATGACATAATCAGATCTACCACTTTATCAACTGGGTCAACAAATAATGAAACCAAATTGACCACTTGATTAACCGAACTAACCAAGGAGGGAACCAGATTGACCAGTTCATCAACTAATGGTGGGTTGGGATAGAGTTTATGGTAACCTATTGGAAGTTGTTGTTGAACATCAACAATATTTTTCAATAGATATGAAGCTTCATCCATGGGGGGACAAAGGTAGGTGGAATGCATCTCCTTACATAATAAGAAAGGAAATTTGACTTTACCCTTCTTATTCCAACCTGATTACTAGCTGAGGGGTTGTCACTAACATGACTTGCAGTGGTTGATGATGTGGATTGAGATGAACCTGAGACTACACTTCGATGACCTTGGGAATACCAGGTAAATCCTTGAGAAGGTGATCACCATTGCAAAGCCTCCAAGGGAATTTGGGCTTGCAACTTTTCTTGTTAGAATTGACGACACGATCAACACTCCCAGCATGATTCCCAGAGGATGGTTGATTGCTTCCAACATGTCCTACAGTGGTTGGAAGATTTTCCTCTTTCTTAGTTTTCTTTTTTCTTAATCTTCTTAATCTTCTTTTTCTTATCCACTTGGCTACTAGCTACAAATATTTCACTAGGCGAAGATGAAGAATGAGAATAATACCCTATGGGCGAAGAAGGGAGAGGATCAACATGAGGTGGGTGATATGGGGGTGGAGTGTTTAGATATGAAGCATTAGGAGCATTGATGTTCACCAGAGTGGAAAATAACCAAACCGGTAACCCAATCGTGAGACCAATAAGAGTAAAAGTGGCAATGTAAGGTGGACCAATGTGTCCCACAAAAGGAGAAACAAATGACATCCTTGGAAAATGGATTCCTTCATTGGTATTCCCAGGAAATGACGCCATAGATACAGAATCAACCCTAAGGTCCACTAAGAAAAGAAACAACACGCGCTAGAAAATATAGGAAGGAAACCAAACAAACAAATAACTTCTCAGAATGAACTTACTAGTTGGTGATGAAATCCAACATTGTAAAAACAATATGAGAAGTGGCAGGGATGGAGTGGGTGGAACAATTACATTGGCGACCTTATTAATAGACTTACGCCTTGGTGCATTTACCCTTATGAAGAGAGCCACGGGCAACCCTCCAAGGAGCCCAAGTGAGTTTGACCAAACTCTAACCCAGGTATAGTGAAGACTCCCCTTCACCGTCACCTCATGTATAAACCCTAAATATTATGGACACTAAGGTTACCAACTTGTAGTCAGCCTTCGGGCGGGTATAGTTGACATTCAGGTCCAAAAGTATGGGAAGGACATCAAGTCCGAAATTCTCCAAGAGGACTGGAAAAATCTCTAGAGGACCTCGATCGGATTTAGGATTCACGAAGTTCCGAGACCAAATGAAAACAATCAATTCTCAAGAAGAACCCCCAATATACTAACGTTCCACTATGTTTGGTTAAGCCTCAATAGGGTAATTATTTTTTCTCTCTCACACTAGACCTCGTGTTTATCCCCTGTGCGAGAGGGGGGTCCCGACTATGCTTATACGAAAGTTGGATTTTCTCTCCCTATAGAAAGATTCTAAGTTGGTTTTAGTTGCTTTGGAGAGTTCACCTCACATCCTATTCCAAAGCTCTATCCTAATATGTTGTTTATGTACATGCCTAAAAAATAAAAGTTGCTAGATCATTTTATTAAGCGTTTTATTTTATGGTTGTTCGTTTACTCAAGGGTGCGGTAGTGAAACTAATGATGTGTAAAGGACTCGACTCCAAAAAGGTGTAGAGAATGATGCAATGCAATAATTCCTTTTCAATGAAAGCTGGCTAAATCAGGGAGGGGAGTAGTTTACTTGTTTATAATGACAACTAAGCACTCAACAACATGCAATCTTAATTTTCTTTTCAATGAAATGGACAACAATGCCAAATGATGAAATGAATTTTTTGCAATATGAAATCAAATAACTTTCCTAAGCTACCTTTGAAAACATGCCAACAAATGTATATACTTTCTCTTTTTCTTTTCAAGTAAATGCAATTTGAAAGGAATTCCTTCTATTTATTTTCTTTCAATCTACAATGTGTAATGCACTCAAAAGTAGATAAGAAGAAATAAAGAAAATATTCCAAATTGAAACACACAAAAATCAAGGATTCAAAATTGAAAAAAGTCTTCCAAATGACTGAAAATAAATCAACACTCAAAGAAATCAAAGAAAGAGTAGGAAAACAATAAAAGAGAAATATCTCCAAACAATCTTTCAGGTAGAAGCCAAGGATCTGTAGAATACTTGAAGAGGCCAAGGAAGAGATTTTTTTTGGGTATTTGTTATGTGCCTTGGGAAACATGTCATGTGCCTCGACAAATGTGTCACATATTTAGGTGGTTTTTAGGCACATGGTTTTTTCCGATGGTTTTTTATTTCTAGTTAAGGAATTAGGGTTGTGGACTAATCTAGGTCATTGGGTTAGGGCTTTGGATGCCGCTGGATCCTATATGTATATTGTATTGTAAACAATGTATCATACATGAATGAATATAGAATATGATGGTTTTCTCGGTTTGGGTTTCCAGGGGAAAAATCTCTGTGTAATGTTTGTATTTGTCATTGTATATTTTCTGTTCTTTTACTGAATATATGTTTGTAGTAGATATTGTACAAGGTTAAAATCTACAAGTTTTGGTCAAACCAATGAAACAAGAAGTTCACTAAGATGACATATAAGTGGCATATAGAAAGAGAGGAAAAATTTGCAAAAAAAATCACATAAAATTGTAAAATTCACAACAAAAAATCTAAGGCAGATCAAAGGTGGATCTCGAGGGTTGAAGAGGCCACAAAAAACAGATCTAAATGGGTTTTTTGAAGGATAAATCTTCAAAAAAGATTCTTAGGATAATGTCTGCTCCCTGAAAATGGAGACAGAGAAATCGATCACTCCTTGTGAAGAGAGAAAGGGAGACCAGAAGGTCTGGTCGATCCTGGTTAACCGATGAGAAGGTATGGTCTCTCCCTTATAGAGAAACAAGTGCGATCAAAGGAGTTTGTTTTATCCCATATAGAACACAAGGTGCGACTGAAGGATTTTGGTCGCTCTGTGTACACTAGGAAAGTGGGACTGAACATGGGAAGTGAAAAAAATGGTGGATATGGATGAGATCTGACAAATCTGGGATATGGAGTTTTTCAACTAGACTCAAAAAAGAGTGGGGAAATGATTGGAATGGAACAAGAGATCTTAAAATGGAAGAGATATTTAGAAATAAGATTAAAATATTCAACAATCTAAATGGATTAATACATGGAGAAAAAATTCCCCAGTATAGTCGCCAATTTGTTGTAGGGATTTTGCACCCTGCAAGAGATGAGCTACCTTAGGTTCTACCAGTGCCTTAGGGACAAAGATATGAAAAAAGGATTCTTCTAAACTTGATAATATGTCATAACATACATTTATACCAATTCTCTATCAATAAACTCATAAACTTACATGAAAAATCAATTAGAGGGAAACATCCAACATATCTTCTATTAATCAAGTAAGAAATATCACAACTTACAGATGTAGATTGAAGAGATGACCTCCTTCCAAGATCCTTTCCCAACTTTTGCAACCAAATCACCAGATAACCTTGCTAGCTCTTTCATGTCTCCCTTCCCATGGAAATGGCTACGTTGTTATAGGGATTTAGGGATAATGTCATATAGTTATTAGGATAATATTCTTGAGCTCATGATGGAATCCTTCTCAAAGCTAAACCTCGAGAAATCATTAGGATATCTCATCCGTCGAAACCAAATCCAAAAATAGAAGCTTCTAGATTCGGTCACGACTTATAGACACAAATAGAGTGAACGGTTGTGACTTGGCAGGCCAGAAATCATGACCAAGCTTTTCGGTCACACCCATAATGAAGGGAAAGTGATACCAACCCTTTCGATCGCTCCCCAAATGAAGGCAAGGAGCGACCAATCATGTTTCGGTCACACCTTTAATGAAGGATAAAAACAACCAAGTGGAAATTAGGCTAGAATCTCAGGGAAGAAGTGGTGAATGTTTTTGGATTGGATAGGTGATATTTAGGTGATAATGACCTAATGATTAGGTGGAAAATAAAATTAGAGAAAATATGAGTATTTTTCAATAGCCTGCTCCTAAAACCCTATATTTTTAGGGTGTCCCTAGGATGATGGTTCAGATGTCCACCAACACAGTGTTTCTTAAGAAAATAATTATCAGGAAAGGTGGATAGTTGAGGGAACATATCCATGACTGCAAAAGTTTTTCACTTGGATGTCGTTATTTCCATCAAAAGGGTAATTTTTGCAAAATGGTTCTCAAAAGATGACGATTCAGATTAAGTGGAAAAATTCTAGGGTTCTTGGTCTCAGTCTGTTGGCATAGAATTTGTTCAGGGATTTGAAGGATTCAAAGGTTGGACCTTGGGATCATAGAAAATACATTTTTCCCACATCAAGCATGGTTTTTGTGGAATTTCTAGAAGAAAAGGGTTGGGTAAGCAAGGGTGAATATGAGGTTTTGGTTTACAGGATGCAAGAGAAGATCGTTGTGATCAATTTTAGGATTGACTCTCATAAATTTGTTTTTCTTTGTGATCAAATGTTTTCTAGAAAATGCCTATTTCTTTTCCACAATGCATACACGTGAAAATTTGAATATATACTAACATATACACAATGTAAGATGTGCAATACTGTGACATTTGGTAGTGTGTATTACATTTAATGGTGCATATTGCTTTCTCGCAGTGCATCCTACTTGGAGAGTATTATGTTACCCACAATCCCTACTACTTGTAGAGTTGAGACATCAAATTGAGGGGACAGGATGAGGGTGGGTAAAGGAAGACAAGGTGGACATTGGTTGTTTTATCGAACTTTAGCATGTAGCCAAAATGTACACTCTTACATGCTTCTAGCTTGATTGGAATCATGTCACAAAGGTGATACATGGATTTATAGTTGGAGGTTGAAATTATTCAATGCACTTACACATATGGGACCATGGTTTGTCTTATTTTTATCTTGTTGCACTGAGCAAGTTCGGTGTCAACTTACTTTTTAGATTCGAAAATACAAATCCCTTTTCACAAAACAAAATGGAATTTAACTTCGAAAACAACCATGCATGTATGTCAGCTAGACAATGCATTTGGGCTTGTACGACCTAATTATTTATGCAGTTAATAAGTCATAACTATTGTTTTTATATTGGAGCATCATTTCCCTACTCTTATTCTACAAAGAAATAAATTTTTTGGTTCACCCCCTTCCTCGAACAACACAACTTCATCTATGCATTGAATGTGAATTATTATTGGGCATAACAAGAGAAAATTAGGATGAGAAATGGAGCAGTAAAAAGCATCAATAGAGGGGGGGATCACCTTCGATGATTTATCCATGTGATGGAACAACCATTTCCTCAATGCTCTGGAGGTCTCATTATATCCTCTTCTCATCTTCTAACCCCTTTCTTCAATCCTTTCATCGATGCTAATAATTCCCTTCATTTTATTCACTATCTTTATGTTGGTCGTTTCAAGATCTAAAAATTTAAGACTACATCTGTATTTTACAGTAGACTATTGTGAGAATCCCTACTTACACAATCAAGAACATAAAACAAAGTATGCATTTTTAAGCCCGATCTTTCCTTCGAATGGAATTTGTAGCAGGATTTAGCCCCTGTGTGTTTGTTTAATTTCGATGATATGTTCTAGTGCCTTTTCCCATATGTCATTATCTTATTTAAACTTACAGCCTAATTTCTAACCCCATATGTTTTTTTTTTAAATGATAAATTGCATTCCATTTTGCTTATTTCCATTTTTCTTTCACTACAAATTTAAAGTACAATCTTAGTTTCATTTTATTTTTTGAATTGTTGCTAGATTTGAAACCTTTTTCAATATAAATTTATAATATAGTCCCAATTTCTTTTTCGAATTATTACTGCATATGACTTTGTCAAACTCAGTCATTTTTTTTTCTGAATAATTATTATTATTTTTTCAAATTTAACTCTTTTGACATGCACTTAAACTCCTTGTAAAGATCAGTTTTACATGCCCAAATACTACAACAACATAGTTTCTATATTTAACATCTCCACATTATGATGTAGCCAGTGTTTCTACCTTAACATGCCACATTAATGCGATCTAGACCTCAAACAGATCCAGTCAATCACATTATAACATAGAATGCATCTGCCAGGTTTTGAACCTAGGTCATCATTGCAACAAGTGTACCAAGTTGTCTTTAGACCACATCCAAACTGACTTGATTATCCCCATGTTATTAGTCTAGCTTAGTTTGTGGAAAATTATTTTTCTATTTTGGAGCTTAGTTTGTTGCGCAAAAGACCACAATATCACAATTTCCAACTTTAATATCTCCACGTTATTATGGAGCCAGTGTTGCTACCTTAACATGACACATTAACGTGATCCATACCTCAAACAGATTTAGTCAATTGCATTGTCGCACATAATGCATCTTTCAAGTTTTGAACCTGGGTCATCATTGCGTCAAGTGTACCAACTTGTATTTAGACCATAATCAAACTAACTTAATGATTCCCATGTTATTAGTCCATCTTAGTTTGTGGATAAATATTTTGATATTTTTCATCTTAATTGGTTGTACTTTTGTGCAGAGTAGCTATGCCACCATGTTGGCTCTTGATATCATCTACTTTAACATCTAAATGATGTCCTTCATTCAAATTTCAAGTTTAGCTGAAAAATAAAATTATATGGCTTCTTAGTCTTCCTTGAGGCCTAATTTGAGAAAAATTTACCCTCATCCTCTGATTACTTGAAACACATTAAATCAATTCGATTTTGTCCAACAAAAGTTTGGAGACATAGGTACTTGAATTTCACTTTAAATATATGCTTGTCATGAACTAAAAATATTTTGGTGTCAGATGTTTTCTAATTTCCTGAAGCATAGTTCAAAATCGAGTTTTCCAAGAGCATGATGTTCAAGGCCATCTTCTCTTTTTGTTTACTGTTTTCCATTATTGAAGAATAGAAGCATAATAATGGTGAAAGTAAGGATCGGGTTTTGGGGAGCTTTTATCAACACAGTACTTCGATGGACATGATTCAACTAAAGCAATTTTATTTCATGGATTCGTATAGGCTATACTTAATACAACCTCTAGGGTATTTAGGAGAATCATGTGTGTTCTTGAAGTGCTCCATTAAATTAATATTACTCTTTGTGGGTGTTAAGTATTAGTTTATGTGTGCAGGGATGTTGAGGATTCAATTAGAATTTGCTATATGGAATGCATTGGCCATTTATTATATTTTGTATTTGTTTACACCACTAGAGAAGTTATTAGCTCACCCCAAAGGATATATCTCTTTCCTCTCGAGGACCATAACAAGCTGATTAAATAATATGCCTCATCATGGATTTTTGGGGCTCTTAATAAAGTTGTAGCTGGTATGGATGTTATTTTCACATTGGCATCACACCATGTTGTGTCATGTATTTTCCAAGGAGATGAGCTCTTCATGAGTAAAAAGGTAACCATGCTTTTTATACTCGACTCTTCTTGGAAACCAAACCATAAGGGGAAAATGAATAATTACTTCAGTATAATGCTTTGGATTTCTTTGAAGAGAAAAGAAATTTCATAAGTGAGCCTAATTTTTTATATTTTTATATTTAGTTAATGTTGTCCACCCAATGGAAGAACTCGAGAAAACTACAAGCCACCTCAAAGGGTAATGGCATGTTCTCACATTTTTCATCAGATTTGAAATTCAACATTGGTGGCAACTATTCAAAAGGATTCTAAATTAAAACTTTTATATTTGTTCCACACTAGAGGTTGAGAAAATTGATCAAGATGATTCTTATATAGATCTCCATGCTAGCTTATTAGAGGTGGCTCTTTCAAGTCTATGCAGGTGTATATTTATCATTTTGGTGATGATAATCTATTTCTGGAAAACATATAAAGAATAACAAGTGGCATTTAGGCCAAATCTTAAGCATTAATTTGTAAAGTTCATAAGAAGAATGTAGAGAGCATCAAAAGGGCTACCCAATCCATGGGAAAAGGTAGAACAACTGGAAGTGTAACAAGCTTGCCTATTTTCTTGGGAGTCAATTTCACTCGATGCTTGATCTTTTAATTCTCTTCAACCACCTGAAAGCCAAGGAATCCTTCAATTTATTTTTAGAATATAATTGCACAAAAAGAGGAAAAATCCTAGCATTCAAGAAAAGGATAGAAATAAAACAAAGGGGAATTTCAAAGGGTAATAATAGTACACATCCCACTATAGTTTAAGAAAAAAAACTTTTGTTGCCAACATATATACTCTGGATTCTATTCGACATTCCCTTCCCCTGCTTCAAGGGTATGCTAGTTATACCGAAGGTGTGTTTTAGGGGGAGGTCCTTTTTAGAATTTTTTAACTTTGTCCTTATCCAATTAAGGACTCCCACCTCTTTGAGATATTTCAAACTGTTATATGATGTCTTCGGGTTTAACCATAAGGCAACTCCATCATCCTCATGTTCCACCGACTCCAACCGTTATCCATTTAACTGCACACATGCACATCATCTTATTATTGTTTCTATATATCCATGCAATTCCAATGGCACAACAACTAATACATGCCCTTCATCACGATGAATTGACTTCCTCATCCATGGCCTTGAATTCTACTTCTATGTTCACTCCTTATGTCCACAATGATGTATTCATTAAGCATTGTTGCCGAGACCCAGACACCGACACCTTCGCTAGATCTCTCTACAATCGCCTTAGTTCTCATGAATTGCATGTTTTTCTCAACAAGATGGAATGCATATTTGAAGAGGAGGCCACTTCTCAAATGAAATATTTTATTTCACTTCTTATTTTACTCTAGAATGAATATTTAGGGATGAGGAGGAGCTCTTGAGTAAAGTTGTGGAAAGCGTGTTCAAATTTTGTCTCACCGCCATTACGATGTTTTCATGGAGGCACAAGAAGACGTTCATCGACCCTCTATACAATCTCCTTATTTCTCATGGGTTATGAGTCTTTCTAGAAGAAATTAGATGCACCTACTTTTGAAAAGGGACTAGGTTCCTTTGACTTACGCAGATTCATGAATATCTTCAATTCATTTGGTTTGTATGTACCTTCCCTCTCAATCAAAATACTTGAAGGAATCACAAAGTAAATTAAAATCAATCCTCTCACAAGCTCACACAACCACAAAAATTAAGCCTTCAAGTATTGTAACGTACCTAGCACCCAACTAAGCAACATTACATGCACAAACTCATTAAATTATCAATATTTAATGCTAATCAAATTGGTGTAGCTTACCATCCGCAAATCACACACATATTTCACCATTTGACTATTACTAAAGTTCTAAATGCATATAACAATGTATATTAAACATGAATACAACTGTTCAGGCAATAAAAATCACACAACATTCATATAAATTATTTACACAATGAAATTTAACATAAGAACACAATAGAAACACTTATCTATTAATGATTAACCAATTGGATGAAAACGAAGGATGAAAATCCTAGCCATAAACACTCCAGATCATTTTCTCTCATTAACAAGCCACCCCCGAGCTAAGGATATCAGTCCACAAGGAGATCTGTCCCATTAGCTATCCACTCTCCACACAGAGTAGCCCCAAACCCAGGTTCTAATCTCACACCAGTTCCAAATCTCCAACTCTCATTTTTCCACACAACTTACAATACCCAAGGAATGTACCCCCTTCACTTCTCACAATCCCTTGGGCTATTACATTCGTTTATCAGAGCCACCAGTTCATTCGGTTTGACAGGAATCACTTACCTCAGAACTCTAGAAACTCTCAGTTATTTCATATTTTCTCATAGCAACCTTTGCAAGGCTCTGAGTAATTTTATCCATAGAAAATCACACCACAGGCTCACATCCTGATTTATAGGTATACATGTGTCTTTATCAGCATAAAACCACAACCAAACAATGGCTTCCTTCAAGTATACCATGGCTCATCCTCTTCCCATCCCTCTGCTCCTCCTTTTCTTCCCAAAATATACATGTAAAATTGTCCCTATTCTGCATACACATTTCCTCTTCTTCCTTTCTTGATAGACTCACACTCTTCTCAAGGATGATTGTACCTCATTCCATTCTCTCCAATAACTATGGGATGTGACCACTTACACCCACCCTCTTACATGAGTTTAATGATTGGCCTCTCATACACTCAATCAACAAATAGAGGGTTATACACAAAGATAATAATTTCAGGAATGTGGGTTGGGTTAATACCCATGAATAATTCCCCCTTGGACCCCTCTCTCTTGTGGAATCATAGAACCCCATCATTCTTCACCTCTTTTGTATCGCAGCCAGGGATTATTATTTTTATTAATTATTTCAATGTTCATAATATGAAATTTGCCCCCTGACCACATTAAATCAATATAGGCTCTTTTCCCAAACATATCGGCTTACCATTCTAATTCACATTTATACAATTAAATTATAATTCATGGGGATTAGAACTAGGGATTTTACATCCTCTCCCCCTCATTTTTTCACTGTAGTCGGTGCACAACATCCTATAGGTCTAATTTTATTTTACAATTCCGACTCCTCAACCAATAATCAACATATAGGTCCTCTGGCCCAAAATCACATAGACATTCCATCTCAAACAAATTACATAGGAAATTTGAACCCCAAAATCATAAATACATAGGCACTCTAGCCCCAAAACATATATACAAAGGTACCCTGGCCTGAAACATATACATAAGCCACTGGAATTCTCCTACAACTATCCCGATTTCCACCAGCTCTCTTCCCATTGACCTACCCAACCCAAGTAATGACGTCCCATTCATTTATCAAGGTTGACCCAAGGAATGTGCTCCCTTCACTGTCTTAAGTCCCTCGGGCTACACCATTCATTTATCAAGGTCTCTCTAGCATAGGTAACTAGGAATCTCACTACTAGGAACTCAAGGGACATGGATAGGAAGAATATTAGTAAAATAACCAACAAAAAACTTATTGTTGTAGTGAAACTCACACAAGAGTGCACTCTTCATCCCTGACAACCTGGTTCTTCGACAGTGAAACTCACACTAGAGTTCACTCTTCAGGTTTGACAACTTGGTTCTTCTATAGTGCAACTCACAATAGATTTTACTCTTCAAGTATAAAAATGTGGTTCTTAAATAGTGAAATTCAAATAGGAGTTCACTCTTTAGGCTTGGAAACCTGGTTCTTCGATAGTGCAACTCACACAGGGGTTCACTCTTCATTCCTGAAAACCTAGTTCTTCGACAGTGCAACTCACACATGAGTTCTCACGGAGAAAAAGGTCAACTTTATAATAGAATTCCACTATAAATATATAACCCATGGAAATCATCACATCGACATTACATGCATACCATTAGTATGAGACATCATCATATAATTATAAAATTTCAAATCTGTTTTACGTAGGAAAACAAAATTTCCCAAACATGAGTATTTTTTCTCATAATTGTTTGGCTCTTGCAGCAGTAGATATCAGTCTTCCTTATGGGAATAAATCATTTCCATATCCAAGACCATTCCGTCTACAATTCTCTCAATTCCATGTAGCCAAACAAATTGTTACAATATCGTAACAATTTTCAATTATTAATTTTTCAAATTTGGTTATATAGGAAAATAAAATTCCCATGCATGAGATTTCTTCTCATTATGTTCGGTTCTTGTAGTTGTAGATATCAGTATTCTTATGTGCATACATCATTTCCATATCCAAGACCATTCTTCCTACAATTTCCTCAACTTTCTTGCATCCAAACAAGATTGTTAGAACTCATGCATATTTTTAGCAGTTCATGAAATGATATCAGAATTGTATCTACCCATCAGTTCAATCATTTCCAACCATTATTCATATTAAAAATGGAATTATACTATTCATCATATTATCTAGAATGACTCTATCATTCATTTTACATGCATTATCATCACATCAATCTCTTCATAAAGCAATCAAAGTTTACCAATAATATAAAACCAATGTACCAATAATCCTAGCCAGATCTACACAATACATCGTTGCATTGATTCAAGAATACCATATGTTCATGTCATGTATTCCACCATGTGAGTTGGAAGGTATGGCCCATGCGTCAATACACCATCCAAACTCTTCTCCACAACCCATCTAATCCTTTGGATACCTTCATCTTCAACCCATACACAACACTAGGAACACATCCCTTAGTGTTTTTTAGTGTAGGAAAAAAAGGTTACAGTCCAAAGGAATAACCATCATGCACTTGGATAATACTATAGCCTTTCCATATCCAAACTCATCATGTCCTCAGACATGAAAATATCAATGACATTCATTGTTATAACAGGAGTAATGTCTCCCAACTTAATGTTGGTCAACTGAGAGGGGGGGGTGAATCAGTTGTTACCTTGCTTAAACAATTATACTTATTTTAAACTCTTTCCAGATCACTCAATGACAATCACAATAATGTAGGGAAGTAAGCAATAGACCATTCAACATCATTCACACATATGAGATACACATAAACAGATATTTCCTGAGGAAACCCATAAAGGGTAAAAACCTCTTCTTATTTATATGATAAGTAATCTGTACATTCTTTACATTATCATACATATGAGCTCCAACTCATAATGAGGCCACAACCTCTGTTTTGCAAGCTGCAACATGCTGAGAGCACCAACTTTCTATTTTCTCTAGCACCTACTAGAAGGAAGCACCAACTCCCTGGTTTCTCTAGCACCCACTAGATGGAAGCACCAACTCCCTAATTGTTCCATCACGAACTAGATGGAAGCACCAACTTCCAATCACACAGGAACCAACCTATATAACAGATAACAACAGTTCTCCCTTACACCACCCTGCCAGCCTAGTTTCTCTAGATGCAACCAGATGGAAGCTACTACTCCCTTTGTTCAAGCACCCACTTGAACCTCTGAGGACAACAGTCCTCCCTAGCACCTCCCTACCACAGTGAAATATAAATCTTTGCTAATGAAACTTATCACAATGATACAATATTTATCATTGGCTTACCAGGCTTATTATTGTTCTTCTATGCTTCTATGCTCTCCTGTATCAGTGTCTTTTTGTCTGCATCTTCTTGTGATTTCAGATCTTCTGTTTTTCTCTACAAGAGCACCTCATCCTTCCTTTAGTGTCTCACTGTCTTGCTGCACATATTCCTTGCTCTTTCTGTGCTTCTGCCTTTTATGCTCTGTGAGCCATCTCCATTCCATGCACCATTCCTCTTCTTTGTATTTCAGCTGCTGCACACTCCTCTCTCTACCCTCTTGAATACCTCTCAACAACAACACCCATCTCTTCTTTGTTCTGCATACTTATAGTCTCTGTGCCCCTTGTGCATGCTATCTCGCCATGCTTATTCATGCTCTCTCCATGTCGAGTTCTCTTCTTGATCATCATTGCAACTCTTCATATTCTCAGGTAGTTAGATCGATTTGTTAGTTGCCTCTACGAACAATATTCATTCCACTGGAAGATTCCTTGAGACTCTTCAACTCCTTTGGCAATCACACCGAAGTCTCTTCGAGTCCCTTGGAAGAAACCATCAGTGGTTTCTAGCAGTTACACTGTGAACCTCCAAAGACCGCTTCAGCAGCTGAATCACCACTGATCAATTAACTGTGAAGAGCAACAATAGCCCTTCGATCATACTTAAATTCACCTGCACCATTGGATTAGATCCATAGGATCTTGTGTTTATTTCGCATTTCGACATTTTAGAATTTCATCATTCCTATGGTAAAGTTTCTTGACGCTCCATGTCATGGTCCCTGAAACTTTGAAATGGAGCTTGGGTCTTCGATCTCTTCTCTACATCTCTTCGACGATGTGACCACCGACGGTGACCAAGTGCTTATCCATAAGGTGCTTTCACAATTTCACCTTTCGACATTCCAACATTTCGAAATTCTTGTGGTGAGGAGTCTCGACTCTCCATGTCCCAAACTCCGAAATGGAGCTTGTCTCTTCGAGCTCTTCTCTACAACTCTTCGATGATGTGACCACCGATAGTGACCAAACCCTACACCAAAAAGGTGTTTTCACATTTCGCATTTCGGAACTTCAGGACTCCTTTGATGAAGAGTCTCAACTCTTGACTCTTCCAACTCCTGATATTCGAACCTTCGAAATGGAGTTGGATCAACGGTCCACACTCTTGATGATTCGATGGTCTAGATCTCTTCGTGATTTCACATATCACGATTTCGACATTCTTGATGTGAGAGTTCTTGACAACTCCACCTCCCAGTCTGCGAAACACCGAAATGGGGTCAGATCAACTTTTCATCTTTTCTCACTTCGCAACTTCAGGATTCCTGTCGTGAGAGTTCTAGACATTTCCAACTCCCGGTATCCAAACCTCCGGTATGGATTCTTTGACATTTCTCGATTTCGTATTTCGTGACTTCGGGACTCCTGTGATGAAAAGTCTTGACTCTTGACTCCTCCAACTCCCGGTATTCGAATCTCGGAAATGGATTCTTTAACATTTCTCAACTTTGGGTTTTGTGACTTTGAGACTCCTATGATGAAGAGTCTTGACTCTTGACTCCTCCAACTCCCGGTATTCAAAACTCCAAAATGGAGTCTTTGACAGTTTGTGATTTTGCATTTCGTGACTTCAGGTTTCCTGTGTTGAAGAGTCTCGACTCTTGACTTCTCAATCTCTCGGTATCCGAAACTATGAAATGGAGTTTACACTTCTGATATTTCCATGCCATTATCCCTGTGCTATTGATCTTCCTTGCCTTCCTGTTTTCCATCAAATGAGAAAGAACACTCTTGCACTCTGAGTGCACCTCTGTACTTTCTCTTCTGAGCTTACGTTGTCCCTGTTTTTCCATTACTGCATACTCTGATCTTTCCATCAATGACATGCACACCTGCCTGTAAACATGCCAACAATATCCCCCTTTTCCATTGATGGCAACCCTAAACGAGTGCGCTAAACTGTTTGGACCTCCAACTGTAGCATCCGGTCTGGACCACTCCTTTTCTCCCCCTTTGACATCAAAGTCAAAGAAAACATGCTCCCCCTGAGTTGTTGCAGTATTTTTAGGAGGTATCAGATATTCAATCAATACAAAGCTCCCCCTAATAGGATGGACTCTCTTAGGTGTGAGACGGGATGACACCCAGCTTCTGTCAGAGATATTCAAATGGTGTCTTGGCTAGGGGTTTAGTAAAGATGTCTGCAATTTGTTCTCTGGTTGGAATGTAATGGACCTGAAAAACCTTATTGGTGACCTGCTCTCTCAGAAAATGGTATTTTATGGGAATATGCTTGGTCTTGGAGTGGAATATAGGATTCTTAGACACACTGATGGAACTAGTGTTATCACAATGAATTGGGATCGGTGCAGCGTATTTTACCTCCAAGTCTGCAAGTGTCTGAATCATCCATAATACCTGAGTGCAATAGGTAGTAGCAACAATGTACTCTGCCTCTATCGTTGATAAAGAAATGGAACCTTTCTTTTTACTAAGCCATGCTACTAATGAGTCACCCAAGAATAATTCTCCTCCACTGGTGCTTTTTCTCTCATCAACACAGTTTGCCCAATCTGCATCTGAATAAACAGTTAACTGCAAATTCTAATTTCTGGGATACCATAGAGCATAAGTCATTGTTTCTTTCAAATACCTGAATATCCTTTTGACAGCTTGCAAATGACTATGTTTAGGTGCAGACTGATATCTTCCTACCATTCCAACAACATGCATTATGTCTGGGCGAGATGTTGTGATGTACAGCAGGCAGCCTATCATTGACCTATATGAACTTTGATCAACATCAGATGAGTCATCATCCTTGTTTAATTTGCATATAGTAACCATAGGTGTACCCACAGGTTTAGAATCTTCTATTTGAAACCTTTTCAACATCTCTCTTAGATATTTTTCTTGAGAAATGAACATCCCTTCAGACCTCTGAGTAATTTGCAGACCAAGAAAAAATGACAGTTCACCTATCATAGACATTTCAAACTCAGAATCCATGGCATAAGAAAACCATTTTACCTATGAATCTTTATTACATCCGAGGATGATGTCATCTACATAGACCAGCACAATGAGCAAATCATTACCCTCTTTTTTGATATATAGATTGTTGTCAAATGTTCCTCTCTTGAACCCTTTGTCTTTGAGATACGTATCCAGTCTATGATACCAGGCATGAGGAGCTTGTTTTAACCCATATAAATCTTTCTTCAACTTGCATACTAAGTCAGGGTTTTCAGACAGTTTGAAACCCTCTGGTTGTTCCATATAGCATTCTTCATTTAAATCTCCATTTAGAAAAGATGACTTGACATCCATTTGATAGACTTTAAACCTTTTATGACAAGCATAGGCAAGAAATATTCTGATAGCTTCTAACCTTGCTACGGGTGCAAATGTTTCATCAAAATCCAGTCCTTCTATTTGAGCATAGCCTTTACAGACCAATCTTGCTTTGTTCCTGACAACTTGTCCCTGCTCATTCAACTTATTCTTAAAGATCCATTTGGAACCAATGATATTTTTACCTTTTGGTCTATGAACCATCTCCCACGTATTGTTTTTCTCAATCTGATCAAGTTCATCATTCATTGATTTAACCTAAAGGTCATATTTTCTAGCTTCATTAAAGTTCTTGGGTTCCAGCATGGATATGAAAGCTATATGTGATTTCTCGGTGTTTTTGATTATCTTTCTCCTGGTTTGTACACCTTTTTCTTTTTCACCAATTATCTGACTTGCAGGATGATTCTTTTGATTAATTTTGGAGGAGGAATTTGAAGGAGCCTGCTGATTTGAGTCTGTCTGAGTATTTGAGTCTTCATATAATTTAGAGTCTTCATTTTCTAATTCTTGGACCTGTTCATCTTCAGCTTTAGTTGTTTCCTCTGTAGAAGACTCATTATTGTACACCTCTCTTGTTGGGATTCCTTCATCAAATTTTACGTCAATACAATCAACCATTTTATGCAGCCTCTTATTATAGCATCTGTATCCTTTACTGTTTGTAGCATATCCTAAGAAGATACCTTCATCAACCCTGTCATCATATTTTCCAAGGTTCTCATCATTATTCTTTATGTAACATTTACTCTCAAAGACTTTGAAGTGTTTGATTGAAGCATGTCTCCCATACCATAGTTCATAAGGTGTATTTTCACTTTGTGGTATGAGGTGGGATTTGTTAAGAACATGGACTATTATGTGTATTTCTTCTACCCAGTAGGTTTGACCAATGTTCTTCTCATTCATCATTGACCTGGCCATTTGCTGCACTGTTCTGTTTTGCCTCTCCACTACTCCATTTTGTTGTGGATTTATTGGGATTGTGTATTCTCTCTTGATCCCATGCTTATCACAAAATTCCTTGAAATCACTTGAAAAAAATTCTCCTCCTCTGTCTGATCTTACTGCCTTTAACCTCTTGCCTATTTGATTCTCAATTAAATCCTTAAATATTTTAAACTTCTCAAATGCTTCATCTTTTTCCTTGAGAAAGACAACCCAAGTAAGTCTGGAGTAATCATCAATAATCAGCATGGAGTAGTTTTCTCTCCCCGTGCCTTCCTATCTTGATGGTCCACATAAATCCATATGAACTAGTTGGAGTGGTTTCTCTGTTGAGGTAAAGATCTTGGCCTTAAATGGTGTCCTGGTTAGCTTTCCTACTTGGCAGGGTTTACACATAGAATCTTGGGGTTTTGATATTCTCGAAAGATCTTTTACTACCTCAAGATTTTTGATCTTGATTAAGTGGTCAAAGTTTAGATGTTCAAGTCTCCTATGCCATAACCAACTTTCATCATGTTTTCTTAGATGACACTCTTCTCTATCTTCTTTCAACACATATACATTATTTTCTGTCCTTATGCCTTTGGCCACCACTTGTCCTGAGTTTGCAGACTTTATCTTGTAGTCCTTGGATGTGAACACCACTTCGCATCCTCTGTCACACATTTGACTTACACTGAGCAGATTGTGTTTCATCCCATCTGTTGGGTCTAATTGATGATGTCAATCAGAGTTTATTTAATTTCAACCCGGGAAGGTAAACTTAGAAGCGCTACCTAAAATATATAGATCTAGAAAGATTCCTAATATGTCCAAGATCTTAAAGTTCCCTTACAAGAACATATTCATCAAAATCTCTTTCAAAACCTAGATCTAACAATTGTCAAGATCCTAAGATTCTCTTATAAGAACACCTAAATTTTAGAATCTCCTACAATATTAGAACATTTAACAAAAATTAAAAGATGAAATGAAACACACCTAAATCTAATAATGGTATGAGGTCTTACGATTCTCTTACAAGAACACTTTCAAATAAGACTCTTCCAATATTAGAACATTTAACAAAACTTAAGAGTTGAAATCAAACAAAAACATAAATTAAATTATACCTAAAATAAG
>ML782297.1:450063-465944 GCA_009831015.1 Picea engelmannii
ACGAAATTGCTTCTACGTTTTCATCTTGAGATGGTTCTTGTTCTTGTTCTTCTTCCTCTTCACAATCTATGTAGAATAATTTCTTCTCACCACACTTATGTCCCTTACTATACTTGCTGTCACAATTAAAGCATAAACTTTTTTCTTTTCTCTCCTCCAATTGTTGAGGTGTCAACCTTGTAGGTTGAGGTGTTTTAGAAGAAGGAGCATTGTTCTCTCTATAGATGCTAGGATTGGTCCTTCTAGTAACCATAGCCATATTTTTACTTTCAACATTTCTTGCCACCTTAAATGCATTCTCCAATGATTTGGGTTCCCAAAGGTGAAACTCATGTTGAATATTATCCTTTAAAGTTCCTATGAATACATCAATCAAGTGCTCGTCTGGAATATTGGTTACCTTTATATTCAATCTTTGGAAGTTCTCAATGTGCTCGGTAACTGAACCCTTTTTCTTGAGATTTATCAATTGGCTAAAGAAGGTATTGCTACTTGTATCCTCATAGTGTGCTATCATTTCTTCTGTGAAAATTGTCCAAGTGACGAGTGATTTGTGAGAACAAAGCCATCGATACCATACAAATTGATTAGGTTCTAAATATAATGAAGAAATTCATACCTTTTGTGTATGTGGCACATTATGGAGATCAAAGAATTGCTCCATCTGAAGTATCCATGTGATTGGATCCTTGCCATGAAACTTCCTCATATCAATCTTAGGAACATGGTTGGTATTCAAACCAAAGTTGGAGTTTCTCCATTCTTGATTCACCTTCCTTGTGTCCTCATCATGAATTTCATGGGATGCATTTTCACTTTCAGGTGTCTTCTCTGTTATGAAATTTTTCAATACTTCCATGATCTCCCCTTTTAAACCATCTATCTTAGTATCCAACTTAACTGTCATTGAATCCATCTTAGTACCCAACTTAGCTTCCATTGAATCCATCTTATTTTTTATTTCATTTATGTCCCTATGCATTTCTTCACCTTCAACTTATTTGGTGTAGAAGTTCCCTTTTTGGGTGGCATGTTGGCCAAGTATCACTTTTGAACCTTGATTTTGAGGTGGTTTTGCTAGACAATATTTCTTTTGTTGTATCTCCCAAGTTTCGTCCCTTCTGGGTATGAAACTTTATTTTATGTATTTGTCTGATATTTCTTCTCTGCAATGCCATAGGTCTGATCAAAATTGGATGTGCCAAGTGGAATTTATGGTAACATCCCCACAACTTGTCGATTTTTTGCCTTTCCAGGAGATCTCACTTGTATAGTGTTCCCTGCACAAAATAATTGATAATTTTTTTTTAAACTAGTACTAGAAATACTACAGACTGTCCACAATCCAATGAAACTAGTCCCACGCAATTTGGATACTCTAGGAAGAAGTTATGATTATTTTACTTGGAACACCTTCTTGAGACTAGTTAATAGGACTAGTCAGATACCCTATCTTACACAGGGTGTATCTACAAATTTAAGATGACATAGAAGATGAAATTTTTACCATAGATACCTTACTAATTTCTGTAAATAGCCTCCATATTTCAGGGTCTGAAACATTACAGAAAAAGTTTTATAGCGAAAATTTTGCAATGACTCAGTTCAAGATGATTCCAAAACCCTATCTTGTATAGGATGTATCTCTGAAAGTATAAGGCATCAGGAGCTTAATTTTGAACCCAACGTACCTTGATCTATCTACTAAATTTCCTCCAATCCGTTCCATTTGAAACATTGTAGAAAAGGAGTTATAGCGAAAATTCCAAGGTGTCTCAGATGTAGCAGCGAAACCCTAAGACCTTGAGCTCCGATACCATATGTTAAGAACCAAATATCAATATAGCATAGAAAATTCTCAGAAAAAGTACTCAACACCTTGAAAAAGAGATAATTTTAGATAATAAGCCTCTTTGAGGGGGAAACCTCATTTTACCCCACTTAAATGTTCAAGTACAAGATGATTCAAAATGAAAATGTCTCCTTGGTATATATAGGAGACTAGGAGGTATAATTACAACTAATGGCCTAAAGCCGACATAAATAAAATAACATTACTAATATAATATGCCCAAATTAAGGGGTAATGAGCCAATATTAGGGATTAACATCGCGATTTCACATTTTGTGACTTCGGATTTCGCGACTTCGGGACTCCTGTGATGAAGAGTCTTGACTCTTGACTCCTCAACCTCCCGGTATCCGAAACTCCGAAATGGAGTCTTTGACATTTCGTGATTTTGCATTTCGCGATGGAGTCTTTGACCTCCTATGTTGAAGAGTCTCGACTCTTGACTTCTCAATCTCCCAGTATATGAAACTCCGAAATGGAGTTTACACTTCTGATCTTTCCATGCCATTATCCTTGCGTTGTTGATCTTCCTTGCCTGCCTGTTTTCCATCAAATGAGCAAGCACATTCTTGCACTCTGCGTGCACCTCTGCACTTTCTGTTCTAAGCTTACGTTGTCCCTGTTTTTCTGTCGATGCATACTCTGATCTTGCCATCAATGACAAGCACACCTGCCTGTAAACATGCCAACACTTAACTCAGTTATGAATTCATAACCAACATAAAACAATATGCAATTAAATTTCCCATAAATGCATTCAAGAAACAAATAATATTTTCATACTCAAGGCCTCCCGCCTTTACATCAATTCAAATATTGATATTCGACTGAGGGAATTCTTATCTCAATTACCTTTAGGAATTATACATCATAACAACCTCAAATCCATACTGTTGACGCTTAAAATCACAATGATGAATACTACTCACAAATGATTTCCAAGCTTTATTATTCATTTATAATAATAATAATAATAAACTAGTAGGTGGGACCCCCTTGTAGACTAGTGGTGCCATGATGGATATGTTTCACTTATGTATTTTGTTTGTTGTTATGATGATACCAACAAGCATATTCTATAGTTTGATAATTCAAGTCATGGTTTTAATCGTTATGATGACATAAAATGGTTGGTTGATTGTTGCATGGCTAGATGGTTTTGATGGTCCCTCGCAAATTATGGCTATCCTATGGATAAGAGGATTATTACAGGCTTTGTTTTGGATGTTGCAATTAAATATGGATTAATTGTTTTACATAGGATTTCATATAAGGGGATGGTATGGAAGCTCTTCTAAACAAAAGGACTATACATAAGCCTTAAGGTTATGTATAATTGTGACAAAAGGAGGGCGCATAAACCCTTGCTTCTAGACTTATGAGCTTTGCTAAAATATTTATGTGGAAACACATGGGGTAGTATTATGGCACATTGTTATTGTTAAAAGAGTTTGACATTACTTATGGTGTCGCACTATGCAATTTGTGATATGGAAATGAAATATGTGGTTGATTAATGCTTAGTGTTATGGTGAGTTGGTCAGCTTGTACGTTGAATTGAATGAGGTCGGGGAAGGAAGAAATGTGCATTTACTGCACGTCACTCAAACAACCCTTGAGGATCGTCACCCTAGCCATACTTTCATTTGGTATTTTGGCTCTGGTGGTTTTTGATGCTCCGAGATTTTTGGTTGTGAAGGAAGATATAGTCAAACTCTATCCCTCGAGAAATCTCTTCCAGGTATGGTTCCTTATGTTTCCATCCATGATGGTTACTCTGCATTATGAATCAATTTTTGGCTCAAAATTGCTTGAGGTATGTGTTTTTCTTAAGTTTTTTTGGACTTTGTATCAGTGCTGTGTCTGTGGGTTCTTCTTGTGAATATTCTAGACTGTTGGCATCTTAATGAAAGAAGAATGGTTATTCCTTGCTATGTGTATTCTTTGCATGGGTTGATTGGTTAAATCACATAAATGCATGTTCGACCAACTTGGGGTTTTTGGTATGGTTATCCATGGAACTTATGATTATAGTTTAGTAAGCTCTGAGTTCTACGCATGGGTTTTACAACCAGTCTTGGTGTTAAGTTTTTCTACTCCTTTTCGTCTTTGTGGTTGATATGTTTTTATTCTTCGGGTTTCAATCTGAACTATTAAGAGTTGGAGTGTTTCTTTTGATGTCTTAGTCGAGCCTCGAGCTGTTATTTATCACAGCATTTCCCTCATTATCGTTGTTGCTTAGAAGCATTGCACATTCGGGCTTAATATCACTCAGAACTTTAATGGAATCTTTGTTTATGATTTGCTTGGCCATAGTTTGTGCTCGAGCGTTTTTTTTACAATGTTATTAAGTGTTCACTTCTTCTCATTCGCTGTTGGAGGTGAATGACTATCATTTTATAACCCTCATTGTCAAGATTTTTTACATGTTATTTCTTTGTGGTAGAGTTTTGAAGGAACGAGTTGTTTGTGTTTCAAGGACTTATTCCTTTGATTGAACTATCTATTCTTACTCCCATTTATTGTGTTAAACCCTAATACAATATTGATATCTTTCAATCCAATCAAGGGTAAATATGCCTTACGTTTTCTTGTTCTATTGGGCACGATTTGGTTATGTTTCTTGATTGGGAAATTTTAAAAGGAAGTCTGTACATGCAAAAATATGAGAAGTTTGGGCTCAAAGTTGCATGTTAATTGTTGAATGTTGTTCGAATCAATCTCTAGGTTGATTATATTTATTAAAAGAGACACCTGTGTGTGAGAGGAACAAAGGGATCGATTATGAATTCTAACTCTCAGTTTATTGATTAATTGGGTTGGTTGTCATTGATGTCAACCCTTGAAGAAAGTCTGGTAGCGAATTATGGTAGCACAAAGGTTTTGGTAATGGACCCACGTTTGTTTGATGTATAATGGTATGAGTTTTGATATATTTTCAGGTAAGACTATTCTAGATGGATATTACATGTCATTCCATTTCTGGTGGTATGTGGAACATCACATAACTCCTCATGGTTAGAGAGTTATGGCCATGTGAAGTTGGAGAACCCTCACGAGTCATCTAGAATCACCAAAGGTCAAAGTAGTCAAAGTTCTTGCAAATAAGAGATTATTTAAATAATAAAGTGAAGTGACAAAGTAAAAAATGATTATTTAAATAATAAAGTGAAGTGATAAAGTCAAAAAGGATTATTTAAATAATAAAGTGAAGTGACAAAGTCAAAGAGGATTATTTAAATAATAAAGTGAAGTGACAATGTCAAGGAGGATTTTTTAAATAATAAAGTAAATGGAGAACTTTCTAATTATGGAAAGTGGTTACAAGAAGGTTAACCCTAAAATGAGTCAAATTGGTTAAGTGGTCAAATTGCTAATTGGGCAAAGTTGGACATAGGTGACTATGTGGACAAAGTGGCTATGTGGGCAAAGTGACCTAGAAGATGCTTCTAAGGAAGCTACTTGGAGAGTATAAATAAGAGGCAAGTCTCTCTCATTTTCAACACACTTGAGCATATTGAATATACATAGGTTAACCAAAGGATATCTAAGACAAATTTCAGAGGCAAGGTGATGTAAAGAAGGAAAACATTCAAGGAAGGATAAATTATTTTGATGATGATTTCTAACATCCAAATTCAGTAAGACCAAATGTGTTGGTTAGAGTACAGTCTGTAGTATTCTGTGTATAATTTTCAGATCCATACAACAAATATTCCATGCGGGCCAGACTCTACAATTTCGCTCTCTAGAATAAGTTAGAATTCAACAAGGTATGCCATTTGTTCTATAACTCCTTTCCTGAGAGGTTCCAAGTAGTGACACCTGGAGGAATTACATAAAACACACTGAAGAACATTGTGTACTATTTTCAAATCTTTATTCATTACATGTACATAGTTATGATTATTTCAAGTTAGGGTTGTTGACTAATCCAAAACTAGTCATGTGAGACTAAAGTAAAGTTTGATGAAAATTCTAGTCTCTTGTTGTTAAAGTTAAGGAAGTTTTGCAGGTATGTGATCATATATACTAGGTCTATTATAGAGTTACAAATCATATTTGGATGATGAAATTGATGAGGGATTTTGGTTGAGGAACATGTTGGGTACATGGTTGAGACAAGTAGTTGATGAGTTGGCACATACATGAGGTGTATAGTTGATGATGTTGGTACATCTTGATGATTCATAGTTGATGAGTAGTTGATACATGATTGATACATACTTGGTACATGGTTGGAGGCACTTTTTAGTAGTATTGTTGACACATGGTTTATGGATGATGCAGCATATTTGTCTTGGTATATTATTAGAATCACATATTGATATTGGTGATGATTATGAGTTGTTGTGGTATTCTTGGTTGATGCACATATTTGAGAGTTGTCTTGGTGATTGATCTTGGTGAGTAGATCTGATTTGGTTGATAAGATTGATGAGACAAGTTGTTTTGATAGGTTGTTTGGATAGGTTGTTGTGATCGATTATTTGTATAGGTTGGTTCATGTTTGATGCTCTTATTTATGGTATAGATTGATTACAGGTTGTTTCGTACAGGTTGGTGCATGGTTCATGCACTTGTTTATGGTACAGGTTGATTACAGGTTGAGGTACAGTTTGATGCATGGTTTATGCATGGTTTAGGTTATTGGTACAGGTTGGCTGCAAGTCAGTGGTACAGGTTGGTATAGTTGTACATTGGTATATCTCACAGTGATAGTGTGACAATGGTTTCATCATTCTACTTCTACGTTAGGGAGGTTGGACGGGACAAGGAAAAGTGGCTATAACCACCTTTTGGTTGTAGCCAGAGGACATAAGGGGTTGTAGCCTCCTTCTGGTTGTAGCCAGAGAATTGGGGAGTTGAGCTTCCCTCGTGTCGTAGCCTGAGAAACTAGGGGGTTGGAACCTCCTTCCAGTTGCAGCTGGAAAACAAAGGAAGTTGGTGCTTCCAATGGATGTAATTCTTAAAGACATATAAGAAAAATCATTTTTTGGTTTTCTCCCACTTTGGCTTTCCACATAAAACAATGGTGTACTGTGTATGTGTGTGATTTCTCATTTGTTCATTATTTATTTACTCTGCAACTATTGGATGATAATTATACATTGATATAACACTTGCATTTTATGGTGAAAAATGATTAAATTCCTCTATTACTGATTCACCCTCCTCTCAGTAATCCAACAATTGGTATTAGAGGCGGTTCCTTAAAGAAACAATTTAACCACTAGAAGGAGATCATGGATTAATATGAGAATGGAGTACCAATGTTTAATGGTCAGAATGGTTTTAAGTATGAGATGTGGAGCATAAGGATGAAAGTATTTTTACAGGCACAGGGACATTATATTTGGCTTTCAGTTGTTACAAGATATGATAGTTCAAAAAGGGCAAAGACTGTAGCCAAGAAGGAGTTGAGGAAGAATAACAAAATAGCAATGGATTTCATTTGTGAAGGATTACCTAATTCGGTAAGAAAAAAAGGTTGGTAAATGTTCATCAGCAAAAGAAATTTGGGATAAGTTACATGACATATATTCTTCACCCATCACAGATTCAGAAAATGTAAAATATGATGCAGATACAAATCAAGAAGAATTATGTTCACCATGTGAATAAGATTTAGAAGATGAAGAGTACATAATCACCAGAGGTATGTTGTTTTGATTTAATTTTGAAAAACATGGACATCTTGAAATAGGATTCCATGAAGGAAATGGGATAGAAAAACTAATTGAAAAGGAAGACAATTATGAAGAAGAATTGATTAGTTCTTTAGATGAACTAAGAGAAGAAAAAAATTCACTCAAGAAATAATTGATGAAACAAAAGAAAAGTGTTCACATTTTTAAATAAGCCCAACAGGTCATCGAGAACTTAAGAAATCAGTTAGAAGAAGCCAGAAAGATTGAAGAAAATCTTGAATATCAAAAGCAGTGTTTGGAAACCAACATAGCAACACATAAGGAAGAAAAGAAATGAGAGAGAAGATGTTGACTGATCATATTAAGAAAATAACTAACGATCTAAACCAGCTTGAGGTAGAGTTTGGTCAAGAAGAGAAAGGACTTGAAGAAGAAATAATCACATTAAAAATTCATCTTGAAGAAGAGAAAAGAATAGAAGAAGACATGAAGTCTCAGATAATGAAGAAAGAAGAAGAGGTTGAGAAGCTTTAAGAAAAAGTTGTCACATTGAGAAGTAAAATCATCAAGCTCAACAAGAACGTTGAAGAGACAGAAACATCCACATCAGTTATAGAGAATGAAAAGAAGCACTATAGGTTGCTAGAAAAGAAGAACGAAGAAAATAGAAAGAGTTATGCATAAGTACTCAAAGGAAGGAATCATGGTCAACAAAAATCTAAGAAAACTATTGAAGATACATATTCAAGAAGACCATCCATGTTCAAGACACAAAGAAGCTTCAATCATGATCATGATTAGTCAAGGAAAAAATTCAGAAGGACTATGCCACAAAGAAGATCATTCACTCCCAGATATGCAAATTTATTTTATGGTAATTATTTTTATTATACTAAATTTGGACATAAGGTTGCAGATTGTAGGGATTATAAAAGAAATGTTCAAGCAAGAAGTGCCTATGTGGTCACGCGTAACATTGAGTGTTACAAATTTCATAACTATGAACACATAGCCAGTGATTGTAGAAGCATGATTGATACTTTCATGAAAGAGAATAATGATATTAGATATAAGAAAGTATGGATAAGAAAACAAGAAGAAAAGGTGAACAAAGACCACGTACCAGAGATTGCAAGATTGGTAATAAAACGAGGTGAAGAAAATTCTACAGAGAAAAGAAAGATGTCAGATACAGAAAGGTTTGGAAAATAATTGAAAGAAAGGAAGAACAGGTAAATAAGGAACAAGCTCAAGAGATTGCACTTTCAGGCATTGTAGTGAAAGATGAATCCACAGACAGAAATAAAGAAGTCAGAGCTCAGAGAGATAATGAATCTACCAATGAAGATGATGATGAATACACATTAGAGAAAGAATTGTTCTGATCCATCCAACTTAGAGACTCCCAGGTAATATGAATATTAGACAGGGGGAGTCTATGCGATAGTTGTGACAGACCAAAGAACCATCCTTCGAGCATCTTGCAGAGTTTGAGAAGACAAATTCATAGTAGTCAGTTTGAAGAAGTACAATTTGATATATTAATCAAGACTTCATGATAGTATAGTGATAAATGGGTCAACATTCTGGACAGTATGGATAGAGATGGATTCGTAAGAAAAATTAGTAGTTTTGGACATATATATGATAGTGTAAATGAGCATGAATTCATAGATTGGTTAAAAGAGTGGTTCAGAGACAAAGGAACATTATCATAATGGATGATAATTACACAGGAAATGGCTTGAATAATTCTAATGGATTCCAAATCAAAAGATATTTTTTGGACACATGCAGTGCATACAACAGTTCACATTCAAAACAGAGTAATGATCAGAAGAAACAATGACAAAACTCCCTACGAACTATGGAAAGGAAGCACAGACAACAACCTCTACATCAAGCCACAATTTTGCAAAGGATATGTATAATGAATTTGAAATGACATTATTTGGAGAAATATCCTTCTTTTTGGGTCTTCAGATATGTCAAAGAAACCAAGGAATTTTTATTTCTCAAACCAAGTATATCAGAGAAATGCTAAAGAAGTTCGGAATGGAAGATTGCAAACCAGTTATCACTCCCATGCAAACCAGTTACAAGTTGAGAAAAGATGATGATTCAAAGTCTATAGATCAAAGGAAATACAAGTCAATGATTGGTATCCTACTATATATGACAACATCCAGACTAGATGTAATGTAGGCAATTGGACAAGTGGCACGATATCAAGAAGAACCAAAGGAATCACATGTATTATAAGTGAAGAGGATTTTCATATATCTCAAAGGAACAAAAGATTTTGGATTATGGTATCCAAAAGGAAAGGATCTATCACTTATTTCCTACACAGATGCATATTGGGAAGGTTGCATTGATGACTGACGAAGCACCAGTGGAGTAATGTTCTACTTGGGTGAGTGTTTAGTATCATGGCTAAGCAATAAAAAATCATCAGTATCTTTATCTACATTCGAGGCAGAGTATATTGCAGCAAGAACATGTTGTACACAGGTTCTATGGATGAAACAAACTCTTACAAATATACAGGTTGAGTGTGATGAGCCCATTCCAATATATTGTGATAATACAAGCACCATCAATATCTCAAATAAACCGACGATGCACTCCAAGATGAAGCACATTCCAATCAAGTATCACTTTCTACGGGAACAGGTTGCAGAAAAGAACATCAGAGTTGAATATGTGGGCACAAAAGAACAAGTGGTATACATATTTACAAAATCGATTCCACGGAAGCCTTTGAGTATCTTTTCCATAGATTTGGAGTTATTTCTACTCCAAAATGAATGCTTTTGAATACTTATCTTATATGTCTTATATGTACAAGAGGAAGTGCCATAAAGAGGACAATTCAGGTTGGGAGATCAGACGAGTCAATTAGGGGGAGCAACCTCGAATCTAAAGATACATTTTTCATTGATGACAAAGGGGGAGAGATTTATTAGATGTAGAGGACAGATGCATGGTTCCAGGGGGAGCATTGGTCACATAGATGCAAGCATGCTTCCAGAGGGAGGATAAGTGATATGATTTTATTATTACATCAGAGTGTTTCCATTAATGCCAAAGGGGGATATTGTTGATTAATTGGGCTGGTTGTCAATGATGTCAACCCTTGAAGAAAGTCTGGTAGTGAATTCCGGTAGCACAAATGTTTGGGTAATGGACCCAAGTTTGTTTGATGTATAATGCTATGATTTTTGATATATTTTTAGGTAAGACTATTCTATATGGATAGTACATGTAATTCCATTTATAGTGGTATGTGGAATGTCACATAACTCCTCACGTTTAGAGAGTTATGGCCATGTGAAGTTGGAGAATCCTCATGAGTCATCTAGAATCCACAAAAGGTCAAAGTAGTCAAAGTGCTTGCAAATAAGAGATTATTTAAATAATAGAGTGAAGTGACAAAGTAAAAAATGAGTACTTAAATAATAAAGTGAAGTGACAAAGTCAAAGTGGATTATTTAAATAATAAAGTGAAGTGACAAAGTCAAAGATGATTATTTAAATAATAAAGTGAAGTGACAAAGTCAAGGAGGATTATTTAAATAATAAAGTAAATGGAGAAATTTCTAATTATGGAAAGTCGTTATAAGAAGGTTAACCCTAAAATGAGGAAAATGGGTTAAGTGGTCAAGTGGCTATTGGATACATGGACAAGTGGCAAATTGGGAAAAGTTGGATGTCGGTGACTATGTGGATAAAGTGGCTATGTGGGAAAAGTGACATAGAAGATGCTTCTAAGGAAGCTACTTAGAAAGTATAAATAAGAGACAAGGCTCTCTCATTTTGAACACACTTGAACATATTGAATATCTATAGGTGACTGAGGTAACCAAAGGGTATCTAAGCTGAATTTCATAGGGAAGATGAAGTAAAGAAGGCCGAAATTCAAGGGAGGATAAATTCTTTTAATGATGCTTTCTAAGATCCAAATTCAGTAAGACAAAATGTGTTGGTTAGAGTACAGTCTGTAGTATTCTGTGTACAAATTTCATATCCATACAACAAGTATTCCATGCGAGGCACGCTCTACAAGTTCACTCTCTAGAATAAGCCAAAATTCAACGTATGCCATTTTTTCTATAACTCCTTTTCCGAGAGGTTCCAAGTAGTGACACCTAGATGAATTGCATAAAATACACTGAAGAACATTGTGTACTATTTTCAAATTTTTATTCATTACATGTAGATAGTTATGATTATTTCAAGTTAGGGTTATTGACTAATCCAAAACTAGTCATGTGAGACTAAAGTAAACTTTGATGAAAATGCTAGTCTCTTGTTGTTAAAGTTAATGAAGGTTTGCAAGTATGTGATCATATACACCAGGTCTATTAGAGAGTTACATATCATATTTGGATGATGAAATTGATGAGGGATTTTGGTTGAGGCACATGTTGAATACATGGTTGATACAAGTAGTTGATGAGTTGGCACATACATGAGGTGTATAGTTGATGATATTGGTAAATATTGATGAGTCATAGTTGATGAGTAGTTGATACATGATTGGTACATACTTGGTACATGGTTGGAGACACTTGTTAGTAGTATTGTTGACACATGATTTATGGATGATGTAGCATATTTTTCTTGGTATATTATTAGAAGCACTTATTGATCTTGGTGATGATTATGAGTTTTTGTGTTATGCTTGGTTGATGCACATATTTGAGAGTTGTCTTGGTGATTGATATTGGTGAGTAGATCTGATTTGGTTGATAAGATTGATGAGACAGATTGTTGTGATAGGTTTTTTGGATAGGTTGTTGTGATAAGTTGTTTGTACAGGTTGGTGCATGGTTGATGCACTTGTTTATGGTACAGGTCGATTATAGGTTGTTTCATACAAGTTGGTGCATGTTTGATGCACTTGTTTATGGTACAGGTCGATTATAGGTTGTTTCATACAAGTTGGTGCATGGTTGATGCACTTGTTTACGATATAGGTTGATTACAGGTTGAGGTACAAGTTGATGCATAGTTGATGCATGTTTTAGGTTATTGATACATGTTGCCTATAGTTCAGTGGTACAGGTTGGTACAGTTGTACAATGTTATATCTCACAGTGATAGTGTGACAGTGGTTTCATCATTATACTTCTACGTTAGGGAGGTTGGATGAGGCAAGGAAAGGTGGTTGTAGCCACCTTCTGGTTGTAGCCTCCTTCTAGTTGTAGTAAGAGAATTGGGGAGTTGGAGATTCCCTCCAGTTGTATCCTGAGAAACTAGGGGGCTAGAGCCTCCTTCCAGTTGCAGCTGGAAAACAAAAAAAGTTGGTGCTTCCAATGAATGTAATTCTTAAAGATATATAAGAAAAAACATTTTGTTGTTTTCTCCCACTTTGGTTTTCCATGTAAAACAATGGTGTATTGCGTATGTGTGTTATTTCTCATTTATTCATTGTTTATTTACTTTGCAACTATTGGATGATAATGCTACATTGATATAACACTTGCATTTTGTGGAGAAAAAGGATTAAATTTCTCTATCACTGATTCACCCCCCCTCTATTACTGATTGTGCCAACTATTTTAAACAATGGATAGTGGTGGTTAACTTTGTGCATGTTATTATTTGATTTTAAAGAGCAAGGATTTGTTATAAATGGCTAAGATCATTGTGCGTCCTTTATTGGTTTTTTAAAAGGAAAATGATTTAGCATTGGAATTTGAATGACTGTGGCTCAAAAGGTTGTTGTGTTTATCATGTAAATAGCAACGTTGTTATTATGAATGTTGTATAAGTTATATGGAAGAAAAGGCTACTGAAACTGAGTATTTCTTGGCATATGAATTATTTTTTGAAAGTCAACAAGAAATGTGTAAAAGAAGTGACGGTTTAGAGGGTGGTTTTAAAAGTGAATTTTGATTTAATTATGGAGCTCTCAACAAAGTTATGTTTGATTTAATTTATTTTTATATGAACAATATCCATATTTTATTCCCTCTCATGCTACCACTTTTCATTCATTATACCCCCCTCATGATCCCAATATCATTTTTTGACATCCATGTTCTATAAAATGAATTAAAAAGGGTCAGTGAATAACGACAAAAGATATGACACAACAATGGGTGGAAAATGATATTTTTGGTTTTTATTTACATAATCAAGTATTTAATGAATTGTTGAGAAATACTCATGTATTTACCCCTTCTCATTATCTCACCTTTTCTCTCATTACACTCCCTCCAGATGTCCCATGATCCCTACCACCCCCTTGATCGCTTGGCACTTATTAAATGATTTCTTATGGATGGATTTGCATGGGTGTTGTGTCAATTCTTGAGCCAAATTTTGTTTCATGCAAGAAGAATGTCATGTATGGTCTGTTAAGGGATAGTTACTAGTGAATTGTTGCATACAAGATGAGTTTATTCAGCAGAAGAATCCATGGAAGAAATAATCAAGGAAGAGGTAACTAGAACAAAGAGCCTAGAAGGCATATGTTCTCCATTCATTTTGATGTTGACCCACAAAAATTGAGCCAATTGTTCCAAGATGGGTTCTTTAACTGGATTAGGTAAGGAATAGTACAACCTTGACTAGAGAAACCTCCCTTCTAGCCTCAAAACATCCCTAGTATTTATGTGCCTCCTCATGTGTCCTTGAAACCAAAAGTCCCTACAAATGATGAGTGGAAAGAGATTGTCAATCCGGTTGTCTCTCACCAATGTGGCTGGCCCAATTTTTCATTACCTCCTCCACAACCTGTAAATCCCAATGCTCAAATTGCCCCTGTGCATTCACATGTTCAATCCTCACATGTTAGCAAAATACTTAAAACCGATGTTCCCCATGTGCAAGATAAAGGTAAATTTGTTGCCTCCCCTTCCTCTCCTTCAAATGACTCTTTAAAATCAGTATCCTCCCATATGCACCTGAAGGATGATTGTTACCATGTTATTAGTGAGATATGACCTCAAGGTTCAAATCAACCAAAGGCTACTTCCGGGAAGTCAAAGGGGGACAAAAGTGATAAAAGAAAGATTTCCTCTCAGAGTGGAAAACATGGCTTTTAATTTATGTGTTTTATGATTGAGTTGATGAAGACAGTGTTTTGCAGAAAATTTTAGACAACAAGCTATTTTTTTGGATAATCTAGATATTTACATATTTTTGGATATGATTTGAATTATTTCTGATATTTAAATATTCAAATTTTGAAGGTATTTAAGGGAGTTACAAGGTGGCATGTGATTAAATGATTATCCAATTGTGTTTTATTTTATAATTTGAAAAGAATAAGAGAAAGGAGTCACAAGGGGTCCCACCTACCTAGTTATTATTAAATAAAGACCCTTAGCTATTATTATTATTGTTATTTCTCCTAAACTAAATTAGTTAAGTCAAACTAACTTAACTAAATAAATTAGTTGAACTACTTCAACTTATTTGGAAGGCATAAAAGATAAATGAGAAGAAGAAACAAATGAGGATAATAGAAGGAGAAAGAAAGACTAAGGTTTTCTCTTTTGTTTTCATGATATAGTTTCAATTTCTATTCATTCTTGAGTTCATTAAAGGCCTAATTCTCTTTTCGACAACAGGTTCCTATTGTAGACAACAATGTTCAAAACTGAAACAAATCATTCAAATGCTTGTTTTAGAGGTGTTGATCCATTATTGATAGTCTGTGTATACTTGTATGTTTATGGATTAAGTTTCATAGCTGATAAAGGATATTTTGCAGAGTCAAATTGGAAGCAGTCAGTGGAAATTTGATCCAGATTATAAAGTTCAGTTTTTACTTCTTGTCAGAGTCCTTTTGTATGGATCGTGGATCTCTAAATTAGAGTTTGTTCCATGCCCTCATAGGGATTTTCTAAAGAGAAAGATACTTTTGATTTCTTGGAATGAAATAAAGTAGATTTCTATTATGTATCATTTGTGTGTATCTCTGACTTGGTTTCTTTTTCTTTTCGATCTCTAGATTTACTTTTTGTCATCTGTTTATTTTTTTAGAAACTTATATACAAATTTTATGTTATGTTGCAACAGTCTTTTCATTAAAAAATCAGCCTAAACCCTCGTAATTAATACTTGTGGATTGGGAAATATTTTTGAGGTTATAAAACATAGGGTGATATTCTCAACTATCTTGTCTTAGCTAGAAAAGATTAAAAAATTCTTGAGTAAGATAATTCATACCTGTATGGTTTTTATCAATTTAATTGATGCCCCGTGATCAATTGGTGGTTTGTAGAAGCTCACAGGATCATTTTTCTAATCTCTTGATCAACATTCCCACCATCCTCGTTTTGTCTTCGTATGGATGGATACCATAACCAACAATATCGCCAATCTATAATCATGTTTCATAGATACAAAATCCATCATTA
>ML782297.1:470059-483093 GCA_009831015.1 Picea engelmannii
CCAGAACCGTTGATTCATGGCGAGGAGTTATTGTGATTTTCAGTCGCCGATGAAAGGAGTTACTGCACTTTAATTTTCCAATACGCAAAATTCATAGGTGCCGAAACATAGGGCCCAGGTCCCATTTGAAGGTCACGTCAAGTAAAGCCAAGGGAGGAGTCAAAGGACCTATTAGCCTTTCAGGGTTTTGGGGATTGAAGGAATCAAATGGACTCATACTAGGGGTCACAAAGTCGTGAAACCCAATATACCTTTTCGAGTGAAGAGTGTGGTCACACCAGCTTCTCACGTGGATGAGAGTTGGCACTTAGTGATTATTCGCATAGGCGTAGATCCTAAGAAGGACCTGCGGATAAAAACTTGTGTGTTGAAGATTCCTGTGGGGAATCAAAGAATAAATCAGACTCAAAGGGGATATTAAGAACAATCCTTATACCGAGAGGTTGTGTAGAACCTGCTGAGGTAGGGGTGTTGCATCAGGTGGTATCAGAGCCTACAATCTTTGTTTTCTGTAAACAAGGGAGACATAAGGCAAGTTGTGATTTAAATTCTCCGTGGAACAGATTGAAACAATGTTTCCCAAAAGACGTCAAGATAGACCAATGTCTGCTCCAACTGTGGAAAGGGAAATGAGAGAAATCCGTGCTCGATTAGATGCTATGGAGACAACACAGAGATGAATAATTGATGTTGGATATGTCAATGAGGCCAAAATTGAAAATGAGGTTGGAGATGAAGAAGAAGTTACAATCGAAGACACTGTAGAAGAACGTCTATTCAGAGTTGTTGCAAGAATAGTTGCCAGGGAAAATATGGACATTCCTATGTATGAAGGAAACTTAGACGTTGAGGAGCTACTAGATTGGTTTAGAGCTCTAGACAAATAATTTGACTATGAGGATGTCAAGGAACATAAGAAAGTCAAACATTCCATCACTAGACTTAAAGGGCATGCAACACTGTGGTGGGATGAACTACAAGCTGACAGGCATTGCAAAGGTAAGAAAAGAATAAAAAACTGGGATAGAATGGTTGCAAAGATGAAAGCCAAGTTTATACCCAGAGACTCCCAAATTAATCTGTTTCGAAGAATGCAGAATTCGAGACAGAAAGGGATGACAATGAAAGAATACATTGAGGAATTTTATCGACTTAACATCAGAGCATTTCATCGCGAGAGTGATGATGAAAATCTCCCCCGATACATGAATGGTCTAAGATATGACATTCAGGATGAGATAAGCATGGTAAGAATTAGGAATGTAGAAGATTCTTATCAGATTGCTTTGAAGGATGAAGAGAAATTGGCCCGAAAGCAAAGTCAAAGAGGCAAAGGTAGAAGTTAGAGAAGAGGCAAAGCAATTTCCCAGGACAGAGTATAGAATTCCAAGGACGAAGAAAATAAACCTCAAACTCACCCAGAAAGAGGAGGAAGTTCACAAGGAAGGAAATATGCTAATAGAAATACTTTTCCTCGAGCCAGAGGAAGAGGAAGAGGCAGAGGTGGTGAGATAAAGGTTTTTGTTTGTGGAAAGGTTAGACATAAGTCTTATGAATGTCCTAACAGAAAATGAGATGGAGGAGGCAAAGCTCATATTTAATAAGCGTAGAGGCAAAATGTTTAGGCAGAAGATGCAGAAGGTGGAAGATCCTTAATGATGAGGAAAGTTCTCTTGAAGCTAGAGAAAGAGGCGAAGAATCCAGTTCAAAGAAAGAGTTTGTTTAGAACTTCTTGCAAGGCTAATGATAGGGTATGCCAGATAATAATGGACAATAGAAGTACAGATAATCTAGTATCCACAGAGATGGTAGAGAAGCTAGAATTGGAGACAGTTGCACATCTGAGCCCATATAAAGTCTTGTGGTTGAAAAAGGGTCATCAGGTAACAGTCATTAAACAATGTTTAGTTGAATTTAAGATAGGGGGTTACAGAGATGAAATCTTATGTGATGTTATTCCCATGGATGTCTGTTTGCATAGGGGAATACCGAGGGTTCATCTCCAAGAGTGCACCAACAAGCCCTAACTACTGGCCCTTTCAGATACACCTCCGAAGCAGATGTGGTCTCACCCAAAGAAGCTATGGGGGGGTTGCAAGACAGAGATGTATACAACCAATGGAAATATCAAGTGGATCTAACACTAGAACAATATAACATGCATATAACACTTATCAACTTAGATCTATTCCACACATCTATTAGATCTACCACAACAATGTAATAACAGTATATCAAGGAAAAATAACACAACATCAATCACACACACAAGACATATATACATGGTTCACCCTCTCTCTAGGGATACGTCCACCAAACTGTGATTTATGATATATTAAGATGAAAGCATACAATTTTGATATGCTCTCTTAGCCAACAAATCTTCTCTCTTCTTCTCTCAATCTATTCCCTCCCCGCGCACTCAGCTGGAGGGTTGATCTTCACACCCAGCTGAAGATCTTACAATACCAGAAGGCTCTCGTACTTAGCTCTTCTCTCTCTCACAACAATAATCACTCATGTAAAAACAATACAATTAGATCCAACGAACTCAAACCAACCCTCTTCCCTCATATAGGTTCTTATTTATACATTGCAATCACTCACCGATATCCTTAGGCCAAAACCTAGGTGTCAAAACCCTAGATACCAAAACCCTAGGTGTCTAAGACCCTAGGTCAACTTGACCTGTGTTTTTAGGGATTCACCAGCCTGTCTTTCCTTCCTTCTCACGCGGTGCTCCAAAGCATCCAACAGTGACTTTTCCCTCTTGTTGATTTTTCCACGATCTTTCTTCTTTGCTGATATGTCATCCTCGATCTGCTCATCCAATGGATTTCTTTCTCAGACTTCAGTCCATATTTTCTAATCTGTCTTCCTCCAATTCGACCAACTGTGCAAGCCTCTCTTGAACAACGCCAGTGTCATCCATATCTATAAAGGAAACAATTCTTAAGCTTGGTACCAGGTATTCCATTGGGACAACTACTTCAAGACCATATACTAACTTAAAAGAGGTTTGCATTGTTAACTTCTTGCATGTGGTTCTATAGGCCCATAGTGTTGTTGGTACTCTTAAATTCCAGTCACCCCTGTTCACACTGCAAATCTTTGTCAGTGCTATCTCCAAGATGGCTGGGGAATTCTTCAATCCAAATGGCATCACTATATACTGATAGGACCCCCATTCTATTGAAAATGTTGTCTTATAGCGATCTTCCTTGGCAATCCGGATGATCTAGATTTTATGAGCAGAATGAAATGACTACAGATTATTACTAGATTCTTAACATAGAATAACAAAGATACAGTAAAACTAGTTTTCTATTCAATAAGGAAATAAGTTGAAACTGTAAAATGTAGCAGAAAACAAGCTTGTTGGAATGGTGGCGACTTATCTCTGAGAAGAGATGTGCCAGTTGCGCTCATTCACCAGAAGATGATTACAATGAGGCTCTCAATGCCTTTTTACAATAAACAAGATTTTCAAAAACCCTAAACATCAAAAAACCTAACCCTAGGAGATGAAGCGCCAAAAGTCATGTGGGCCTCATTTGGGTAAGTCAATACATCAACTTCCTGAGGTCGTAACTTTTTCATACGATCTTTGTTTTAGGCGTATGATAGCCCATTGGAAAGATATAGATAGGACTAAAACAGTTGCACAAAATTTCATGAATTTTTTCAACTGCAACATACCCCAAAAAACATTGTTTAGGGCCTCAAAACGGCTCCGGAAGTTCAGGACCCGAAAAACTGCTAAAAATAGTAAATTATCAAAATTGCTAGAAAGTTGTTTTGAGCCAGCTGGAAAAGGTGGGTGGCCACCAATATCCACCTGGATCAATCCTCCATCCTTAGGAAGCAATGGTCTCCATTGTGTTGAGTTCCCCCATCATATGAGGAAATTTCTGCTGAATTTGGCCCTGAGTGAGCCACTTGCCTTGGTGCAGGAGCTGTCCTACTTTGACGACTCAATAAAGATGGATCATTTGTTGTCAAGTTCCCTTGATCTATGTGTCCACAATCTGATCACTGGATGCATGTTGTATGCAGTCGGGGTTGATCTCTGTTGGTGTCAGCTGTTTTGCTACGTTTGAGGTGTCCAATAATGGTGGGAAATAAGGCCAAAGGAGGTCCATGTTGAACACTGGGTGCAAGCCAAGGAAAGGAGGAATGTTGAGTACAAACACATTATCCCCCATAGCCTTGGTGATAGTGTACAACCCATAACAGAGTGGTTGAAGCTTTTGATGGGGTCCTGTAAGGTGTTCTTTCTGCAAGTGCAACCAAAATTTGTCGCCCACCTGAAACTTATGTGGAACACGATGTTGATCATGGCGCTACTTGTACTTGTCATTGGCCTTCTGTAGGATATCCTGAACCTGTTGGTGGATGTACTAGATCCTCTCAATGAATCGGGTGGCTTTGTCAGCCTCAGTTGGAGCAGGAGAGGAGTCTATCGAGGTGACCACAAGGGGAAGTGCAACATCTATGGGACCCAATGGCTGGAATCCCAACCCCACCTGAAAGGGGTTGTGGTTGGTTGAGCTATGCAGGGCTCAGTTTTAGCTATGTTGGACATGGTGAAGACTCTCATCCCATGTGCGAGGTTGCTTCGAATTATACATGCGTAGCATATGCATGATCATTTGATTTACGACCTCAGTTTGGCCATCTGTCTGGGGGTGGAAGGCCATGGATTTGGTGAGCTTAGTGTCCAACAGTGACCAGAGGCTCGACTAGAATGTGCTAAGAAATCAATTGTCCCGATCTGAGACAATGGTTTGTGGGATTCCAAAATGTACCCAGACTTGTTCAAAGAAGAGCTTGGCAGTGGCTTCTGTTGTGATGCTCTTTTTGCAAGCAACCAGAATCGCCATATTAGAAAAGTGATCGAAAACCAAAAAAACACAGTCATTTCCCCGCTTGGTGGATGGGAGGCCTGACATGTATTCCATTGAGATGGATTTCCACGGTATGTCAGGAGTAGGAAGAGGGGTGTACAGGCCCTATTTCTTAGTGGTTGGTTTGGCAATAGCGTAGGCAGTGCAAGACCTGGTAAACTTGCTTACCTCCTGTCAAAGTTTCATCTAGTAGAAATGTTTTTGTAGCATCACCACTGTCTTTTCGATCCCGAAGTTTCTTGCCACCTGGTTGTAGTGGGATTCCTAGATCAGCTTCACTCACTCACTTGAGGGAACACATATATGGCCCAGACAACACAAAAACCCATCTTTTGGATGGAAATTATCGACAACTACCTTTGCACCCAACATTTGGTAGGTGGTGGCGAAGTCTGGGTCTATCTCATAGAGTTGGGGCCATCTAGAGGTCTCATGGCCGCAAGAGTCTAGCACTGTGGTGAGTGCCGCGACTAGTGATCTGCTGAGCCAATCAGTGACGCGGTTGGTGATTCTTGTTTTATACTTGATTTTGAGGTGGAAATGCTGCAAGTATGTGGACCACTTTTGATGGAGGTCATTCTGCAATTTTCCGTGTGTCTGCATGAACTGCAGTGGCTTATGATCAGTGTGAATGATTGTCTCCCTCCCAAGAATGTAATGTCTCCACTGGCGGTAGGCTTGCACAATGGAGTACATTTATTTTTTGTAATTAGGGTACTTACGGACAACATTTGATAGTGTCACAATATGATAGGCCATGGGGTGGTCGTTCTACGTGAGAATGAAACCCACAACATAGTCTGAAGCATCAGTATCAATCTCAAAGGGCTGCAGAGACTTTGGATGTGGCTATGATTTTTCTCTCATTCTGAGAGTGAATCACGAAGAAGACAAACTTCCCCATCTGAGAGATGACCTTCCTGCATTTCTTAGCAGAGATCAAGAAAATAGCACTAGGTGGGACAACCTCGAGTATCCTGTAAAATTTCTTGTTCAAAGTAATAATAACACTCCGAGGCCTAGACTCATATACAACACGACGTTTCCATAAATAAGGTTGGCCCAAAAGAACATCACAAAATTTGAGAGGAGAAACATCAAACAATACCTCGTCTTTGAAGGGCTTGATGCCGTATGAAAGTCGACATTGTTGGCTGACGCGAAAATCCTTTCCTTGGCAGAGCCATCTAATGATCTAGGGTTGTGGGTGTGCCGTTGTCGGCAGGGCCAGCCACTTGATGACCTCTGCTGAGATGAGGTTCTTCTGGCTACCACTATCAATGATGAAGTGCAGTGGGGTGCCTTTTACCTACATCTGTGAATGGAAGATGCACTCTCCTTCTTCTGGCTCATCCGGTTCACCATGCTGGAGCTTGGTGGTAGAAATAGTGGCACTGGGTTCCACGTCAATGATCCATCTTCTGCTTTCTGGTTCTGACTCAGAGTCAGAACCCGCATCTGATTTAGAGGCTTTCACTTCGGCTACCAGAGTCTGCTTTGAGCGATAATCAGTAGTGTTATGCCAAGGGCTCTTATGGAAGTCGCACCACTTCCCAGTATCTTTCTTTGTCTTTTCGGTGTCCTTCTTCGCTTGCGGCTTGGACTGGATGTCCTAATACTATCCATATTTTCTCTGTCCTTTTTTCTGTGGGTTGGGACCACCCTTTTCTGGCTTTTGTTGTGAGGGGTTCCCCGACCCAAATTGTCACGTCTTTTGTTTGAGCTTCTGCTCGATTTTGACAGCATATCAGTAGACCGCACCCAAGGATGAGATGTCCATAAATTCCATTTCGGTCTGGATGTATCTATGCAGAGCACCACGATAATTGAGCACTATATGTATCTCTAAATCTTTGGTACCCAACTTGGTGCACAAGGTATGGAATATATTTGTGAAATCTAGCACTGCTTGGTCTCTTTCTTGTCGCAGTGTGGTCCATTTGGCATACAAGTCATCATAACTTCCAACAGGGTAGCATTGTTCCTTAATAGAATCCCTAAATGATTCCTAGGTGGTCGTGACTATAAATAATGAGGGTTCCTATGTTTCCTTTTGCTCACAGAAAGTTTCCCACCAATCTTTGACATGGGGAACGACTTTAAGGAGCACAAAAGTAATCTTTTCTCTATTCGAAAAGTTATGGAAAGAGAAATACCCTTCTAGTAGATTCAACCACTTGTCTATAACATCTGCGTCTATATAACCTTCAAATATAGGAATATCGAAGTTTATTTGTACCTTGAAGGGGGCAGTGCCTCTGCTCGAAGAAGATGCGTCGCCTATTAGTAGTCGCCGAAGGATTTGCGCAAAATTATTCATCATCTCGTTCCTTTATTGCGTGAGGGATTCCTCAATCAATAGTTTGAAAGGATCTCCTATCCCATCATCTTTATTTTCTCCTTCCATGAGAGGTCACTTGGGTGTGCGAGAGCCTTTGTCCTCAAGAGAAACAAGCTCGAGACCCAAATCTTTGTACTCCGACCTCGTTGGGGACATGCATTAAGACGACAAGGAGCAGACCGCTTTGATACCACTGATCCAGATTTTATGAGCAGAATGAAATGAATATAGATTATTACCAGATGCTTAACATAGAATAACATAGATACAGTAAAACTGGTTTTCTATTTAATAAGGAAATAAGGTGAAACTGTAAAATGCAGCGGAAACTAGGCTTGCTGGAATGGTGGCGGCTTATCTCTAAGAAGAGATGTGACGGTTGCACTCATTCGCTAGAAGATGATTACAATGAGGCTCTCAAGGAATTTTTACAATAAACAAAATTTTCAAAAACCCTAAACATCCAAAAACCTAACCCTAGGAGATGAAGCGCCAAAAGTCATGTGGGCCCCGTTTGGGTAAGTTAGTACATCAACTTCCCGGGGTCGTAACTTTTTCATACGATATTTGTTTTAGGCGTATGATAGCCCATTGGAAAGATCTAGCCGAGGAATATAACAGTTGCGAAATTTTGTGATTGCAACATGCCCCAAAAAACATCGTTTAGGGCTTCAAAACGGCTCCGGAAGTTTAGGACCCAAAAAACTGCTAAAAATAGTAAATTATCAAAATTGCTAGAAAGTTGTTTTGAGCCAGCTGGAAAAGGTGGGTTGCCATTGATATCCACCTAGATCACTAAATCTAATGGTATCCTGAAAATCCATCTGTAAAAGAATATACTTCCTGGCCTCCCACATTATATAACACTTTGTCAGTGAATGGAGTAGGGAAGGGGTCATACAAACAAGCATCTTTCAACTTTCTGAGATCTACGGAGATCCTAATCTCTCATGTCTTCTTATCTTTCACCACCATAGGGATAATCCACTCTGACTCTTCCACAGGTTCTATAGTCCCAACTTCCAACATTCTGTTGAGATCAATCTTTACATTCTCCCCATATTTGGGGTTCAATTTGTAGGGTCTTTGTTTGACTGGTCTTGCATTTGGTTTCAAACTGATCCTCATCTCTCCCATATTCCCTTTAATGCCCTTCATATCAGTGAAATTGGTTGGAAACAAGTCTTGATATTCATGTAGTAATTTTGTAATCTTGTCAATGGTGGTAGCATCCCAATAATCTCCAACATTTGCAAGCTTCAGTATCTGCTCTGTTCCAATATTGACTTTCCTAATCTTTATTGGTTGTCCAATGAATGGTAACTCAACTCCTGGGCCTTCCAAATCTCTTTGGCCTTCTATTTCAGCGATGTTCTCCTTTCTTGGATCATCATATTCATCAACATTGATGTTATAACAACCTTGTAGTTTCTAGAGAGGTGCAATCCATTTTTCCTCTTCTTGCTCCAAAGGAAGGTTAGATGCCTCCTCGAATAATCTCTGTCTTACAATCTGCAATGCTTGATCTACTGAAGGATATTAACTTTCAAATAAGAAGGTGGTTACAAAATTATGAGTCATACCTTCCCAATGTGTAGTGAGGAGGCGTAACTCTGCTTGAAGGTACCAATTGATAGGTGTCATGTCCAACGTGTTAATGAATTTGTGCACCCACTTCTCTAGAGGAATGTTTCTCCAGGCTGCTTCACAACTTCGCACATGGTCCTTTGGGCAACTTCAACCTATGTACCGAACTTCGCAACTTTCTACTTGTGTTGAGAACCGCACTGTCATCAAGGTACGACATTGTACCCATTTTGTAATGTTTTTTTTGTGTGTCCCCCACCATCTTTCTAGGGTTTCTTTTAGGGCCTCATCCATTGCCAATAGTCTTTGTTCGATTGGCAGACTTTCTTCAAAGTCCAACAAGAAGGTTTCTAAAGGATCTAGGCCATCAAAGGTGGGTAAGTTACTTACGGTTGTGTCGATCCAACGAACTTCTCTGGTTAATCTAGCACATCTTCTTGTAGATACTTCATACATTTTATTCTGCCAGTTCTTTAGTGCTTCTTCTGAGTCTGATTAACATGTGTTGTCCCTTCACCAGCTTAGGTTTCCATCATCCATAGGATTAATGTAATCCTGTTGGTTGGATGTTAATTTGTATATGTTTTCCAGTTCATATGCGCAGTCTTCTTCTCTGATGGGATCTGTGTATCGTTGACCTTCATTTGGATCTAAGGGTGCAATGACCTTAAGGCCATATCTTTCAAACGTCATACATATTTTCTTTAAATCAACCACAGTGGAATTATTGAAAGCCCAATCAATTCCTAACAATGCAGGGTAAGGAAAACTATCATCAACTATCTCAATTACCTCAAAATATTGAAATGTTCTTACTCCATCGATGTCCACAGGGACATGTTCCAGTCGTCCAAATGGGTTGGAAGCTTGTTGATTAGCTATCCTGAGCCTGATAGGGGAATAGATCAACTTTAGTTTTCCCATCAGTGCCCAAGTTTGCTTCATCATGACATTGATCTCCGACCCTAATTCGAGGACCACATAGTCTATATCATATTCACCTATTTGAGCATTCAAGTGTAATTCCTTATTTTTCCTTCTCTTCTTAGCGATTTGGTGTACTTCCCTATTCAGTAAGGGGTATCTCTTTATTATCTCATACCGTCTGATTAAATTTTGTAGTTCTTGTACACTATTCTCATCCTGAATCAACTTAATACAAGTATATAAAAATTCCATGAGATTGCTTACCTCTTTTCCTTCTCTTGGCAAAGCAGACTAATAAAATTCCTAAGGCTTTCCATATTCTCTTACTGATGGTCATGTCTTTGATGATGATCCTTGTTATTCTTTGAACTCTTTTATTGCCTCCTCAAATATTTGTCTTTCTCTCTTTGCATAAGAGGTTTAGGTCTTCTCTGCAACTTTCCTGATTCCTGAGTCTTCTGTAGTGCTTCCTTGGATCAATCTGTCTTCTCCTACAAAAGCACCTCCTCTAGGGATAACAACTATTCTGGGGTCTACTCTGCAAGGTTCAGTGTATATCGGTTGCTCTTGCGGGTTCTACTGAGGTCCTTGTATTTCCTAAAGCTTATCCAACAATGTTGGACATTTTTCAATAATGTGCTCGAAAGAGTTGCAATAGATGCATGTAGTGCAAGGGTTCTGATAGTCCCTTGCGAGGTGTCCTGGTTGCACATAGTTTTAATAGATGATCTGTCCTCGGCCTCGACCCATACCTCCTTCTATTCCTCGTCCTCTGAATCCACCGCGAGGATTGAAGTTTCTTCTGTCAGGGGAGTTATATTGCGTAGTGTTTCCTTTTTCCTGTACTTCACCTTGAATTTTGTATATGTCTCTTGGCCTTTCATTCATGAGACCATAAGCCCTAAAATCTATATTATCATGTCCCATGGACTTACAGAACGTGCAATACAAATTTGTGTGTGTCTGAACATATTTTTGCATGTAATAGCACTCACCAGGGCGATGTCTATTTCGGCATACCTTGCACCAAGGCAAGGTGACTTTCTTCAAAGGGCTCAGATCTCTAGACGCCAAGTATTCAAGGAATAAGGGACAATGATCCTTTTCATGGCCTTCTGATCTACATATGACACACCAAATGTCTTCGCCTTTATCGTTTCCCTTGTCTTTCTTCATATTTTCGACCTGCAGAGACAAACTAGTTAGTTGACTCAAGATTTAATTCATACCTAAGGTAGATTCTCCCATAGGGGATGATTCTAACTTCATGGCAATCTCCAATGCCTCAGAATATGAAGAAATATTTTTTTGCATCAGAGGAAATCTGATGTGTGGTAAAAGGGAAGCAATGAACCACTCTTTGTTCTGCTCATCTAGGATCTGAAAAGTCAATCGACCTATTAAAGTCTTGAATCTTTGGTCGAATTCCCAAATAGGTTCGGCTACCTTCTACTTGATTTCTTTCAGCTCTGTAATACATTGTGACTCCGACCTGGGTTTCTTGAACTCTGCAATCAATGCATTCTTGATCTCATTCAGCAGCTTACGCTGTGCAAGTCCTTGGACAAGCTTCATGTACCAGCTTAGTGCGCGATCCTTTAGGGTAGTACTAAACTGGGTTCTTTTAATAACCTCATCGTTCACACTTTTAATATGTCATACGCATTCACATAGGAACCAGTGATGATCAGGGTCTTCAGACCCATCTCCCCTAAAGATAGGGAGTCTCATCTCATCTTCCATAGATCTTAATAGGTTTCCTAGGTTTCCTGTCTGATTATATGATGAATTGCTAGTAATAGTACTCTGAGGACTCTGGTGACTCTGGCTATTCTGATTGCTTAGTGTTTCTTAAACAATAGGAGGGATAATAGTACTTATTTCAACAGTCTGCGCAGTTCCTGAAGTTTATGGCTCCTGCCAACGAGGTTCTTCAGCTTTCTCTTCCTTTTCCCTAGCAGGTTCTGAATGTTCTTCGTCTGTCAGGTCTGCCTCTTCTCCACTGTAGAAACCCTCATCCCTATAGTTCTTCTTGAATAAGTTCTCAAGATGAACTTCTCTAAACGGTCTTCCACTGTGCATATGTCCAGATTTTGTGTCACTTTCACTTTTTGAATTCCTAAATATTATCTTTTTCAAATCTGACCAATATATTGTATCTTCAAGATGTTCTTCTCATGCAATAGCATCTTGATCATCAACTTCATAAAATGTAAAAGTTTTCCTCTGGCTCCCTTGAAGAAATATCTCTTGGCTTGGATATATGACTCTACTCTGTCAACAACAAACTCTGTGATGTACCCTCTAATGGTGCTATCAAACCAGTGATCTACTGCTCTTGACACAGTGTTATCAACTCTTTTAACCTTCTTGATCAGTGTCGATGTCCAAAATACAGGAGGTCTAGATTTGATCTCAAATTGGGTATCCTCTAACCTATCTAACCACTCATATAGCTCATGATGGATCCCCCTAAAGAAAATTTCATGTATATCAGTAAAGATATATCTCTCCAACCAATACTTTGTACTAAGATTAGGGTTCTTGTTTTGGGCTTCGACGAAGCCCTTTTATTGATCCTCTATCCACTTTTGAATTTCTATCTTTGATGGAAACCACCTTGACATTCCTCAAGAAGATTCTGGTCCCGACAACAGAACCATTTGTTGGCACAGGGGAAGACTCAGGGTTCAGCTCCAAGAGTGCACCAACAAGCCCTAACTACTGGTGATCCGAAATCGGATTCAGAAGCCTGACAGGGCATGAAAAATGCTCAAAAATTAAAGTGCTCGGAATCCGACGAAACCAACACCATTGCGTCTGGCTCATCTTCCTGATTCCGGTGGTATAATTGTTTTGTCAAACGGAGTCCGTATGGAGAAGATATCGCATTCTGACCGAAAAGTCAAACAGGCAAAAAAGTGTTGACTGGGCAGTCCGTACAGGACACGTGTCATGTCCGTACGATGACACGTGGTAGGTTCGTACGATGACACGTGGTAGGTCCGTACAGGACACGTGGCGGCTTCAGGTGATGACACGTGTCAGGCAAATTTGGCATTTTTGGCGTACGGATGGACCAATCCCGAGGTGACACGTGTCACCACTGGAAGGGTGACACGTGGCACTGGTGACGTCAGCATCTGACGTGGCGGCCGTACGATGACATCAGCAGCATACGTGGCAAGGTACGAAGATCTGACGTGGCAGATGATGTGGGAAAATCGGTAAGCGACATGTGGCATTGTTCGAGTGAATAGTTGGGTGCCACG
>ML782297.1:483143-496014 GCA_009831015.1 Picea engelmannii
ATTCACTCGAACAATGCCACGTGTCGCTTACCGATTTTCCCACATCATCTGCCACGTCAGATCTTCGTACCTTGCCACGTCACTTGCCACGTATGCTGCTGATGTCATCGTACGGCCGCCACGTCAGATGCTGACGTCACTAGTGCCACATGTCACCCTTCCAGTGGTGACACGTGTCACCTCGGGATTGGTCCAGTCGTACGCCAAAAATGCCAAATTTGCCTGACACGTGTCATCACCTGAAGCCGCCACGTGTCCTGTACGGACCTACCATGTGTCATCGTACGGACCTACCACGTGTCATCGTACGGACATGCCACGTGTCCTGTACGGACTGCCCAGTCAGCACTTTTTTGCTTGTTTGACTTTTCGGTCAGAACGCGATATCTTCTCCATACGGACTCCGTTTGACAAAAAAATTATACCACCGGAATCAGGAAGATGAGACAGACGCAATGGTGTTGGTTTCGTCGGATTCCGAGCACTTTCATTTTTGAGCATTTTTCATGCCCTGTCAGGCTTCTGAATCCGATTTCGGATCAACTGGCCCTTTCGGCTACACCTGTGAATCATATGCAATTTCACCTGAAGCAGCTATGGGGGGGTTGCAGGACAAAGATGTCTACAACCAAGGAAAATATCAAGTGGATCTAACACTAGAACAATACAACATGCATATAACACTCATCAACTTAGATCTATTCCACACATCTATCAGATCTACCAAAACAATGCAATAACAATATATCAAGGAAAAATAACACAACATCAATCACACACACAAGACAGATATACGTGGTTCACCCTCTCTCTAGGGCTACATCCATCGAACTGTGCTTTATGATATATTAATATGAAAGCATACAATTTTGATCTATGATCTTAGCCAACAAATATTCTCTCTTCTTCTCTCTATCTCTTCCCTCCCTTTGCACCTAGCTGTAGGGTTGATATTTTCACCCAGCTGAAGATCTTACAATACCATAACGCTCTCATACTCAACTTTTCTCTCTCTCACAACAATAATCACTCACGTAAAAACAATACAATTAGATCCAACGAACTCGAACCAACCCTCTTCCCTCGTATAGGTTTTTATCTATACATTACAATCACTCACCAAAATTTTTAGGCTGAAACCTAGGTGTCAAAACCCTAGATACCAAAACCCTAGGTGTCTAAAACCCTGGGTCAACTTGATCCGCATTTTCAGGACTTCGACATTCTATATTTCCTTCCTTCTTGTGCGGTGCTCCAAAGAATCCAACAGTTTCTTTTTCCTCTTGTTGAGTTGTCCATGATCTTTCTTCTTTGCTAATCTGTCATCCTCGATCTCCTCATCCAACAACTTTCTTTCTCAGACTTTGCTCCATATTTTCGGCTCTTTTGCTCACTTCGACCCATTAACACTCCATGTGTCTTCTGCGTAGTTTTCATTCTGCCTTTTCTTCCTTGTTCTTCTCTTGCTTCCATAACCAAGGGCCAACAATGTCCGTCATCTTTTTTTGGGTAGACCATGGAAATATGACATAAATGTTGTTCATGATGGGAGAAGGAACACATACACCTTATAGAAGGATGGTAGAACACATATGTTTCTTCCAATTGAAGACAAGAAGGTGAAAGAAGAGACGAGTAACACTATACTTCTCATGAGTGGGAATGAACTTTTTGATGAAGTCAATAAAGATGAAGATATGCAGTTTGTTGTGGTAAGAAAACCTAGAGTCATCTTGACCAATACTTTGATGGATGACCTACCTGAGGGAATTCAGGAACTGTTGGATGAATTACCTTGTTCGTTGCCTCCCATCAGGAGTATAATCCATCACATTAACTTTATACCAGGAGTGAGTTTACCAAACAAAGAAGTGTAAAAATTGAAGCCGCAAGAGAATGAAGAGGTCAATAAGCAAGTCTAGGATTTGATGGACAAAGGATTGGATCGAGAAAGCTTGAGTCCATGCGTTGTACCAACAATGTTAAGTCCAAAAAATGATGGTGGATGGAGAATGTATACTGACTCAAGGGATATAAACAAAAGCACCATTAGGTATAGATTTCCTTTACCGAGGATGGATGACTTGATGGATTGCTTGAGTGGGGAAAAGTTTTTTTCAAAAATTGATTTGAAAAGAGGATATCATCAGATTCGAATGAGGGAAGGTGATGAATGGAAGAAAACATTCAAGATAAATGAAGGACTGTATGAATGGCTTGTCATGCCATTTGGGTTGATGAATGCGCCCAGTACTTTCATTGATCCAGGTGGATCCAAAACTGCTCGAAAATACTCAAATGCAGAAAAGGAGGATCTAGGAATGACCCATAAGTCTCAGAACGGTCCCTAGGCTCAGAAAATGCTCGAAAATCAAAGTTCTCAGAATTGGATTAAACCAATTTCATTGTGTCTGTCTCATTCTCCCGATTCCGTCCATATATTTACTTTCTCAAACAGAGCTTGTATGAAGAAGTTATGATACTTTGAAGTTTTTCGAAAACAAAGAAAAAAAGTCAAACAATCAACAGGCCATACTGATGACATCAACAGTACGGACGCTGACGTCAGCATGACATGTGGAAACCTGAGGAAATGACACATGGCAGGCTGTATGGATGATGACATCATCTGTATGGATGATGATGTCAATAGAGTGATGTGTTGTCAACCAATGAGAGGCTAACACGTGGCCCAATCAGGAGGTGCCACGTGTCACCTTCTAGAAGCCCAATAGTTTGGCAGATTCATCCAAATCTAGTGGTTTTTCGCTAAATTTGGTGGTTACTGCCAAATTTGGAGGAGGTTCGCTAAGTTTGGCGAACTGGTTAGCTGCTCTTCTAATTTCATTGAGCACACAAAATGAGGTAGGGGGAGTTGGCAGAGGCTGCATTGGAATCCATGCCAGGAGGTTTCCCAGGTGACCTGCTAAGAAATAAATCAACTTTATACTCAAAAGTTGCAGAATTTCGAGAGGATTCTGAATATGCTCTATGTTTATTCATCAATGTAGCTGAACATAAAAGTGTCTCTAGAAGAGGAGTTGGCATGCTTTTCGAGACTGTACGGATCTGATAGGCAGAGGCTGCATTGGAATTCATGCCAGGAGGTGTCCCAGGCGACCTACTTAGAAATAGGTCGACTTTATACATAAAATTTGCATAATTTCAAGGGGATTCTGAATATTCTCTTTGTTTCTTCATCAGAGTAGTCAAACATAAAAGTTCCTCCTGAGCCCATTTGAGCGAGCCAAGCATACTCGAGTTTATAGTCAAAAGTTGCTGAATGACGTTTTCCAACCACCTACGATCTCTGTTTCTGCCTAGAATTGCAGATCTGAAAGTTGGTTTTTGGGAGCTCTTATGTAAGCCTTTCTTTGTAACTTTTAAGCATTTGAGATTAATTAAAGAGCAGTCTCACTGTTGGAGTGGACCTGGAGACGTAGCCAGGAAGTCTGGTGAACTCTGTTAACAAGTCTTTGTGTTGATCTAGTCTGTTTTCTCTTATTGCTTCTTACAAATTAATGGTTTATGCATAAATCAATGAGTTTAGTTAAGTAAATGGCAAACACATAACATTGCGGAGTGCACTGCCAATTTTAAAAGGTCTTGGAAATTGAAAACCGTTAAAGTGCTAACAAGTGAATTGGTAGCTATAAGCGTTTTCAGATCAAGTGGTATCAGAGTGGGTTTGGTAGGTGGATGCTTACGAGAGATAAACTCAAGCGTGGTGAAGGAAAACTTGCATGTTTTGATCCAGAAATTCAAAGGAGAATTCATAAGTGTGAGATGGATTCATCAAGAATGTTGGGTCCTTTCAAATCTGAAGATGACTTCTTCGAGGCATTCAAGTTGATGCAAGCCATGGTAGAGGAGATTTACCATGAAAGAAGTCTGCGAAGGAATCCAAAAGTTGAAGAACGTGAATCTTCAGTAAGAGCAGAAGGAGGAGTTGGGGGTGGTGGACCTTTGGAACCTTCTTCTCCTTCATCCTCATCATCTAATAATGAAGCAAGTGTACATTCCTCCAAGGATAAGCAAAAAAATCATCATTCTTCTGATATGTCGTTATTAAAGTTAGATGTAAATTTTCAATTACCCACTTATGATGGTGAATTAGATGCAAAAAAGCTAGATAATTGGGTGAGACAATTCGAAGTCTATTGTAGGATACAAAGGATTGTTGATGACGAAACTAAGATCCAACTTGCAAGTCTCAAAATGGGAGGCACAACTCTCATATGGTGGGAAAGTAGAACGAGAGATGATCTTAAGAGAAACGGTAAAACAATCTCTTCTTGGAATGATTTTGTTATTGCATCGAAACAACAGTTTTACCCATTAACATATATGCAACAAGAAATGATGAATTGGCAATGTTTAAGGCAATCAAAGGTCAAAGTGTACAAGAGTATACTCCAACATTTTGCAAGAAAACTCTAAATTTGGGTATTCCGTTGTATACACAAAAGACACTCCTAAAATATATCGGTGGTTTACATTCTTATCTTAAGCACACTATTCTTATGCTTAATCCTTCTAACTTTGATGAAGTATGTGTACAAGTGATTCACATTGAATCAAGTAAAGGACATGTTGGTGATAGAGCTTCTACAGATACTTGGCAAGGAAATGATTCAAGAAAATAAAAGGGGAAAGAGAAGAAGACGACAACGACAAGAAAGGAGAAGCCTACTTGCGAGCATTGCAAGAAGGTAGGTCATGATGAAGATCATTGTTGGACCTTACATCTAGAAATGAAGCCAAAGAAGTACCTCAATCAAGGAAAGAAGAAGACCACAACTGCGACAACTCAAGTGGACCTTGGATCTGATTCTGGTGATGTGACAAAGGTTGTAGCTATGGGTATCCGAGGTGTAAATTCCATTGCATGTACTAGTTCTTCTGATGCAGGTGATGTAAATGATGTGCATAAAAGGGGTGAACTCTTCCACATAAGAGTCAAAACAAATAATGTCAAAATTGACACTCTTGTAGACAGTGGGTCACAAGCCAATTTAATCAGTGAAGAAGTGGTAAATAACTTGGGACTTAAAACTAAACCACATCCTAGACCCTATCCTTTGGGTTGGATATGTGGCGATAATAAATTACAAGTAACCAAGCAATGCACAATTAAATTTGCAATCACTTCAAAGTATCATGATGAGGTAGAGTTTGACATAGTGCCACTGGACATATGTGGAATTGTTCTAGGAAGCCCATATCTGTATGATAGAAAAGAAATATTCTACAGGGAGGGTAACAAATATTGCTTCAAGAAAGATGGGGAAGAGTACATTGTTCGTACTCATCACATAAAAACTGACAAATCTTTTGCAACTACAGGACAATTAAAAAGGATGGTAAATGCAAGCAAAAGTTTAACACTTATGTCTATAACAAAACAAGAGGTTAGTGATGCTAAGCATGAGATAGTTCAGAATGTTTCTAGCAATCATGAAGTGTCACAAGAGGTACAACATGAGGTTCAATTGCATACTATGTTTACTATTCATGTTCAGAAAAGGAGGCATGTTTCGTCAGTCTCATTTGCATATTCAGTATTATTGTTCAGTTTGTTGCTATTCAGTGGTGTATGGATTCTAACAATGACAAACAATGTAGATGATTGTGCGCTTGATGGCATGATTATTTTGATAAACAATGCTATCTCAATTTTGATGTTTGTGATGATTAGTCAGGTGATCATTGTCCCAGCAGAAGAGATGGATGAAATAGGGCAAGTGGGGAGGTCATGCCCTCACTTCATGTTTGAAGATTTTGGTGGTCCAAAAGCGCTTCTCAGTGGGGAGGTGTGATCCAGGTGGATCCAAAACCATTTGAAAATACTCAAGTGCAGAAAAGGAGGATCTAGGAATGACCCAGAAGTCTCAGAAGGGTCCCTAGGCTCAGAAAATTCTCAAAAATCAAAGTTCTGAGAATTGGATGAAACCAATGCCATTGCGTCTGGCGCGTTCTCCCGATTTCGGCCATATATTTAATTTCTCAAACGGAGCTCATATGAAGACATTATGACACTTTGAAGTTTTTCGAAAACAACGAAAAAAAGTCAAACAGTCAATAGGTCGTACTGATGACGTCAATAGTACGGACGCTGATGTCAGCATGACACGTGGTAGCCTGAGGAAATGACACATGGAAGATTGTACAGATGATGATGTCAGCAAAGTGACGTGTTGTCAGCCAATGAGAGGCAGACACGTGGCCCAATCAGGAGGTGCCATGTGTCACCTTCTAGAAGCCCAACAGTTTGGCAGATTCAGCCAATTCTGGCGGTTATCGCCAAATATGGAGGGGGTTCGCTAAGTTTGGAAAACTAGCTAGCGGATCTGTTTATTTAGCCAGGCACGCAAAATGAGGCAGGGGCGAGTCGGTAGAGGCTGCATTGGAATCCGTGCTAGGAGGTGTCCCAGGCGACCTACTCAAAAATAGATCGACTTTATACTCAAAAGTTGCAGAATTTCGAGAGGATTCCGAATATTCTCTTTGTTTCTTCATCAGTGTAGCCAAATAGAAAAGTGCCTCCAGAAGGGGAGTTGGCACGCTTTTCGAGAGTGTACGGATCTAACAGGCAGAGGTTACATTGGAATTCATGCCAGGAGGTGTCCCAGGCGACCTGCTCAGAAATAAGTTGACTTTATACTCAAAAGTTGCAGAATTGCGAGGGGATTCCGAATATGCTCTTTGTTTCTTCATTAGAATAGTCGAACAAAAAAGTGCTTCCAGAGCCCATTTGAGCAAGCCAAGCATACTCAAGTTTACAGTCAAAAGTTGCAGAATGACGTTTTCCAACCACCTATGATATTTGTTTTTGCCCAGAATCGCAGATCTGAAAGTTGGTTTTGGGAGATCTTATGTAAGCCTTTCTTTGTAATTTTTAAGCATTTGAGATTAATTAAAGAGTGGTCTCACTGTTGGAGTGGACCCTGAGACGTAGCTAGGAAGTTTGGTGAACTCCGTTAACAAGTCTTTGTGTTGATCTAGTCTGTTTTCTCTTATTGCTTCTTACAAATTAATGGTTTATGCATAAATCAATGAGTTTAGTTAAGTAAATGGAAAACACATAACATTGTGGAGTGTTCACCGTCAATTTTAAAAGGTCTTGGAAATTGAAAACCATTAAAGTGATAACAAGTGAATTGGTAGCTATAAGCGTTTTCAGATCATTCATGAGGTTGATGAATGAAGTCTTGAAGGATTTCATTAGAAAGTTTGTGATTGTGTATCTTGATGATATACCGATCTTTAGTAAAACTGAAGAAGAACATTTGAGACACCTAACTCTAGTAATGAGTAGGTTGCAGCAAGAGAAGTTGTTGATGAATTTGAAGAAGTCATCTTTCATGAAGAAAAAACTCATATATTTGGGGTTTGTAATCTCTTCAAATGAGTTGAAGATGGATCCTGAGAAAGTAAAAGAAATCAAAGAATGGTCATCACCAAAGAATATCTTTGAAGTCGGAAGCTTCCATGGAATGACTATTTTTTACAGGAAATTCATCAGAAATTTTAGTGGAATTTCTACACCAATGATGGACACAGTCAAGAAAAGACATAAATCTTTTCATTGGACAGAGGAAGCAGAGAGAAGTTTTAAGTAGTTGAAGGAGAAAATAACTAGACAACCAATTTTGGTTCTGCCAGATTTCAGTAAGACATTCCAAGTCAGATGTGATGCAAGTGGATTCGCAGTTGAAGCATTCTTGAGTCAATACAATAGACCGATTGCATACTTCAGTGAGAAGCTGAACGATGCAAAGAAGAATTATTCCATGTATGATAAAGAGTTTTATGCAATCATACAAGCATTGAAGAAATGGAGACATTACTTGGTTCTGAAAGAGTTTGTCTTGTATAGCGATAACCATGCTTTACAATTCATAACTTGACAGAAGAAATTGAACTAGAAACACGCAAAATGGGTTGAATTTATGTAGAACTTTACTTTTTTTATAAAGCACATTACTGGAACTTCTAACAAGGTTTTTAATGCATTGAGAAGGAAATGTTTGATTTTGCAGGAGTTTCGTTTGAAGACCTTAGGTTTTGATAGCCTTAAGGATATGTACAGAGATGATTTAGATTTTAAAGCTGCTTATGAAGCATGTGCGAATCTTGTTCTAAGAGACAAAAGCCAATGGATTGAATATATGGTTCAGGATGGACTCTTATTTAGAAGAAATCAGTTGTGTATTCCAAAGAGTTCGATGAGAGAGAATCTTATGAAGGAAAAACATAGTGGGGGATTGGCTGGACATTTCTGCCATGAAAAAACATTTGCACAGTTGAAAAATTTATACTATTGGCCAGGGATGAGGACAGATGTCAAGAAATTTGTCAACAAATGAAGAATTTGTTAGCATGCAAAGGGGAAAAGACAAAATACAGGGTTGCATCAACCATTGACAGTACCATAGAGGTCGTGGGATGCGGTAAGAATGGATTTTGTGTTAAGACTGTCGAGGACACAAAGGAGTTGTGATTCCATATTCGTGGTAGTTGACAGGTTCTCTAAAATGGCACATTTTATTCCATGTCAGAAAACCAGTGATGCAATTCACATTGCAAACCTGTTTTTCAAATAAGTTGTTAGACTTCACAACTTACTCAGGAGTCTTGTTTCGGACAGGGATACCAAATTTGTTGGTCATTTCTGGAGGACACTATGGAAGAAGATGGGGAAACATTTATCTTTTAGCTCAACATATCATCCTCAAACAAATGGGCAGACTGAAGTAGTAAATAAAGTCTAGGAGACTTATTGAGGATCTTAGTAGCTGAACATCACAGTTAGTGGGATCATATTCTCCCACAAGAGGAATTTGCATACAATGATTCACCTAACAGGAACACAGGATAGAGCCCATTCCAGATAATGTACGGAATGCAGCCGAGAAGAGTATATGAGTTGAGGGACTTAGAACAAAGTGAATTCATAAGTGCTTGAGCAAAAGACTTTACAGAAGAGATGCAAGAGATCCAAAACAAAATCAGAGAGCGGTTAAAGAATTCCAATCAGGAATACAAGCGCAGGGCAGATCAACACAGAAGAGAACTTCAGTTCGAAGAGGGAGATTTAGTTCTAGTGCATATGAGAAAAGAAAGGTTCCCAAGGGGAACGCATAATAATATGAAGATAAAGAAGATAGGGTCGTGTAATATTTTGAGGAAATTTGAGGCCAATGCTTATGAAATAGAATTGCCAGATGGGGTAGGAATATCACCCATATTCAACATAGCAGATCTATATCCTTATAGACTAGATGAAGTGGAAGAAGAGAGCCAGAAAGAAATTCAATGGGTTAAACAACTACCTGTAGATGAAAATCCATATATGGAAAAGATAATTGACCAGAGAGTTGGGAAGAAGACCCGGAGAAAGACATATCTTGAGTATCTGATCAAGTGGAAAGGACACCCGATTGAGGATGCCAATTGGGAAAGTGAAGTGAAGATCCAAAAACATGGATAGACGGTGCAAGAGATCATGAACATGAGTCCATGAATTTTTCAGCCAAGGGAGTATGATCCAGGAGCATCGTAGGCAAGCCATCAAAGAAAGCGCAAAGGTGAAAATAGTTGGAATGCACTAGTGCATATTTTGAAGACATTTTGAATTTCAAAAGACAGAGCATTAATGTTACAACACAAGAGGATGTATTGGCATTTATGTTCGAAAGATTGTAAACAGATCTCGAGCGTTGCTCTCATCTGTCGAATATGGAGGCATTTATTTGAAATGAATTTAAAGTAGGTAGATTTTAATTTCGATTAGATAGCTAGAGATGTAGGAGGGAAAACTCTAGAAAGCTCCCTCGAATGTGTTGTATTGTATCAGTTATTCTCAATATATTTTTGTAAGTTGTAGAGAAAGAGAATGAGAGAGTATAAGAACAGAGATTGTAGAGTTAGTATGAACAGATAGATTTTTCTACTGAACCCATGTACAAATTCACTTGGATTAATATAAAGAAGCTTCGATCCAATCTCATTGTGTTTTTATGAATTCTGTTACATTTTTTGAATGGTATGTTACAGTTGATTTCAATCTCTGTTATTTATTTTATTTCAATGTTGTGTATGCTCTTGATTTCATGTTGAATGTATGAAGTCTGTGAGAGGAGAAGTATAAGTTTCAATTGTTTCTCTTCCTGAGAAGTCCTACAAGGAGTGCAGTGAGAGTCCGCAAAGAGTGCGTTGATGAGTTTTGATTTTATCTCAGAAAATCTCAGGAGAGTTACCTTTGTTCTTATACCAGTAGAAGTGTAGGTATAGCATAGAGCCGTGAAAGGTGAGTGTAGGCTGGCGGAAGTCTTAGACATTACCAACCAAGGAGGAAGGTTGAAGAACTTTGTTTGCAGGGAAGTGCATAGAGTTGGAGGTGGTGAATAACCAAAAGTTATTGTGAATGCCGCAAGGAGTGCACGCAAGAGTCCTTTTGAAGCTTTGAATCCATAGCAAAGGTCAAGCTCAGGAAGGATGGGGGATTGAGAATTAAAAGGAAGGAAGAGGTGTAAAATTACCTCACAGAAGTTAAGTCAGAGGAAGAAGATGCCAAGGTAATTGGGAAAAAGTCTTTGAGAAGTCTGAACGAACGGTCAAAATTCTCAGAGGGAGAATCGTCGAAGTTTCGTGGGCCGTTGGATCTTGTAGACTAGTGGGAAGATTAAGGTTGAGTGTCTTTCAACACTTGTAATATCAGGAGGATTAGTAGCCGTTGGATCAGATCAATAAGAACCATTGATCTTGTGCTTGAATTTCGTCGTTTCAGAGTTCGGGGCGTGGAAGGAGTTGTGAACTCCCAATTCACGAAGTCCCAATATAACCAAGGCCATCGGATCATGGGGGGGTCCATAACTATTGATTCGTGGCGAGGATTTATTGTGACTTTTAGCCTCCGACGAAAGGAGTTACTGCAATTTAATTCGCTGATACGCAAAATTACGAGGTGCCAGAACACGAGGCCCTATGTCACAGTTGAAGGTCATGTCAAGTAAATCTAAGGGAGGAGTCAAAGGACCCATTAGCCTTTTAGAGTTTTGAGTATTGAAGGAGTCAGATGGACTCATACTAGGGGTCGCAAAGTCGCAAAACCTGATATACCTTTTTGGGTGAAGAGTGTGGTCACGTGGATGAGAGTTGGAACTTAGTGCTTATTCACATAGGCATAGCTCCTAAGAAGGACCTGTGGATAAACACTTGTGTGTTGAAGATTCCTGTGGGGAGTCAAAGAGTCAATCAGAATCAAAGGGGAGATCAAGAATGATCCTTAGACCAGGAGGTCGTGGATAACCTCCTGAGGTAGGGGTGTTGCGTCAGAAAAATGCTTTGTTGAATCTGTTGATGCCAAACCATCGACCCATCGGTGATTGGCGATCCCCGATGACCATTGAATTATTTTCCCAAATCGGTTGATTTTTCCATCGACCATTGGTCACTTCTATTGGCTGACATGGCATGACACATGGACGTCGATGTGGCATGAAACGCAATCCTAAGGTGTCAAATTGGGTGATGTGGCATGACACGTGGATGATGAAATCATCATCCTCCTTTCCCCATCATCCATCGACTGATTCTCTTGAACAACCCAAACACCTCACCAAATTCGTTCAATGCCGAACCAGCGGTGCATCGACCATCGAAGAATTCTCTCGTTTGATTCCAAGACTTTCTCCAAAATTGGCCAACCTCCGACCATTAGCCATCAACGACTTTTGTCGGTGATTGAAAATACTTCGTCAGATTCGACTGACCCTCGAACGTTAGCCATCGACGATCATAGATATCTTTGTGGATGAACTAACTCTTCACCCGACTCCACCGATGCTCGTCCTTCGACCATCGTACATCGACGTTTTCTCTTGGATAATTTTCAACACTTTGTCGAACTCGCCGATATGACCATCGATAGTTGGTGGATTCTATTGTCGAACCTCACACTTAGAAACTTTTCAAACAAGCCAAATTCTTTCTTGGAATCACTAACTACTACTAATTTATTGAGTTATTAAGTGCATACAAGATTCATCAACACATGGAGATCACAATATATTCAAGATATAAAAGCACAAGCAAAGATCTGACCTTTTTATTATGAGCAATGTAAGATCAATACAATAGATGGCCCATCTGGCATAAAACTCAAATGGTTGTACAAGCAATAGATATGAGCTGATACAAAATGCTCTCGACAATACAAAATAAGCCTCCAAAGGCTGGATATACAATGAAGACTAAATCAAGTAGATCTGAGCCGCACTAATGCTCAACCTCCAAGCTGAAAAGTGCCATGTCCTGCTAGAATGTTGAAGCCCTGAATAATTCTGCCCTGCTACCAAAAGTGTCCACTCATCCCGAGAAATATGCCAAATGATAGATCAGGCAACTGTAAGGAAAATCCAGATGTCCAAATTCCCAAATCCACTCTCAAACCCCGTAGATCTGAATTCTTCACTGAATGGTGTGCCCCACTGGATGACTGAAAACCTAGCTGGTTCAGCCCTGATGAAGGAGGCCTCCAAATGCTTTGAAACTCTCCAAGAATATAGATCAGGATATGAGAATCCCGTGGGAGAAGTTTCGGGCTCAGATCTCAAGCAGATCTCCCTAGATCTGAGTTTTACTGAATCGCAGGACGTCCCCTATGGCTCCACGACGTCCCAATCTGCAGACAAATATAGAATGATGATAACCCTCCATAAAATCCCTCAAACTGATGGTCCTGCCCCTGCAAACAAAACCCAACTGTCGGAATGGCCCTAGGCCCTCAGGATAAGCTGGATCGAACCTCCCTCAATAAACTGGCCCTGAGACTAGAATGGTGTGGAGGAGTCTTTCATCCCCGAGA